>JAVJGJ010000003.1:29299747-29310883 GCA_035590215.1 Microhierax caerulescens | reverse complement strand
CGCGCCGCTCCCGCCGCTCGCGCCGCTCCCGTTCCCGCCCTTGGCCCGGCGTTGTTCCGTGCGGCCCAAGTGGCCGGTGCGCGCCTCAGGAGCGCAGCCGGGAGGCAGTAACCCGCCTTGTCTGCCGCGCCGCGCCGGGCCGGGCCGGGCCGGGCCGTCACCGGTGCCTGCAGCGGGCCTGGGCAGCTGGGCCCCCCGCCGGCGCAGCTGCCGAGCTCCCCCGCCCTCAGGTGACACGGGGCCCGATAAATCAGCTGCAGCACTAGTAGCCACATCAAAAGCTCCCGCTCGGTGCATTTAATACAGGCCTATTAATACATTTAATACGTAGGTAATAACCTGCAGAGCTCAGAGCGGGCAGCCTTTTCCTGCCTTGTGGAAAGCTGTGCCATCCCTCGCCTGGGCAGCTCGCGTGGCGGCGTGAGGAGAGGGGTTGTCAGTCACCGCAGTGCAGAGGGAAAACTTGTTTCAGCCTCAGTGTGCCTTGTGAAAATCTGCTGTCCTCGTTACCGGAGCACACCTCGGACATGGTAATGACGTGTTTGATCTACGGTGTCAGGCACAAGCGTAGTTCGTGCCCGGGCCCAGCCCGCAGAGTGGTGGGCACGGCTGCGGGCGCAGGGCCGCAGCGAGGCCCCAGTTAAATGTTACCTGTGGTGGGTTTTAATGGGTTGAATTTCAAAAGCAGTATTGAAATCGGATTTCAAAGGTCTCTGGATTGCTTTTGGCAGGAATATTCCGGAAGGGTACTTAACCTGGCACGTTACTGTTCCGTGATGGCCGCTATACATCGTGAATTCCCATGCATGGAACAAGGCAGCAAGTTTTCTGGTTGTCTATGTTATTAAAGGCACGAGGATGATAGAATTATTTTAATTTAAATTTAATTTGAAGAAGCAGCTGTAACGTCTTGATTACTTGCTGCAGAAAGGAATACTTTAGCAGTATACAGTGTAAACAAGCTACCAGGATGAACACAAGGTTAGATCGAGCATCTCGGGGAAGCTTTAGGGGCCTTGGTCATAAGCCAGCGAAGATAGCTATGCTGATACAAAAAGTCCAGTGAATGCAGATCACACAAAACTATGCCTTAGTCCATACGTAACTCCTGTCAGCTCAAGGTCAGTCTCTGGATCATGCTGGTGGATGACCCTTATCAGGGGAAGGGTGTTCTTGCAGTTCTTGTCTTGGTTTCCAGTGTGATTGTCTGTTGCAGTAGATCATTTAGTGCCCTTGCCTTCAGACAGAAACCATGGCTAGGCGTCTGTCAAACATGCCCCGTGGGTTCAGCATTGCCTGAGCAAGTCATCATCAGGAGAATGTAAGGGACAGCCATAATCAAATGCACATACGGATGTGAGGTATTCTTTTATTTTAAAACATCAAACCCAGCTGGAATCTGTAACAATCTCAACATGCCTACATACTGATTTGTGTGCTAATTCATAGGTTGAATATTCTGCACTCCTGCTAGCTGGATATTGTGCTCCTTTTGTCTAAGCTTATATAGTCATTCTTCCCTTCTCCTGTTACCTGATTCTGATGGAGTTGCATAAATTTGTGGATTTTTTTTGTCTCTCTGCTGTGAATTGCAGAGGCAATGCTTTATTGAAATTGGAAATAGAGTGCTTATGAGGTAGATCCTGGAGGGTAGGAGGGTTTGGTGCATATGTTATATAACAGTTTTTGTTCCTCAGACTGGTGTCAGTGCTTAGTTTTTAGATTGATGGACAGTGGAGGACAGTCGCTGTGCTGGAGCTCTACAGCAGGGAGTAATTCACTGCTGCCTTTCCTTTCCTCTGTATGGGTTCCACAAAAAAGTTCTTATGGCAGCCAGTGAAACTGCTTTCCAGCAGTGTTAAACTGTGACCAACTGCCTTAATGAAAAGTAAAACATGAGAAGAACCAAGAAGTTGAATGAATATAGCTTTATAAAATGTCAACAAAATTAGCTGCACAAACAGAAGCAGTTAAATATTGCAGCACTGAATCTCTTGCATGTTTTAAGTCTCTAGGTCTTGTAAATAGTCTGTTCCCTTCTGCTCTTAGCTTTAGAAATTGACTTTGAAACTGGAGAATATACACTTTGAGTACTTTCTTCTGTAGATGGTTTCTGCTAAGTTGTCAAGATCTGCATGACTGTTTAATCCCAAATGCCAATCTTACACTGTACTTCTAAAGTAACCACATGGGTCAGAAATTCTTACAGACAGCTTTGATTGATCTAAGTGACTTGTGATTTCTCCCATGATATCATTTGATCTGAAGTGAAGAAACATATTAGAAAACTACTGCATATGCAATTTTTTAAAAAAAAAGTTATGCCAAGAGTATGCAGAAACTTCTCTGTTTATGTGTCTCTACAAAATTACAATCAGGTGCCTTTAATTAAGGGATTTAACTCCCCTTGTTGTCTTGATATGAGCAGTTCGTATAATAAAAACCTGTTGTCTCCCACGAGACAACAAAACAACAACAAACCAACCCAAATTGTATCTATTCATATCCTACCAGTAACTTTGCTATGGTTTGATAGCTTTGATTAGTGTGTGAGATGCAGAAAGTTTCGTCTAGTTTGCAGAAAGCATGACTGAGGTTTGCATTTTAATTTGCAAAGCTTCACCTGTTTTCCCCTGAATACACCAACTCACCAGCAGCTTTGTTTTGCTTTTGTTTTCTTGCTGAATGTAACCTGTGTGGTTTAAAATACATATATTTGCAAATAGTTTGCAAACTGAGAAATTTTGTGAGATTAAAGGATTTGTCTCCATTCTTCTGGAGCCACTACACATAATTTTTTTTTTGACAGAGTGACTTTTTTCTTTTTAAAGTTCTGTTCTCTGAGCTCAGAGACTCAGGAGATTTGTGCAGTAGCACAGAGGCCAATGCACTTTGTAGAATTTCATGTGTCATGATGGAAATTGAGCATACTGGGCATGATATGAATTCAAACTGTGAATTTTCTGAGATAAGCCATTCTTTGATTAGTTTCCTACTCTGAAGTTCAGCCAAAATCAGCTGGGGTATTTCCATTGTCTTCTGCATACTTTAAGGTACACTTGTATACTTTGGGTTGGAACTGAAACTCCTAGACTACCAAATCTGATAGTTAGAAATGACTGCCTATAAATGCGGTCATTGTGAATTCAGAATACTTCACCACCAGGAGGCATACAGCACCTGCTGGGCAGTAGATATAGCTCCTGGAGAAAGAGAGTAGTTAAAGCATCATTCTTTATTTCTTTTATTTATCGTAATGCTCTGGGTAAAGCTTTACTTCATCATGCTGTAAGATTAACTAATAAAATGATGTGACTATAGTTCTGCTGATGCAAAAATGGTGTGAATATATATAGATATATGCCTGAATAAATTATCTTTACTGATTTAATGTATCAGTTGGAATTGAAATGGCATAGTTGTTCAACAGCTGATACCATCTTTAACCATTTGACAATTACTAATTATTATTAGCCAGTGTCTTGAGTAAAAATGTGAGTTCAGAGGGGTGGTGTGTTGTCACTTACAAATCTATAAACCTGTGTAACCTATGGGTACAGTGTAGTGGTTAAATGAAGATATTCTGGTAGTTTGTTAACAAGAATCTTAAAACTCACCTACCAGCCAACTGAAAACAAACAAAAAGCTAATGCATGACTTATCATTTTTGTTTGTGATGAAGTAAGAATTTGTCATCTCATGAGTTGGTCCTGCATGCTGGCCTTTAATTCATCTTTTAAATAGTTGAAAAACCAAACAGAGCCCATACACACCAAAACAAACCAATCAACCCTCTGCCCAAAGAAGCAAAAAGGTATGTCTGGGTAAAAGAAACAAGACATAATGGTTTATTTCTCAGTTGCAGATGAGCGTGTGTTTCTGAAATATATTATTTCAGTTACAATTAAATATTTCTCAGTTTCAATTAAATAAAAGATTTAAAAGTGGAATGCTTTAAAGTCACGTATGTTAGGTTTTCAGGTCTCAGCTGCAGCCTTTCTTCTGCACAGCTGATACATTTTGCTCTCCATTTGCCAGCATTTTTAATTAGCTAGAGAATGTTATTGTTTTCAGGTGTTAAAAGATGAGTCACCCTGTGCCTAATGTTTTGCCCACAAACCTACAGGGACATTTAAAGGTAAGCATAGGGTTAGACCTTCTGTTTGGCAAGGCCTAATGTTGTTCTGTGTTCAGTTAAATTGTTTTGAGGCTTATGATTGAAGACCAGTAGCAGCAGGATGTGAGAAGCCTTACAAATGTAGGAATACTTGTATGGGTCTTTCTAAGTCAAGGTCAATACTAGAAAATTAAGAAGTTTTCCTGGGGTGAAATACAGGGAGGAGGGAACAGAAGATGTTTGTTCTAAAGGTAAGAAAGCCTGAACACTACACTAGGATATGCTTGTTCACAGTATAGGAACTGTGTTTAGCTAATGTGCATTATTTTGCTTGCTGAACTTTCCATGGCAGGTTGCATAAAACTGAAAATATATTTTCTTGTGTTAGTTTAACTTTCATTAGAAGGCTTTTTTGCTATAGCTATACCAGCACACAGTTAATAAATATATTGTCTCTGGGACTGAGTGTGCTAAATGAAGCAATGTTGGTGTTGATTTTGCAAAGAGCTTGCGTCCATAAGCTGACTAAGGTTAGGGAGAATGCTTGGTGTGCCCTTTTAAAACCTTCAAATTTAAGTAATTGAATAATTTCTATCATTAATAGTATCTGAAAAGGCATTTGGGAGGAGAAGACAGTGTGAAAGTGTGGTATGGATTTGAAAAGTGAAGAGTTGAAAATTGTCATTTTTTCCATTTTATGTTCAGTAGAGCGTATCTCAATAATTTTCTAGTCTAAAATGCCTAATTAAAAATGCTTTAAAAAAACTTTAATTCTTGTAATGAGGTTGTGACGTTATAGCTAGATAATGATCTCTGCATGTCTCTTCTGCTACTTTTGTCTTAATATTGTCCTGTGGCTTCTTTAATGGTGCACAGTAACTGTTGTGTAGCTGTTGTCT
This sequence comes from Microhierax caerulescens, assembly GCA_035590215.1. NCBI lineage: Eukaryota > Metazoa > Chordata > Aves > Falconiformes > Falconidae > Microhierax > Microhierax caerulescens. The sequence goes on along the minus strand of JAVJGJ010000003.1, from coordinate 29,305,867 downwards.
TTCTGAAGCTCTTGTAATAGCCGTCTCCTGTGACGAAATTAAATGAGAGATGACTGGCCTGCTGTAAACTCTGCTTTGAGTGTGTTGTAGTTCAGCGTTTAAACAACACTAAAGCTGCGTTGTTGTTTATTAGATTTAACATGTTTATTTTGTGCTCTGGTTTAAAAGGGATCACCACAGGGGAAATCAGTATAGGGGAAATCAGTGTCTCTTCCAATTACGACTTTACAAATACCTCAAGATGAGACTTCTTGTGAGGTATTATTTGTCTTGTGTTGTTTACTTTTCTTCTAGCAATTGAATAATACTATGCAGTTTCTTTTCCTGTGTCCTACAATAGTTTCTAGATTGTGTTTAACCTAGTACTTGTACAGAAAAGTATACAAACTATTAGACAAACTAAATGTTGCTCTGCAATTTAAAAAATGGATGGTTTAGTTTTTAACTGTAATGGTAGAAATGTTTAAAGTCTGATTTAAGTGTATAAATAAGTTCAGTGTAAAACTGGGCCACAATTCAAATTTCTTATGCCTCGAAGAGAGGTGACCTTGATATTATGTGAGGTGGGACGTACAGGAGTGTACTCTACTGAACTTGTGTTAAAACTGATGAGATCATCTGTATAATTCCCAATAAACTCAGTAAAGGTGATGGTTAAAAGTCTGTGCTTATTGTATTGTACTCTTGACTTGCTAACTATAAGGAAAGGTGGGAATTTTGATCAATTGTATGACTAAAGGTATCTCTAGAGCACTTCAAGCTTTGCTTCAGTGGGGAGGCTCTGAGCTATGGATGTATTGGCAAGTGTGTAGGTCTAGGTTCCTTGAGCCTAGAAGTTAATACAAACTTGGTTTTTATCAGCAGAGGGAATTTCACTCCAATTCCTTGAATCCAGAGTCCAATCTGAGACATCCAAAGGAGTTTATAGAATTCTACTTGTAACAGCATTTATTTACATGGGGAATACTTTTTTGGTGGTTGCCATACCTTTGTCTAACCCATGTGTGAAATGAGGTTTTGGCTGATCGGTGGGCTGTTAGCATTAACTTTTCCTGTGTGATCTGGCTTCATCGGTGCTCACTTCTGTGGATGTTCATGGGAGTAAATGGGAACAGAGAAGGAAACGCCATTGTTAACCAGCTAGTCTGGAGTAGCTTGCTGATCCTGAGCTTAATGAATGAGATTAGGCACCCTTCAGCAGTGCTAGATGGAACAAAAGTTTTTTATACTGGCATATATGTAAGGCAAGAACAGACTGGTGGAGGACAGAGTGTTCCCTTACTCATTTCCTAAGTGACTGCTATTGTGTTTAATTTGTTTTGGAAACATGCTGTATATTTCAGACTTAACTGTATGTTTCTGTTGGTTTGTGTCAGAACCGTAAGTCAGTTCGAATGACCTTTCCATTACTGAATGTAATATGCTCTCCAAGGATGAATGTTGCAAACTATTCCAAAACACAGTTTTCTTCCATAAAAAACTTACAGAATATCAGACTGCTGTTCTAAAAGTCAAGAAATCTGATGCTTTCAAAGTACACTAAACCTGAATTTATTTACCCTATACCTTACTCCCATTTCTTGTCTCCCTGCTGCTGCAGGTGAGACTCCTCGAGCTGGGTGGCTTTTCCATCAGGAACTTTGGGCAAGCAGGGTTCTTCTGGTGAGTGCTCGGGCTCTGGGATTTGACATCCCTTGTATTCAGCCCAGCATAAACTGGTTTTATTTATTAGTTTTCTATTAGGGATGTGGAGCAGAAAGAACATCTGGAAGCAACTTGACAGCTACTAAAATGAATGTTCTTTTCTGTTTATTCCTTGGCTTGCATCTAGAAATCAAATAGTGATGCATTAAGAACCTAAAACTTTGACTGTCTTACTAAGTCTTTAATTCAATACAGTTCATAAACAAAAGCTTGACTTTCTTTTTTTGTTGCACTAGGGAAAAATAATGACTTTAAAGAGGCTGGCTATATTTAGCAACGTATGTGAATCAGAACAGTCTAAATGCATGTGATCTTTTTTTACTGAAACAAATTGTCATCTATCATTCACGCAGTAGCTGAATTATATTTACTAACCTGACACAGACAAGTTTCAAATGATCAGTATAGCCTCTTTTAAAGGCATGTCTTCATTTGCAATGCAGCATATAAGCCATAAGCTTGCTGGGTAGATACTCAGTATTTTGTTTTTCCGTTTCATGTTGAGTCTGTTATATATTTCATAAGAATAACCACTGCTAAGGAACCCTTTGTCCAGGGAGCCCGGATCACTGGGGGAATAAGGAAGGTCAGGAGTCAGGTGTAAAGGCAGGATGTCTGGTTGGGCAGTGGGAAGGGTCTGGAATAGGAATTTACAGGACACAGTAAGGGGGGACCTCCACACTGTCAGTGTCTTTCAGTGGTGTGTAGGTGGGTTTTCTAACACAGGGAGAAAGTCATTGAGTTGCGTGTTTAAAGAGCTGTGGAGATGATGGAAGGTGAAGGAAGATCTAGGCAAAACTGTGCCTTTGAGAGCAGGAGATGGAAGCAGAACAATCAACAAGCAGAAAGTGCAATAGCAGCAGAATACCATACTTGCTGTTTTAACTTTCCCAGAAATGTTGCAATGGATGTTCCTGGGCTTGGCTCCCTCTTGTTGCTCAGTCCTGTGGTCTGGCATGTTCAAAGGCCCGCCTGCCTCTCTGGCAGGGAAGCAGTGCTTGCGCCAAACCACAGCTTCCTCTGCCGCGGTGCAGACTGTGCAGGCTGCTGGGGGTCTGGGGGCTCTGCAGCTTGCCTGGCCACTGAGGGGCCAGCAAACAGGCGAGGGGAGGACTGCGGCACATTCCCTCTCTGGGGTTCCATACTGCCACCAGCAAGTTTGCTGTACTGTGCTTCTGTGGTACAGGTTAACCACTGAATATATGTCTGCATTACAAATTGCAGGTGCTTGTAAAGTCTTTTAAATGGCATTCTCCAGAATCCAAATTTAAAAATCTATTCACTTTCTCAAGGACTCGTTCCTCATTGCCATGCATAATGGTGCATATTTCTCAGCCCTAGGAACAAAGGCTGTTAGATTAGTTAACATGTGAACAGAGGAAGAAGTCATATTTAATAGGGTCTGCTTCAAAAGCACTCACACGGCAAGAAGGTTCCCTGTGTGTGACAGCTTAGTGTGTCTCTGATGCACGTGGTGTGCGGAGGGATGAGGAAGACATCCACGCATCTGAGCTTTGGGAAGAGTCCAGGCCAGAACAGCACAGCTGTTGTCCCAATGTCTGCAGGCAACAGGGTGGGTTAGTAAATACCTGGTAAGCCTTTGCTTTTTACTCTTTTAGCTACAGGCACAACAGAGACTTTAAGCTCTGTATAGGAAAAGAAATATAAATTGCACTTCATCCTGTCCCAGTGGCAGTCAGCAGTAAACTTGGTATGAGTAAAGTGCACTTGTTTTTCTTCCAGATGAATAGCACTTTTCTTTACTGTTACCTTCTTTCCCCCCTCCTTAGTAAACCTTTAATAAAGGGTGAACATAATTCTTAATTAGTGTTTTTTAGCATTCTGTGGCTAAACCCATTTTTAAAAAGAAAACAAAATAGATGGGGAGGTTATGGACTCCATCTAGATTACACAATCTTACAATTTTTAAAATTATTTTAGCACCTTATCTTAATCCGATTAGTAGCTTGCATTCCTGAAACGAGCTATATATACTGTGCTTTGCCATATGTCCCCCTCAAGGTAGGTCAGTGCTGATGCACTGTGAGATTTTATTTTGCTTGAGTAGGAAAGATTACTTGCTGGTGTGTTGTCACGATGAGGCCTTTGTATGAGGAGGGGGCATGGGCTTCTCACTTCTGTAAAAACCTCCCTGCATATCTTGGGCTTCCTGCCTGCTCCTGAAGATGACACAGTGCCCGTTTAGTGACAACTCGGGTGGCAGCTGATGGGTCCCAGGGGCAGCATCCCCAGCCCCGCTGCTGGCAGGAGCTGTCTGCGGCAGCCCAGACCCCGCTGCAGGCATGGGGCCTCGTGTCTGCCGCCAGATGTTTGGCAGCGAGCTTTGCCAGCCTGCCGGTGCACAGGCCTGTGCTACCCTTTGCAGGCTTGACTTGCCTCCCAGTGGGCCGTTCTGCTGCCACGAGGGGCTCCTGAAAGAGCCGGCTTGGCTCAAAACCTGTGTCACCATGGCTGTGTGAGACAACCCATCAGCTTTTCAGTCAGCACAGCTGACTTGCATGACAAGTTCGTAGTTTACTGCTGGTCTCCTTGGGGTCAGGCACTCTGGGTTGTTGGCTGCCTTCTCTCTCTTTGCTTCTGCACTCCCAGCAGTGGAGAAGGGACCATACCAATGGTTGTCCTCGTTCTCCGGGGTCTGTGCTTCCCAACACTGGCAGGCAGCCTTGGCTCAGGGCTGCAGCCCGAGTGGGCTGTTGGGAGTCTGGCACCTGGGGTTTGGTTTTGTGCTGAAACAGTGACTGGTGTCATATATATATTTATATATATGAAAAGCGCCTTTCCCCATATTGATAAACATTCTTTGGAACCACTCTTGATGGCACACAGTGCTCCTGGGTGCTCAGCCAGAGGCACAGGGCCCTGGTGTCACTGGGGGGGGACAGGTGGATGGCTGTGTAAGGCACTGCCAGGCAGTGGCACACGACTGATGTGGAGCCAAGCACCCGGTGCCCGGGAAGGGGCGCTGGCGGCGTGGCTGGCCCTCGGGCCCGGTTGTGTCTCCTGTGGTGCTGCCTGTGGTTTCCCAAGCAGAGGAAGGGTGTCAGAAATGCCTGTTTCATCTGGCCACAAGGAACTACCTGTAGGTAAAAATGTATCACTGCTGTACAAACATACTTTTACTTACCTTGGGACATTGGCAATAGCTCTGTTCCTGAATGACTGAAATAAGTAACTAGTTATACCAGTAAAGATTTAAATGCCCGTCTTTGGGTAAAACTGCAGCGGATTGTGAATGCTGGCTGAAAAGTTTCTATTAAAAGCTAGTAACTCTCTGTTAAAAGCTGCTAAATACATTCTCTTTCCACAACAGTAAGCTTAATACTGTAATTCTTATATGAAGAAAATTGTTGAATCAAGCTGAAAGGAATGTACCCTTAATTCTTTCAGCAGGTCTTAAGCCACGTGCTCAACAGCTCTGTCTGGAAGCCTGAGCAATGTTTTTCTTACTTCTGCAACAACATTTGCCTCTCATTTTCATGCTTTTCAGCGTTTTTCTTGGTATGAAGAGAAAGTGCCTTTTTTTCTCAATGCTGTCTTAGGGCTGATGGTACTTGGATAATATACGTGAACAAATTACTTCCAAAGCAAGCTTAGCTCTCTGTAATGTGATATAACATGGGCTTGCATTGTAGTTATGAGCTGAAAACCTGTTGCCATAATCTGTCCTTCATCAAAGGCTCAGATGATGCCTCTTTGTCATGCTGAGCTATTCCTCTGTCAGCCCAAAGTCAATGTTAATTTCTGAAATTAAACAGTTGTCTCTGGCTGAAGTTTAAATGTTTCCCAGTGTATTTATAAAGTCTGGTTTATGTTCAAAGCACTTTCAAAAACAAATCTCTAAATACCAGATTTACTTCAATTAGTCACAGAAGATTTTAATCTTAATTTGTGAGGATTTTGCATGGTTTTTCCCCCTTCATTTCACAACAGAGAATAAAGGTAATAGTTACCCATTGGAAGCAGAGAGTATGTAGTTTTAAAGCAGCTTCACTTTACTATTCCTCTTTTCTCTGTGCTTTGACTTGTGTTTGCGTGCAGGGTGGTATATACAGTGGTGTACTTATAGCAGCCTCTAAGTCATACTGGCTTTTCATCTCCTTCAAACGGAGTCCACGGCCCTTAGAGCAGCTAAGAAAGGCAAGTTACCCGCTCAACCGGGAAAGCAGAGGATAGGTGGATCTATCTTAACAGGACTGTGCCTGGCCAAAATCATCAGTTTTCCAGCATTTGAACTAAAGCAGACTTTCCTTTTCTTAAAAATACTTTCAGAATTCTTTTTCCACTGAAAGGAAAGAATGAAAAAGAGGGCAAGTTGGCTTTTTTCTTTTTTTAAAAGATTCAATTCATTTCTGAATCCTTGAAAAAAAACTATCCAACCACCATCCTGGAAAAACA
>JAVJGJ010000003.1:29282119-29299647 GCA_035590215.1 Microhierax caerulescens | reverse complement strand
AACTATCCAACCACCATCCTGGAAAAACATTTTTGGACATTGAGATTAGCCAAGATCCGAGTCACTGTCTGGAAGTACTTATCTGTAAATACATATGCTTTTGGCTTCTAGCTTGTTTTATCTACTGCTTGTTCAACAGATAACCTTTGGCTTTGTTCTGTTTTTGTTTACAATGTGAAGTCCAAAGTGACTACAGTAGAAGGACATCAGGCAGTTGTGAGAGCGAAAACATGCATGTGGGGCAAAACCGGAGACGTCTGTGCACTACTTTTCCTGTGATGGCATGAAACATAATTAAAAATAAATTTTTATTCTGATTCTGTTCTTGTGTCAATCGCTGAGTAGCAGCAACCATCTGTGAGCTTCTTCCACTGGGAGCTGCAGTGCTGGGCTTTCACTTTGGGTGTGTGCCATGGACTGTCTGCAGTGTGCCGCTGCTGAAATGTGAGGATGCTGGGGACAAGGTGGTGGAGCTGCGGTGGACCCCAGCCCTTGTGAGAGTTCATCCTGCAGTCTCAAACTGCCCTAAGAGAGCTGCTGCTGTCACAGGTGGGCTTTGACTTGGGGTGCTAGCCCTGAGGCAACAGTGGGTCCCTTCTGCCAAAACCTTCTGCTGTTTCCCCATGGCTGTGCTAGTTTGTGATGCCTGGATACTTGCACATCCAACTGGTGCCTTACCAGGAAAATCGCTGGGCTTCTGGTGCTGCCTTTTAAGCGGTGGAAAAATGCTTCTCAGAGAAGGTAAATGGAGCAACACCTAGAGCAGCTCGGAGGGGAACCCTTGTTCTGTAGCCTCAGTCTATGAGGACAGTTGGGGTTTGAGCTTGGATTATTTTTATTTTTTTTAAGGTCTGAGCCCAGAAGGGCAGCAGTAGTTTTTCTTTTTAAACTGAAAGTGAAGATAGTGTTCAGAAAGCTTGAAAAGTAAGCTAAATGTATGGAGAGATTAGCTAGGAAAGAAGGTTAAATAGTTGTGCAACAGGAATGGGAAAGACTTGCAGTGTCAGCAATTGCACGTATGTGCACATAAACACTTTCTGACTTTCACAGCTTTGAGTTTTGCTTACTTTGATGTTCTTGAGGCTTACAAGGTTATCTCATCTGGTGGTGAGAAAACTATGTTGACTTAGAAAGGGTTTTATTGCTGCACTGAGTGGCACTACTGAAGTTTTCTTTACAAGCAAAATTTTGGTAATTGGGTTTATACATCTGGAAGATAAAGTTAATAAACACTTCTGAAGGGGACTGAGACTCTTGCAGCTTGTTTCGCAGCCCTGCAGGAGACTGATAGAACGAGGCCAGTGTGTTCACAAAACACTGCTGAGAGCACACATGGGTGTAATTTCACCTGTGTTTCCTTGTAGCTGCTTTGCCCAGATCTCTCCGGTCTGACCACCTGTAGGTAAATGTGTCTTACTGGTCGGAGGAGAGGTGGCCATGTCCCCAAGCGAGCAGCGCTGTTAGCCACTGCTGGGAAGGCTGCCTCGGCTGCCTCTGTACCTGTGTTTTGACAACACCTCAAATGGAGATTCCATTTCACAGCAGATAAGGTTGCATCTGATTTTTGGCAGGAGGACTCTGTTGCTAACACATCAGCATGGCTCATATTTTTATCAGACTCTTCTTTTGTAGAATATTTGGGTTTTGTGACAGAATCTGTTCTCAAATTCATGTTATCTTTGCATAACATCTTCACTGAAAAATGGTTAAAAATTTGCTTGGTTTAAAACAAAGCACTTGGAGTTAAATGCAGTTGTTTGCTCAACCCAAACCAAAACTTTTTTACTCACATATTGAAAATTGTGGGAACTGCAATAATCCGTGATTGACTAGTATTTGTGCCAAGCTCGGTGGAGAAGCTCAGGTTGCTTCCAGGGGAGGGAAGAGGGAATACAGGCGTTCCTATTTGGGCTGCTCTGACTGAAGAGATGCACTCTGCTTGTTCTCACCCATCTCTCTTATAAAAAGAATAAGAAACATCTGGCAGAGAGGCCAAACAGATCAAATCTTTTACATGCAGATGCTTTGGAAAGTAGTGTAAAATAATGGAGCTTATGTTTTCTTTGTTGTTGAAACACATTGAACTTTTTGTTATGTTGAGCCTCTGTTCCACCCAGTGTTCTCTTATGGATGGTCTTTTGTTGGCTTTTCCCTTTTCCCCACATGGTTTTGGTTCATGTCTTCTAAAACAAAGCAAGTGTGCCATACTGCTTCCTCTGCTCTTTCTGAAGACTCTTCCCTTGTGAATATGTGTAGAAAATACCTCGTTCGTTGTATGAGCTGGATTTAATTTCTAGGTCATAATAAGTAAGGATGAGGAACCAAATTCTGATCCAGTGATGACATAGGTAAACTCCCACTGGTTTCCAAGGATTCAGAATTGGGACTTAATTTTGCAAATCCAAATGCCTCTGACAAACACATTTGGCTCGCTTTCTACCAGCACACTTTTTTTTTTTCCTCTTTTTCCAGCTCAGATTTTTATGTGAGTGCTCTGTCTTGAGAGACTGAAAGTGCCTGGATATGTTTGAGGGTGTAAATGAACCGAAATATATCTAGCAAATGCTATCAACTTGAGTCAGCTGGGGTAGCCTTATAAAGATCTCATTCCCTTATCTCGTCCAGCTCTGCTCTTGTTTTTTCCTCGCCACGGGAGGAGGCAGGCTGATTTTGCAAGTTCCCTGTAGCTGCCGCCTTTATAGCAGGGCTTTCCCTAACCTTTGCAGCCCTGTGCGAGGCCTTACCACTGCTTGACTTGGTGCCTGGGGTGCCACAGGTGAAGCTGAAATAACATCTAGGGTTTTTTCATGGCATTTAGAGATTAAACCCTGTGTTATTTCATATGGATAAATGATTTTTGAAGTAAGAGAAGGCATGCTGTAATATTAGTGGCATGTGTCTGTAATAAGCAGTGTTAAAAAAATGTTTGGAGCCACTAACTGCCTCAAAGGTCTTGCAGTGCAAATATTGAACTAGTGTTGTTTATCTTGATATTGAGATAAGCAGTGTGTGCGCAACAATTTTTGCAGTTTTATTCCATGTATTAAAAAGACAATAAAATGTATCTTTATGGTTCTAAGAGGAGCAGTAAGCTCAGGAAAACTTCCTTTCAGCAGTTGAAGTATAGGAGTGATACATGGTGGAAAAACTTAAAAACATCTACAAGATGTTTTTGCTTATTAGGTGTGGAGGAGCCTGTTGTGGGAAGTATTGTGTCTTAAAGTGTCTGTTGTTCACTGTGCTAGATATAGATTTTGTGCTTGCAAAATCATAGCATTGATTTTGCAGGGTATATATCACAAGACTGATGTCGACTTGGTGCAAGAAATTAAAAAAAGGAAAATGTGAGCAAGATGATTCCTTCAAGTATTTGCTTCAGAAACCTCAGACTAATCAAAAAAAGATAGAGACCTTTATGAAAAAAAAGTGTATCGTGACTTAGCTGTTTTTCTAATAAATCATTTTAGGCAAGAGACAGTTCTGTAAGAGGGAGGCTGAAGCTGCATGATTTATTGGCTCAGCTAAACAAGTACACATGGGCTAAGACCCTGGGTCTGTGGCTGAAAACTTCAAAGCAAAGTATGCTATGGGGTAGGAACTCAGCAGTTGAAGTTCCCTGCGGACCTGTTACCAAATGAGTAATGCAGCTGTAAATTTCAGGCAGGTTGTCATGCAAGCCTTACAGTGAGAGCCTGAGTGAGGTGTTTTTATTAAGTTCAAATGTGATTTTTAAACAAATTTCAAGATTGCTGGTATTTAAAAATCATATCACTGTTATTAGCAATAAAGTTATAAAAAGGTGAAATAAGTGTTAATGGAGTGTAGACCTTTAGCATTTAAAAAGGATCTGGCTTCAGGTCAGGCTTGAGTTTTCTTTGAGAATGGCACTTGGTTTTCTCCTTAAAAATTGTTAGTCTGCAGGTTGGATCCAAATGTGCCATGCAAATGTTAGCGGCTTTGTTCCAGTTAAGCTCAGCCTTCCTACAGTTCGATTTCTTTGTTTTCTGTGCAGTGGATAAAGGTGGGTAACACATTTAACCAGCTAAGCAGAACTGCTGGATTCATGATACTTTCCTCAAAGACTTAGTTTGTTAAGTAGAATCAGAATCAATTTTCTTTTGAAACCTTATTGTCTTGTACTTTGTATTGCTCAAGTAGGAAAGCATGTCTCATACACAGTCGAGGAGTTTGAAAATAGTGGTAAGGAGCTGTTTGAATGTGCAAATACCAGAATAGTATCCTAAATCGGATGTGCAAGTATAAAGGTTTTTGCACTGAAAGTTTCCCAAATCCGTTCCTTCAAATAATGTGTTCAGTAGCTCTGATGCCTGTGCAGAGGGAGTATTATAGCTTCATTTCCTTTCTGAACTGGCTTGACAAGTCGATGTGGAAATTTCCACTGTCTTTCTGGGTGTATACACTGTTCTTCATTATTTTTCTATTCCCCAATATTATAAGCTGTACTTTTGTGTTAAAACTGCAATACTGCATAAAATCAACAGTCAGCAGAGAATTCAGGAATGCTGAACATAACGTACTTTAAAATTTGTGAAGACATTGCACTCAGAAATTTAAGACTCCTCTCGTTTAGGCCTGCTCCCCTCTACTTTCCTAGGCATCCAACAGTATTCTATGCTGTTTTTTCTGTAGTTCCCTGTTTTTTCACTGTAGTTCCTGTGGCCACTGCCATGTATGCAGCAGTCAGCTGCATAAATTTCATATGCAGGATCCATTGTCTAAAACACATCAGTTTGTGATATGATTTTGAAACTGACTGTTAACAGATAGAGATCAAAGTATCAATTTTTTTATACATGTTGAGTTCAAAACACCTTAGTTCATTGATCTTTGAAAGTGGCTCAGGTGATCTTGGTAATGCATTGAAGATGGAAACAATGTGATGGGTGTGTGCAGAGTTACTGCAGCTACTACAAATAAGTGTCTTTAACTTTTCAACTGCTCCAATCAATCTTCAGTTGACCACTAAGGCATGTTGTTGGATAGAACAGAGAGAAATGATAACTATGTTTTGCTTATATGCTTTCTTTGTGAAACATGCCAAGACTTCATTTCCCTGCCAGTTTTGTGATAATTGGGATTTTGTGTATGAACCATACTTTTTAATGCTTTATTTTCAGTGTATTAGTGAGCATTTATTGTATGCAGCAGGATTGATCCACCTCTGTTGTGCTTTCAAAATTATTGCAGTTGATCGCTAGTGTCTTGTATGAAACAACAATCTAGATAAATACAGGGAGAACTACCTTCAAAGTGCATTTGGAACTAAAGAAGCTTTAAACAAACCATGAAAACTACATGTCAGCTTGAGGAAAGCTGTGCTTTGTGCCAAACTGAATGGCAAGAGAACAAAGTGGAGGCAGTAAATAGCCTTCTCCCCTTTCTTTCCAAGCTCAGTTTGGATCACTATGTCTCTTTTCCTTGGTGCTTTAATGGATTTGGTCATGTGGATAAATTCTGATAACGTGCTGCTTTCCATGTGTACTTAGCTCCCTGGTCAGCATGACCCTATAGGTCAATCCAAGCACATTTTTTGGTATTTGCATTAAACTTCCCTGGAATGGAACACACAGTATGTAGCTGTAGCCTAGAAATAAAGCTCTTTCACAATTTCTTACATTCACACATGGTGTATAACTCATACTTACACGTTAAAAGTGAGATAAGGCAAAGTTAAACAAGATTGTGCGCTTCAGGATGTGTCTGCCCAAGGCAGCTGTGTTATCTGCCATATTTGCACTTGTGTGTGTCTGCTCACTGATGTGCTGAGTGTGAACCCCCTGCCTTGGTGTGATGGAATGCTGCAGGGCCAGGCTCTGGGCAGCCACCATGGGGCACCAGTTACAAATAGGTGCAAATGGGGAAACAAAAAAAAAAAGTGTGGCTGAAAAAAATAGCGTTGTCAGTTACTGACCACAAACAAGGACTGTGGTAGGAATGGTTTTGGATAGAGTTGTTTAAGTGTTCCTGAAAATTGTTAGTTTGGCTAAAAGTTCATTTACTAGGTTCAAAAATATCCATCTCTGTGTGTGTGTGTACAGAAACACAGTGTATGCCTTAAACCTCATTATATGATGTCTTTCTAAATGCTGTTGAGTAGACTGTGTAAGTGACACTTTTGCTGAGAAGCTAACACTTGGTGCTCTGCCGTCTTCTACCCTGTAAAAGTGCTAGAGCTCTAGTTTGTGTTGATGTCAGTGGTAATATACTGCTATCTTGTACATTGTACCAGTCTCTTGAAGGTAAACTGGTAGTAAAATACGGCTGTAACCTTCCTTGCCTGCACTGAAATGACTGATGATGTTTCAAGAGACAGCTGCTGCTGCATGTGCGAGACCAGCGTTTTAAGGAATGGACAACCTGAACCTTAGTGGTAGGGAGGTCTGTGTTTTTCTGCAGTGTATGGATCTCTCAAGACTTGGTGGACTGCTTCATCCAAACCCACGCAAATTTTCTTTGTTATCCATTGCTAAGATACTTCCCAACATACTCATTTAAATGTATTTAATCATCTTATAAGAAACAACTGCTGAATTGCCACGAAAATGCATGCAGCCGTTAAAACCATCGTGTGAGGTTGTAAGCGATGGGATCCTGTTTTATGTGCAATGTGAAGTGAGAGGCAGTTGCTGTAGTTTATCCTCATACATTAGCAATGCTTATTTTCGAATACTTGATTACTGACTGTCTCCAAACTACATTTCGTTCCAACCACAGCTAGTGGTGCAAAGTGAAAATACCATCTGTAGCAATGTTTGAGCAATTGGACTCAGCTGAAGGAAGGATTTCCACCCCTGAGTCCCCCTTCTTTTCACACATCTCATTAGTTCATGCTTGTAGGCATTGCAGTAAAGGAGCATGTGACTTGCATAAATTGAAAACACCGCTTTGTTTTATGAAGGCAGTGGTCTCGCCAGTAGCTCATGCTTGTCAAACTGAGGTTCTAGAGAAATATAAAAATGCTATAATATTATAGGTGTTGATGGACATCTTCTATGCTGATCTATAGGAAAAGGTGGTAATTCTGTATTCTCCTGTTAAAGCCCTTATTTTCCTGTTAAATCTTTAGGAGCACTCTGTGAGTCCTTCTTACCTTAATTATTCCAAGTGTACAAATGGGAAATGCTGCAGTTTTAGCTGAAGCTGTGGCCACACAGGCTGTTCGTTGGTTCAGTACTGCACTCCTGGTTAGCCTAGTACAATTTCCTCTTGTAGGCAGTGCCTCAGCTGGCTGGAAGGATCCTGTATTATCACTTTACAGGACACTCAAAAAATCTTGCTGACTACTGCTGTGGTTTGCAAGAAAAATGTACTTTCTTTTTCTCCTTTCTACTGTTTCCCCCGCCACCCCCACCCCCCCCCCCAAGCTTTTGGAAATTAGCTGTTGGGAGTACTAAGCTATTATATGAATGTTATTCTGCTTAAGGGAATAATTAATGTAAAATTCCAATATACCAACAAAACATTCCCAGGTAGTAGAGAATTGTTTCTCATAGCCAGGAGTAATGTAACAGGACTCCTGGTTTGAATACTGATGTCTGGCTGAGCTCTCTGCGAGGAAACATTAAACGTTTTTATGAAATGCAACAGCTCTCGCATTCCTCCACTTAGGTGTATGCTGCCGTAGTAACTCTAGAAGCTGCTGTGCACACTTCCTATTTCTGGTGAATTTGGCTATTACTACTGTGCTTATTTCATAAAATTTTCTACCATGAAATATCCAATCATCTGTCTTAGATAACTATCAACTCACTCTTATCACACTTCTTGCTATATATATCTAGGCTTGAGATAAACCTTTGCCCATTTGATACTCAGTTGGACATATCTGTCTTCATTCTGTGTTTCTTGTGCTCCAGCTTACTAGCAGCAATGCAGCACTCGAACTTCAGTCATAGCATTGCTTACAAATACTTGTTTTCATTGGAAAACCGTTTAATGTGACCTTGTTTAATATGACAAATCTTCTAATATATGCTTGAAAAGCCATTTCTCTCTAAATTTGGCTGGTGGTATTGACACAAGGTGAGATAACGAGAGTGGAGAAGACTGGGTCAAGGAACGGGCTGAAGGAGCTGGAGGACTTGCATTGATTCCCCAGACCTTCTCAGCATCTGTGGTCTGGTCTGTATCTGCATCTCCCCAGGCTTCACTTTCCCCCTGTGCCCCCACCACTAGCTAGCACAAGCATTTGTACAGTTTTAAAGCCTTTTCAAGTAGTTTTAATGGCTGTTTAAAATGCTTTGCCCAAAACTTGTTAATGAGTGTGGAATGATGAGCAAGGGGCTAAGAAGCAGAATGTGTTACTGGTAAGTGTAAATGATATTGAAAGGGATATTATTATTCTTTCCTGTTTCCACCTTTTATTTTCCTGCCGAGCCTGAGGCAAGGTGTGAGTGCAGTCAGATATGACTGCCTTCTCCTCTTGTGATGACACTAAACTTTACTCAGCAGCTCAGTTGATATTTCAGATTTTTCACAGCATGTCTGCCATTGCTTGCAGAGAGAATTGCGTATCTTTGGTATTTAAGCATATCTACTATTTCTGAAGGAATTGCCCTAAATGATTTTAAGGGACTAATACTTTAAGACAGTGAGAAACCTGAGCTTTCATGAGAAATGTGTCCCAGTGAACTGGAGTTCAAAGTTCCTGGTACTTTGGCTCAGTTTTAGCAGGTAGAATTTTTTTTGTTTTCTGCAAAAGGTGGTGTGTTTTTTCTTGAAGTACGTTGCTGTAAGGTTGGGTGCAGCAGCATGGTTTGGTACCTGGAGGTACCTTCCCTTCTGTTTGTCTGTGAGCACTTATCTCCAGTCTGTATTTTTGCTTGCTTCTGTGGGGTTTTGTTTAGTTTGGATATTTTGTTGAAGCAGGGGAGGGGTAGAAGTAATCCTTTGAATTTTGACAGAGCTCCATGACGCTTGCAACTTATAAAACATGCTCTAAATTAACTTTTGTAGTATCTGTCTGGCCTCCTGTTTTTCAGCACTGTATGTTTTTTTTCCATCTATGAGCCCTTCAGATGCTAAATGTAGCAGTAACACAGGAAAATGTTTGCTTTGGCTGTACATATGGCTGGCGCTTTCTCTTGAAGTTAATAATCAAGGGCTAGGGGGAAGTCTTGGCATTTTGCCGGGTCTCCAACTTAGTATTCTTAGTATAGAGTCCTTGAAGGAACTGCAAAAAATCCATGAAGGGCAAAAAGTTTAAAAGGGCTGAAAAGCAAGACTAAATATTCGCAGCAACTGCTGTCCTCAAAGGGGACAACCCAGGGAGAGAAAGAAGCCTCAGCTGCCACCTGAAGGCAACTCGGGCAAAATCTCTGAAGGCAGGAGGTCAGGAGCTTTCAGAGGGAGGAATCTTCCAGAAATCGGTCTGCCTAAACCTCAGAGGCAAGAAAAAAGGGTTACAGCAAATAGAGCCCAGTCATGGAGAATTACAACAAATATTAAAGTCATTGGCAGGGAAGACAGAGAGTGATTTCATGTGAAGTGGAAATAATTAAAAAAAAGTATCAATGGTCTTTTTAATACCCATCGGGTTTCCAATAGCTAAACATAGGGATTAAAGCTTGGAAAATTATTTTGTTTACAATAGCACCATATTAAAATTTTATGTATTATTTTAAGATCTGAGATGCAAACTCACATAAGCATGACAATGTGTGTTTCACAGTGTTTGGAGATGCTCTTGTATGCCCCATGTATATGTGGGGTATTGTGGTTCTGGTTGCAGGATGAGCTGCTTGGAAAACTGGATAGAAAGCAAGAATGAGAGTAAACCTGACAGATCCTCCTCCTGAGTCACAAGCTGCACTTGGAAATGGAATGCAGTTGTACCCAGGTTTCAGCTGGAATAGAGTTAATGTGGTTTGGATTTGATGTGAGAGCAGTGCTGATGGCTGGGGTGGGCAGGTCAGCAAGCGGCTGTGTGGTGCTTCCTTGCTGGCTGGGGTTAAACCTTGCCAAGTTGAAATACTTGTCTTAAGTGTGCTGGAAGCCAGCAAGCAGGTCAGAACTTTCTGATACACACCTTGCTGCTTTGGTGAAGTTGATGGGCTGGCCCAAGGAGGTCTGTAGGCCTGTTGGTATCCTGTGGGTTTGTAGGGTGTTTTGTTAGTCCCTTAATATGGCAGCTAAATTAATCTTAACTATGCAGATGTTTGCTAGTGATGGTGCTGCTCCTGCTAAAGGCTCTAATTTAGGTCCCACTTTGCCCTCCAGTGCATGTTGTATAACACAGCTGTTGTAAATCCACAGCACACCCTGTTTCCTTGTTCATGCCTCTTGACTTGCCACTGGAAGACCACGGTTCTGCTTTGCTTTCCAGCAAAAATGTAGGCCCTAGGTCTTAGTGGAAATAAGAGGAGGAGTTATACTGGGGAGTTGTTTGGTTTCTTTTTTCAGATAGTTACTGCACATTTTCCTGTGATAGCTCATGTATATGGTATGTGACAGGAAGAGCATTTGTCTTCTGAAATTCAGCATGTAATTATTTAAAAAGTGTGTCAGCTAATGCCATAAAATGACAACAGTCTGCTTTTGAAGAGGAGGTTTGGCAAGGCAGAGGGCTCAGGGGAACCTTTTTCTTTTGCCTTAATAAATAATGAGACAGCCCCCTGAGCAGCTAGGTGTGGAGATAGGTGGCTGGGACATAAACCCTGGAGCCCTTTTTGGCTTCAGATAAAACCGCTGGGCCTGGGAGCTCTCTGTGGAGCAGGCAGAGGCGTGGGAAGGCACCTCTGTTTAAATGTACATTCTGAAACATTTTTTTTAATGATTAAAAAATCTTTAAAATTTTTGAGGAATTTTAAGTTAGTGATGCAACGTGGCGGTGAAGTATGAAACGTATTTTCATTGTGACGTAATTTTGCTGCCTTCAAATTATTTTTTTCTTTATTTAATTTAAAAATTTCAAGCCGTACTCATTGTGCACAAGGATTCAAGTTATGTGATTTAACCCCAGCATTTCAGGGTAAGCCAGGTGGTGACTGTGCTTAAAAACTTTTGGTGGGAAATGCAAAACCATAGCTTTGCAGGTGATACTCTGTGGTGAAGGTGCAACAGCCCATTTTAAGCTTCTGTTAATTACCAAAAGTGTTTTGCCCTTCAAGTGCACTGGCTCCTGGTCCAGCTGCCACCATAGCCAGACACCCAGGCTTTGACAAAATGTGTATGTCCCTGCACACTCAACTCTGCAGGGGGGGAAATACAGTTTGCTCCTTGTTTGAGACAAAACTAGCCTAAACAAAATGAGAAGGAGCATTTTCTTTCCTTATTCTTTGTTCAGGGTATGTACATGCTCTTGTGAGAGCTCTGAGGAGCGAAGGCTGGCAAGGGGACCCAGGTGTGCCGGGGGCGGTGACTGGGTGCTGGTGCTCGGGCTCCCTTTCAGTGTAGGGCATGGGGGGCCTGGCCACACTGCTGGTGCCTTGTCCTCAGCAGCAAATCAGATGATACCAGAGCGCAGCCTGGAGGGATTTTATTGTCATGTCGTTCTCTGGATGTTGGTAGGACCCACCGGAGCTGATGGCAACAGTGTTGGCCCTGCCCGCTGCAGTGGCACACAGCTCCTCCTGGTCAGTACCGCTGCTCTCCCCTGAAGTGTCAGCCAGCCTTGGCAGTGCTAGGTTTGTGGTTGGACTTAATGACCTTAAGGGTCTCTTCAAACCTAAATGATTCATGATCCTGCGTGCATGGGGTAGGAGTCCCTCACCTGTGACTACAAAGCCATGACCAGCCCACTGCTGGCGCACTGAAGCGAGTGTGCGGCACGAGCAGAGGCTGTGCCGGCCAGTGCAGGAACACCAGGGAGCAGCAGGTGCATCCTCTGCGTGGGAATCCTGGGCATCTGTCCACGGCTCACTACCCTCTCCTTGCTCTGCTGTGCAGGAGAGTCCAGAACATCACACAAAGGTTTTCCTTTGAGCCTGTGGAAATGTGCTGGAAGGGAGAGCATCTTTTCCACTTGCACAAAGGGATGGCTGTTAAATTGTTTGTAGGTGCTTGGCATCATGTGGAGTCATTAGGAGGCTGTGTTACATTTCCAGATGTAGTTTTTTAAAATAACTTGTATTTAAAGACCAAGACAAGCCAGGGAGTCTGAATGACGTGTCTAATACATTGGCTCATTCCCAGAGATGCTAGTGTTCTTGACTTTGATGGTTGACTGGGATCTAGTCCTTATTTATTATTTCCTCTGAAAATCTGACAAAAGTGCTGATCTTGCTGAAACGTTTGGCCATGCTGGCCATTTGCAGCAGGCAGGTATCTGGGAAGGACCTTTGGGAGGCTGGGTGGAGGGTAGCAAAGCCTGGGAAAACACACTGGGTCAAATCCACTCCTAATGCAAAACCACCGACTAACAGCTTCCAGGCCTTCCTTGCTTTTTATTTAAGTAGCAAAGGAGCTAAATGCAGAAAATGTGTAATTTACAGGAACTAGTGCAGGAAAATATCAGAGATGGGCCCTCCAGGGTGAGGAGCCCTGGGGCTGGATGGTCAGGAGAGCTGCACAAGCCTCCAGTGAGGTGGTGTGTGCTGCTTGTGGCTATGTTTTGTAACGAGGTACTGAGAGTGGTATTTGAGATGGCAATAAGAAAAGGGTCAGACACTGAGGATCTGGGTCTACTGGCCCACGGAAGAAGTTAATGTTGGGTTTTTTTTTCCTCCCTGTGGCTCTGCTGGGGGTCCCTGCCTGGTGGGAGGTGATGTTCTCCCAGCAGAAACCAGAATGCGTGATGGAATGACTGGGCCAGGTTGGTCCCCAGCCGGGTGGCTTTCACCTCCCAGGTACAGGGAGGCCACTGCAGGTGGGAGATCAGAGCCACGCTGTCATAAGGCTGCTGTAACTAATGGCCAGCTTGCTGGAAGTGGCTGCCAGCAAAGTACTCTGCAGGCTCTCCACTTGAACGTTGGTTTTGTGATCATCTCTAGAATAAACTCACTTGGGGAGCTAAAGCCAGAATTTATGTTTCTAGCCAGAAAAACATCAGTCTATGGAAAAACAGTAAAAGTTTCTGGTTAGGGCAGGATTACAGCAGGGGTGACAGTAAAAGTTCTTGCTTACAGCAGGGTTGAAGAAGGGATGAAGTTTCTCAGGAACTCAGAGTTTCCACTTAAATACAGACTGTGATAATTTTATATTTGCCTCTCTGTGGCTTGAAGCAAGGCTCCTGAAGTTGGTTTTTCTGTTTTGTAGAAGCTAAATCTTCTGTAATGCATTTTACAATTTTTAAAATACCCTTCTTGTAAATTTGCATTTTATTAGAGTTAACAAAACTGCAGACAAAGATATTTTTATTTCAAAATCAGATGTATTATCAGTGTCCCTCAAAATTACACTACTTGGATTCAATTCTGCTGGAATTAAAACCTGGCAGTTGTTTATTGCTTACTAAAGGTGAAAAACCCTCTTGCTATGTGTGAACTCATGCAGGTATATGGTTCACCCTAGGGACACTTTCCACTGACTCCTATGAAAGCTGGATGAAGCCCCAAGCTAGCATAGGTAACACAGGCTTCCAAGAGATCCTTTTTTCCCAGGATCTGGCAGCTGCCCACCTTTCCTGTGCCCTGCTGCCTGTACAGCCTCCACAGCAGCTCTCTGGAAGGCAGCACTCACTCTGCACATGCAGCTCCTATTCCCTGCTGCATCCCTGAGAGTATAAGGGATGCAGGATTTGGTGATAACTGCACGTTATGTCTTAGACGAAAATGTGGCAAAAAGCTTGCCAAAGCAAAGGACACTAGCCTGTGGGGAGCCAAGACAAGAAAAGCTGGTTGCTAATTGCTGGGATTATTTAAAAAGTAAGGGCTATGGTTCTTTAATCTTTGATACCATTCACTTTCTGAGACTATTTCTCTGAAGTTTTTGGTCAATCCTTTTTGTCCAGCGCTTGGTCAAGTCCTAGCAGTATTTTTGGTCTTGTTAATATTCAAAGTATTTTACTCAGCTGTGTTAGTTATTGGCAATGGCTATGGATTCTCTCACTCTTGCAGCTTGTTTTATATTTTTACACATGAGAAAACTATGGGATGCACTTTCCAAAATGGTTTTGCAACTGAGTGGGCTTCAAAGCAGTCTGAGCTGTGAGAGTGAAAACTGCCAGGACGTCAGGAGGCACTGACATTCAGGTTTGCCTTTTTACTTGGCCTGTGTAAAGCAGCAAGTCACTTCTCAGTCCTGTCTTCACTTTCCCATAGGCTTTTATGCAGAGTCTTGGAACCCACCTAACGTTTTGAGAAGTGGTTTGAGAGTTAACTTGCTTAGCTTGCACTACTATTATTAGTCAGAAATGGGTTTTAAAGATTTTAGAGAATTATGGGTGTGGATAGTTTTCACTTCAAAACATTCAGTGAGAAGTAGTGGGACTAGCTGTGCTCTAATGGAGAAACCTGAGCCGCAGCGATTATGAGCCTTTTGGACTCAATTGCATTGCTGCAATTACAAATGCATCAAAGTTGCTTCAGCTTAAGATCTTGAGTCGTTTTCTGGAGACTGAGCAGGGATTCTGCAGCAGCACTGCAACCAGCTGGGCACTGTAGGTGTTTTAGAACATAATAAATGTCTCTGTAATGAACCTTCAGTTAATAAACACTATCACTCAATTATTGTAAATCCATGTCCTTATTGGTTATTAAAATTATTTGACATTGCAACATTTCTCAGAATCATTCCATGTGTATTCATTCTAAGCACTAACTTACTGAGAATTAATAACAATCCACTGAAAATACCTGTGTTACTCTGGCCATTTTTCTGGCAAGCAGGTAGACTGTGAAAGTACCGTAAGAATCCTGGTTATCCCTTGGAAAAGGTAGATTGGCTACAAAAGGGACATCAGATCACTACATACTGTGACTGTCTTCAAATTCCTTGTGTTCAGTCAGCAGTGAAATAGGAATAAAGACTAAGTAAGAGCAAAAATCCATTTATAAGGATTTACAGGTGGAATGTCTAAATATTTTTCAGAAGACTTAATATTCCTATTAAGTAGATGGTTTTTGTAGTGAAAATTCTTGTCACTGCATTCAGTTTCAGTATTTGCAGCTCTGAAAGTAATAAAATATGAAGGAAGTGCTCACATTTAGTCTGTGAGAAATGGTGTAGGTCAGAAGTTGCCATTAAAATCACAACAATGACAGAAGAGCCACTACGTGAAAACTCACACTTTTCCTAGTCTTACAAGCTACCCTGGAACTGTCCAGACTGCACTTCAGGACAAATCTTAGCTCACAAATCCCTAAAGCACTCCATGGTCATGATTAGGCTGCCAGAAAGTAAGTCAGTGTACAATGCTTGTAATTACTGTACCGGTTTTTGCCTTACTTTTGCAGTTGCGGATGGGGTTTGGTGCTGTTGAGTTGACACTTGAGCCAAATTTTACACATGAATTGTACAGCAGCACACACTGGTCTGCTCCATCTTTTTGCCATGTCACATGGAGCTCTGATGCAAAAACAAATGTTCAGGGTCACATAGGTAGGGTTTACTAGTGCGATTATGGTTCAGTAATACAAGTCTCCGAGATGGCCAAGACATGCATTACAGGACAGGAAAATCAATGTATTTCCTCTTTTCCTTTCTGCAAAAGAAAAGAAAGAACAAGAAGGGGGGATTTTTGTTTCTTGTACTCCAACCCCAGCTGGTACACCAGTGAATTTAACAAAATTCACTTTTAAAAAACCAAACCAACATAGGACAGGCTCCACAATCTGGGCAGAGGGGCCATGGTAGCCACAGCACGCAGGCGTGCATGGAGGCACTGCACTGCTGCTCCTGGAGTGGGACATTGGGCAGCTCAGACCAGGTCCTCTCTATATGGTGCACAGAAGTGGGCTCCAGAAGAGCCTCTGGTGCGATCTGTGTTATTTTCTGGGGCTCAGTGGCCTGCGTAGAGTGTCTGTGGCTGGTTGCACTGCCTGGCTGTGGGGACTGTGTGGGCATGGTGCTTCCAGTAATGCAGAGCCCAGGGGAGCGAAGGTGGACTGGAGGAGTACAAGTGAGAGATGGGTACCAGGAGCTGCGTGCTGATGAGCTCGCTCCGACTGAGAGCAAGTGGGAGATGAAACACAGGAGGGAGATCTCCAAAATCTCAAACTACAGGTGTGTTTATAACATTTTTTTTCCTCTTTCATTAATTATTGTTATAGCTATCACTTTTATGTTCCTTCCTTAGGCCCAATTTAGCATAAGATAAAAATAAAGCAATAAGGTAAATGCCAATAGTCTATTGACATGATTATGCTTACACAAAAGTTGGGGTTTTTCCCCCTAACAGCGTGTTTACTGAGGTCCCATTTTGACTTTGGTTCTAAATGGCTTGATTTTTAACATCAGCCTTAACAGCAACCAAAATGCTTTCTGCCCTGTTATTTTCTTCTAGTCTTTGTACAGCTTTGGTGGATTGAAAGATGGAGCCACTGTACCTGGACTTTGCTTGAATCTTCACTCTTTTGCACCTTACGTTGGTGAGACTGTTCCAGGAGGGATTTCTGTCAACTCAGCACTCTGAACAGTCAGAAGTAACCCGTGATCCTAAATGCTTTGCAGGGTATTTTGAGAAAATATATTGCTAGTATCTAGTGTGACTACTGACATTCAGCTCTGTTATGTCTGTAAAGCAAAGGAGTGTTTCAGAACTGTTCAACCTCCTCTAATGCACTAGCGTTTATTGCACATTTCATTGTGATGAGCTGGCTTGTTCTGAATACTCTGCTAACGTTTTGTGATGATTTCAGTTCATTCAAATCTCTGTGGCCTGGACTTCCCTGGGTTTTCCAGTGCTCCTCAGCCACAGTTTGGCTGCAGATACTGGGAGAACATTGATTCGGTATGGCTGGGTGTGCCTGACAGCAGGCAGTATGCAGGCATGTGAAAAAACTGATTAAAATGTGTAGCCAAATGAGAGTATCTTGGATTCTAGTTTTAAATGTTTTGTGTTTCGTTTTAGCCAAATGAATGATTTTGCAATAAATTGAGTGAATGAAAACTAGAATGCTAGTGTGAGATTGGCTTTAAAGATGCATTTATTGGGAAAATAGCATTTTGCAATGATAATCTTCGTGGAAATGTGAAGATAAAATCTTTAGCTTTGTCAGTCATGTGAATGCATTGTGTATGTGATATTTGTGGGACATGCAGCTACTGCTCAGTTTCTCATGCTTTTGAATTTGATTCTAACTGAAAGTCAGTAGCAACTGCAGTTAAGTCTTCATAACATGAAGTTGCGCTAAACCCAGTTCCTACAGACAGGGAAATTACCCAGGGTATTTCAAAGCCCTTCCATGGTATAATTATGCTAATGCTGTTTTCAAATACTATCACAGGATGGACCTTCTGTTGGCACAAATTGAACATGACCTACGTTTCTTCAGAGTATTAAGATGTCCCAAAGGTCAATAAGATGACTTTACAACGTTTCAGAGTTGTGTTGTTTACTTTGGTCAAGCCTGTGTTTTTCCACTGGGCATAGAAACAGTGTGGATACATATTGCACTGGCAGACAGCTG
>JAVJGJ010000003.1:29271972-29282019 GCA_035590215.1 Microhierax caerulescens | reverse complement strand
ACAGCTGACGTGGGTATGACTTCAGGTGACAAGTAATTGCTAGCCCAACATTTTTAACTTCCTTTAACCTTTCCCTTACAAATATAAATGCCAAGTATTAGTGACACTTTGGCTAAACCTTCTCTTGGATTAAAAAAAGTCTCCAGAGTCTTTTATGTTGGTGTTTTCAGCAGCTGTTGAGAATTACTCCTGGTTGTTTTCTTTTCCCTCTCCTGTCACAAGAGGAGCAAATTAAGGAAGTAAAGATTTGCTGCTTCAAAAGTGAAAGACAAAACTTTGCTAGAAATGAGGTCTGCACAGAAATTTGGTCTTTGTTCTGAAAGCAGGACTTGTTTACACAGGGTGTAGTGCCCTGGAAGGTGTGCACATGGCGCCTCCCCTGCAGCTGCTGGAGAAATAGCTTTGGGGAAGAAATGGCTTTGGGAGGGGAATAAACCCATGAAATGCACCTTACAGTGAGGGACAAATCGTATCTACAGTCATATGAATCAGACAGCAAAACTGTTTCTGCTAGCTATTTTTTACTTCAGCATTTGGAGTACCAAAATGTATCACAGGTTTTTGCCTGCTTCATTCCTGGCTGTTTGTAGGAATATTGCTGTGGCCACGTGTGTTACTAAATGCTGTAAAGATTCAGCTAGAGAATAGTTGCACTGGTCATGGGATATGTGGCAACCTCAGAGGCAATCAGGGACAGCATTCACAACCTTCAGAAAGAACTTCTTGTTAAGATTTTTCCTCTGTGGCGATTAGAGGTTTGGTATAGTCTCCCTTGAGAATGTATTTGGCTATATACATATATATATTTTAACAATAGGGTCACTACATTATTGAATTAACGTAAAACTCGCTAACCGAACGTGGTGGCTTTGCAGATAGTCTGTTGTGCGGTGTCACTGTCATTGATCAGTACCTCAGAAAACAGCAGTATTCTGGCTAATGAATAGCCTGATAGTCAGTACAGGTCAGATACACAGGCACTGGAGAGCTGAAATCCATAAATGTACCAAGTAAGCTCCTTAACACAACATAAGTGATTAGGCAAATTAAGTCCCCTCTAAAAGTCAACACTTTCCCTAAGGCACTCTACCCATTCAGCACAAGTAATGAATTATAGACTAAGAAATACTATCTAGTAAAACAATCTTCAAAAGATATTTTAAAAACCATTTCTTCACTGTTATTGTCAATTTAAGAGGTCTTTTCATACTTACTTGCAATACAGTTAGGTATGGTCAGTGTAGGCAACATGCTGATAGAGCTGACAAATACTGGGTTCAGATTTGTGGTATCAGTCCCGTGAGAATAAAATGGGAAGTAAAAAAAACCAAACAAAACCCAGCATTAATAGGGGGAAAATTGCATCCAGACCCAAGGCTCAAGGACTGATGCTTTCAATATGTTTTGTTTCATGTTCCATTTAATTTATTGCCTTTGTGTATGAATAAAGTTGTAAGTTGAACCACAGACCATATGCCTTCTCTTAGTTCGTGTGTAACACAAAATAATTTTAGAATATTAGACAAGCAAGTATAGTTACCTGCACTCCTTAATATTCTCCTTACTCTGACCAGGCAGCTTGTGCTCTGGAGTCACTTGGTTTTGGAGCTGTGTAGTTTTAAAATCCTGATGGGAGGCGATCAGTTCAAAGTGAATGGAAACACAGATGCTGAGGGGACACTAAAGTGCAAGCTGGAAATCTCTTTAAGGGTATTTGCATGTTACCTCTGATGCCTTGGCTCCCAAGCAGACTCTATACAGAGTTCCTGGTAACTACTTGCGTGGGTCTGCAGGGAGGTTGTGAGTTTGGACTGCTCCAGAAATGCCTTTAGTCTGTCCTCAGATTCTTAAACTGCAGTGCTCCTCATTTCAAAGCAGATTTATGGGGAACAGTCACTGAACTGATTCATGTTCTAAAATCTCTGAGTGTGCCTCCTGTTTTATGCTGTTTATGTAGCTTAGCAGGCTGTATTTATTAATGCAGGCTATCTAGTGTACATGGCCAAGTCTCTGATGTGAGACATCTTTATCTGTTCTTGGACTCTGTCTAGGACACTGTAGGTATTAGTGGAATACAGTTTTAAATAGATAGTAATTAATGTAGGTACAATTGATTTTATTCCTGTCAAAAAATAATCATGTAACATATAAATCTCAGGAGTGGAGAGTTCAGGGAGGTGAGTGGAGGTGTGTGTATATCCTTTCCTAGCTGCTGGCAGCGATTTTGTCAGTTTATGTGACCGTTTTCTAAGTGCTGTGATGTAGGCTGGCTGCTGCCTCTCCTAAGTGAAATGTTTCACCATCAGGAACTTCTAACTCAAACCGAAGGACATAGAACTCCGTACAGCTCTGTTATCAGAGGCGCAGGCTGTTTGAAAGGAAGGTGTTCAGTCTGAGCTCAGGCTTCATAAACCAAACGCTGCAAATTACAGAAATTCTGAACTGTTACCATAGAAAATTTGTGCTGTGTTTTCAAACATCCCTCTCTCTGTTAATACTTCAGGTGATGCAGAAAAGTCAGTCAAGGAGTTGAAGGTTTTTTTGCTTTGGCACCATGGTTATATGCTGTCTGTATTTTTGCAGGCTCCAGGAAGGTAGTAATGCGTTGATCAATTTAATCAGTGTCGATCGACGGCCTCAGCTCCATCACAGCAAGGCTGTTCTGTTGGGGCAGTGCTCATGCTTGGCTCCCTTTCTCTTTTCCACCAAGAGTAGTGTGCTTCCTTTGAGTAATCTTAAATTTCAAATTTTAAGCATTTACACTGAACAGATGTGTACAGAGTGCTGTCCTGGCAGCAAATAGTTACGTGGGCTGGGTTTACATGAACAGTGGGGAGAAGTACCCAGAGTCACAAGGGTAGTGATTTGCTCGGGTAGCGATGTCCTGCGCGGTGCTCTTGGGTGATGAACAGCACTGGTATGTCCACATGTTTGTGCTCAGGTACCTCCAAACTGTGCTTGTCTCCTGCTTTCCCTGTCATCACTACTACCCAGAGCAGAGCTTTCAGGAGCTGGGAGCAGTAGAACGGGGCAAGCCTGTGTTTCAGCTGCTTGGTACAGATTTTCAGAGCAGGTTATAAACAGTCATGCTGACTTTACACAGCCTTACACTAACAGGAAGGCTGGTTCAGAAATCAGTATCATCACACTCATCTGAAGGAGACACGAAGCAGAGCACCTCTGATGGTGCCGTGCTCTGAACTCTGTGCAAACCCACGGTGTGTCTGCGGGGCTGCGAGCCCGAGCTGCGGGCCCATCACTGCTTCTGGTAGGCATCTTCTTCCTCAACTAATTTGCAGGATCAGAGGCACACAGACTTGCATGGGTGTTAATGAACACGTTCTAGTGTTTCCTTTATTTCAGGCCATTTATTTTGTACTGCTGAAGAGTCTGACTTGTACAGGCTGGTCAGATTCTAGGAGGTGCCAACATGAAGCAAATCTGCTGGAGAAATGACTGGGAACCCTTTCTGCTGAGTGCTTCCCCTCTGGCGAAAGATTGCCTGGTCTGCATGGGTACAAGCTGCATGGGTACAACTATGAACAGTTTCACACCATTTCTTATTTCCTTGTCAATTAAATGCCTGACACTACTGTGTATTTGTTTTAATAAACATTAAGTGTAATATAAATGGTTCCTTTCTGATAGTTGTGTTAACTGTGGCTTTAGCTTAATAGCAGCACCAAAGAGTCTCTCCAGCACATTGAAATCCCCGTCTGCCTTTTCCTAACTTTTTTCCTAATTTTTGAGAAAGGGAGTGGGGCAGCGAGAGCAATGTGTCCTCGAGCTGTACAGCGCTGGCTGCCTTCCACAGCAGTTTTGGAGAGGAGCTGGGATGTTCCTAGCAGAGTTGGAGAGGTGCCTTGGCAGGACAGACAGTGTCTCTGTATGCAGTCAGGCTCTGGCGTTCTGCGGTCCCATTCAAGTGACTGGTCTTGTTAGACTGGACAGCTCTTCTGACCCCCTGGGCCTATGTAAGCCAGGTTTACCATGAACTTCCCTCTGAATTTGTGGGTTATGATATCAGGAAAGAACCTGCAATTGCTTATCTGGCCTCATGCACAACACAGGGTGGCATGTGCCACCTGATTGGTCTTGTTGTGTGTCTGGAGCAGCAGGGAAGAATTGGTCCCCTGCATCCCAGACCCAAATGGGAATTCTATATAATCTTGTATATACTCTTCAGAAACCTCTCAAAGCATTCATTTTGAAAGAGGAACAGAAAATCTAACTAAATTCTGTTTTTCATCATGCTGTTTTCCTCATCTGCTATTGAAATTACATTTCAGAACTGCTCTGTTGCCTTAACAGCAGTTTAATCCCCCCAAATGCTATTGACACTCCATTGGAAAAATGTATAGACCTTTGGTTTGAATAATATCTCTCCCTTTCATCGTCCTCGGCACGCCCATTGACTCTGCAATCCCAAAGCTTTACTAATTTCAGAATTCAGCCTTAAATATATGTTTCTGTGTGCATATGTGTATATATATGTTAATAAATTCAAATGTATGTTTGAGTAAGAAAATCTAAACACTGGTTTGCTGAAAAGATTTATCGAATGGTTTCTTCCCTTGTTTGTGGTCTGTCAGGCAGTCACTCCACTTTCCCAAATGACTGTTTTGAACTCAGATTTTCTCAGTACTGCTTTAATTTTATGTAAGATTCCTGCTGATTGCCCCACAGGTCTCTTCTCTACCGGTCTCTGTTCTCCTGGGATGGGAAATCTAGCTTCTCAGCAATCTGTTTATGGATCCATAATTCAAGAATTGTACTTATTGTTGTAAAAATGAGAAACTGAAAACTAGAGCTACGTGAACACTGAAAATCTGGAAATTAGAGGTGTGAGCAAACCAGACCTCTTGTTACAAGTCTGTGTTTAAGTTGCTTTGAACTTTAAAGCAATGTAGAACAGGAATCAGTGAAGGTGGTTTAAAGTATGGTTAGATTTCTGGTTTAATGTGAGTACAATAAGGGAGTTTACTGTCTTAATGTACTTCTAGAGCAGTCACTGTTCTGGTTTGGAGTGAGATGGCTCCCATGAAATAGTGCACCCACATAACAGCTCTGCAGCTTTTCTTCCACTGAGCATATTCCATCACTTGAGAGAGGAATGGGTATAGATGAGATGAGATGAGAGAGAAAAAAAAAAATAATCTCTTGCTACAGGCTTCTGCTTAACTTGTTTCTGCAGGGGAGCAAGCTAAACGTCCATTACAGTTTTCCTTCTCCATGTCATCTCCAAGGCAGGCAGAGGGACTGCTCCTTAAAGGATTGCGATCCAAGGTCGCAGGGAGCAGGAGGAGGCAGAAGGCCGTGGGCAGTGGCCAGCCTCCCAGGGTGGTGTGTGTGTCGCTCTGGGCTGCTCTTGTCAGTCACTCCCCCCGCAACCTCTGTGTGCGGAAAGGAAGGAGATATAAGGACTGTTTCTCTTTGGCCCTTTCCTCTTTGTGCAGTGGGGTGACAGTGGTTGAAGCTTCAGAGGACTTCATTGTGCTTGCTGGTAAGGCCGTTCTGTGGCAGCTGTGCAGTAGGCATGCCTCAGCCGCTGAGCTCTGTGCTTAACCGCTGGCACAAAAGTCTGTCGGAGACCTATGGCAAGTGTCGTCACATTCACTGGGGTGCTGCTCCCTTCTCCTAGGTGTTTGAGAGGTAACAGCTCACCTTTCACTGTGTCTTTATACCAGTTATGGACTAGTAGCTTCACTTTTATCTCTTTATGTTACTATATATATATAAAAATCTTAAATGGATTTATTTTTGTTCATGCAAAACCCATCAGAATTCAGGTAATTAAGGAGGTGGTAAAGAAGGCGTTCAGGTAGATAACACGATTGTTTAATCTCTCTCCATTCAGTGTTTGTGATGACTGAGTGCTCTTACTGGAACTGAAAAAACAATTGCTTTTTCAAGTCAGTGGCAAAAATGAAAACAAAGTTGGAAATTAGTATTTTCAGAACTCTATAAAGACCAAAAAAAAAAAAAATTGCTACCTTTCTTCTAACCAGTAGAAAGTAAAATGTTTGAAAACAATATTTCATTTTTAAACCATCAAGACAAAATATTGACTTGTTTGAAATCTTCTGTTATCTTAGTCTGATGATAATATGCTTTTTAGACTGAGCTGGAAAATGTTTTGTTTGATACTTTAATGCTTTTATGAACCTAGCGTGCTTCTGGAATTGCTGCTTTGTCATGTATTCAGAAATACTGCATATGTTAAATTTCAGCTTGTTTAAGTTTCAGTGCATTGCTTTTTCAGTTCAGAGCATTGATATGTTCCCAAATAAGACATTTGTTTCCATTTATACAACTTACAATTCAGTAATAAACAACAGATGGGAAAACAATATCCAGATTCTCTTGTAGAAAAAGTCTTGTGAATGCAGTCTCTTCATTTTATAAAAAGCAGGCCAATTTCAAGTTCTATAAGTATGATTAAAAAGTACAGATAATAACAGTGAAGAAGTAACAGTAGAAATAACAGACTGAAGCCTAGTTAAGGGATATTAAACTTCTGAATATTAAACTAAAAGCCATTCAATTCCCAGTGAGTCCCAGCATGTACATTCAGCACTAAACTGGAATTTTCAAACCTACTTTGTAGAGAATGGGTGGAGGTATGTAGGAGTCTTTCGGGGCAGAAAAAGGATATGAAAAAAATAAGTGGTGCCCCTACTTGAGACCTCAGTTCTGTCCTCTTGCAGATGTGCTGAAGTTTGGCATGCGAAGGATTCATCCTCACCTCTGGGCAACAAAATCCTGTTTTGTCTCTGGTGTAAAGAAGTCTTAATCCCCTTCGGTGAAGGGTGTGAACCACAGCCACCTCCCTGTACTGAGGACAGGTTGGGAGACAATTAAATTGTGGTGTGGGACAAGCGATATGGTGCCATGAAGCTTCTGAACTTGGTATAAAATGAAGCTACTGGAGTGATGAAAAATGCAACTTCAGAGGGACAGGACAACTTGCTATCAAAATGCTTCAGTTTGTTGCAGAACAGCATGCAGCCCTTTAGCGCTGAGGGTCAGATGGCTCTCTAAGTCACAAAATATCCCTTGCTTAAATTCCTAATATTTATAACTGTGTCTAGGTTTGGTGTGGATTTTCTTTAGTTTTCTTTAATGTTTTGCCTTAAGCTGGTTCCTGAATAGGTGTCATTTACTGTGTGTTCTTGTGTTGAATACTGGTCACAGCAGGTCTGGTGCTGCTGCATTTTGAAGACAGTCACACACACTGTTGTGACTGTACTGATTGCTTAGTGGATGTCCGTCAGAGGTAATAAAGGACAGAAGAAAAAATTCTTTTTACTATAAAGTTGCAGCTTGTCTTACTGAAAGCAAACATGGACAATGTTTACTAGCTCTGGTGTCACTTTGTGTCCTTTGCCCTTGTTGTCAGAGTCTCTGGGTGACAGTGACAGCTGAGCCTTGCCCTGCCAAGACAGGAGGGCTTACAGAACCAGTATTCCTCACCAGGGTTTGAATGCCATTGAGTACTATTGTTTGGTGGAAAGGAAACCTTCTGCAGTACTGTATTGCCTCCCTGTGGCTTTTCAGTTTACTTCCTGAAATATATTAGATTTTTTTTTTTTTTTTAAAATATATATATCTCGCTATGGTGTATAGTGTAACTAGAGTATTTCTGCTTTTCCTTTTATCCCTGTGGCTGTAGCCATTGTGCAAGCACCAGCAGCAGCTGGCAGAGGTGCCTGGGATATCTGGCCTCCTCCTGCTGAAGCTGGGGACAAGTTTCTGCCCTGTCAAGCTGCTGCCTGTCCCTGAGTCTGTAGCAGTTTTTCCCTCTCTGATGCCCGTGTCTCCATCCTTTAACCCCTGGAGTCCTGCCCGGATGGATCAGGCAGCTGCCGGTGCCCAACGCGAGGTGTCTGTGCCTGGCAGGTGCAGGGCAGCGGTACCTGGACTCCCTGCCCAGCCAGGGGGTCACTGGAGCGTGCGCAGCCTGCCGGGGCATGGTGCCTGCCTGCTTCTTCAGTCCTTGGCTGTTATTTTGGTAGCTGTTACTCCATACGCTGATGAAGATGTGACCCTTCCCAGTGAGATACGTAAAACCACCGCAGTCCTCACAGGATCACATCGGTGCCTACACTAACAGCAAGGCTGCCCCGGCAGCACAGGGGGTGCTGCGCCGCTAAGGGCACCCTCAGTCCAGCCAGCGCTGCACCGGTGCCGTGCCCAGCACGGGAGGTAGTAGTGCAGGACCCCCAGGACACAGCCCAGGCAAGGGCTGCGCTTGGGGCCTGGGGGCAGGAGGGGGTCCCAGGTGAGGCTGATGGGGGTCACCGGTGCCCATTTGCACCCCTGGAGTAGGATGGGTACAGGTAACCCTCCTGTGTGACCCGAGTCATCGTCCATCATCTGCTAAATGCGTCCCGGTTGGGCTCTGCGAAGAGCAGCCATTTAGACAATCAATCTGAGAGCGCTGCATGTAGTTCATGCAAATGATATACAAATTACCATCCCACAAACAAACCGAAGGAAAAATTGGAGGCAGAGATGGGGTGAGTGAGGTGGGAAGTATTCCCGCTGGCACAGGTGGGTGACCTGCAGCACTGGCACTGTACCTGGTGGAAGAAAGTGTGTCATGTTTTGAAACAGCAAGGATGTTTGTTATTCCAGAAGCAGGAGAGAATTAAAATCAGAGAC
Organism: Microhierax caerulescens; assembly: GCA_035590215.1. Taxonomy (NCBI): domain Eukaryota; kingdom Metazoa; phylum Chordata; class Aves; order Falconiformes; family Falconidae; genus Microhierax; species Microhierax caerulescens. The sequence goes on along the minus strand of JAVJGJ010000003.1, from coordinate 29,273,355 downwards.
ATTAAATACATGTAACAATTGATATGTAAATGTAATAAGCTTCTAGCACACTTGTGTTTCACTGACAAAAACTCCATAATGAGAGTTCTCTTTCCAGTGTTAATTTTTTGGAGTGTGATGTGAGGCGCTTCTGTACCCCTGTTGTAGGGCTGTACCCTGAGCCTGAGGGCCCCTGTACAGCTACTGAACCTACACCAACACACAAGGAAAAGGAATTATTTTGCAGTAAGTCAGACACTAATAATTTTACCCAAATTGCTCATTTTTTCCCCCTCTAGAAATAGATCCTATTGAGAACAGAATTCTTAAATGCGGGTAAGAGGATTGCATTACAGTCTTTGATCAATCATTTGTTTAGGTCTTATATTTTCGTCTATATTTTTATTAAGGGCTGAGTCACAACCCAGTTGTACTAAATTATTTCCCATTTAGGCTATAGACGATACTTTTTTTTTGCTGGGCAGCCTTGCAAATGCTTTGAAGAGGTTTATTTCCTTGTGTGTTTTCATACAATTAGTTTCCCAGGGGTCTGCTTGGGCAGAACTTGGTTGACCTGGATGACTCTTTTCACAGTAATGCTGTCAGAGTGCAGGAAGTGGAAATGGAAATAGGAGTGGAAGAGATGTAGAGAGACATTGCTGTTACAAACATCTACGTTATACTCCCGCATATTTCTTCCTTCCAAACCACAGCCTGAAAACGCAACTTTCTGTCACAATACTTATTTTTAGAAGGGCTGATTTATCGAAGTAGCAGGTCAGTGTCTAAGCTAGTTCACGCAAGTCTATCCATGGCTGTGCAATATGTGGTTAACAGGCAGAACTGACCTTGATCCTCTGTGTCGTGGAGCATGTGGCTGCAGGGGCTGCTGGCCCTAGGCAGGGCTATGCTCTGGCTGCTGCTCTTTCCATTGCAGTTTTAACCCTGGCTTTAGTCCACTTAAGTTTACATTAATTTTTCTTTCCTTATTTTCTGAAACACCAGTAGCTTGGAATATATGAAAAAGCAGAAGACAGAAAGGAGGGCATGCTGCGTGACACTCTTGTTGGTACGCTATACATAGGAAGAGGAGGAAAATGAGGTTTGTTTGCTTTGAAAAGCAGTGGATAGCAGGAAAGTATGACTTGCGACAGCAGACTGGCAGTGGTGAGTGCTGGTGCAGGGCTCTGAAAAGCAGCAGCAGTGTGGAGGCTAGACATTGGTGTGTAATGCAAAGGGTAACTACTGCATGGGATTGATCTGGATTTTAATGTTCACATGTCGTCTTTGGCACCCCATACACTGTTTGAGAGTGGTCTTGTGCAGTCTGAGCTGGTCCTTTATACTGAAAGAGCTCTAATAACGTTGGCACAATTTGGGGATTTCCATATTGAAGTTGCTGCT
>JAVJGJ010000003.1:29261760-29271872 GCA_035590215.1 Microhierax caerulescens | reverse complement strand
GATTTCCATATTGAAGTTGCTGCTTTAGGATTGCCTTAGATAAATAGCGAATTCAATTCATTATTCTCTCTCTCCAGTACCACTGTGAGTCAGGGTGGGTTGTTGTGGCAGTTTTCTGGGAGGGCTGGCTCTGCCAGGAGATGAGATGTTGGTATCTGAAGGCTGGGCACTGTGAGCCCTTGCCTAAGCCAAAGATGAACTTTGCACAAGAATGGTGCATGGTACGTGCTGTAACTGCAGAGCCATGCTTCAGCTGGAGATTGGCTTGCGAGAGGAGGATAAAACATTCCTGAAGGGCACCAAAATAAAAAACTAATTTTGTAGTAGTTCCAGGTCTGGCTATGTCTTAATGCTGTCTGCCAGTGCCAGAACAGTGGTCGTGCAGAGCAAGCTGTCCTGAGAGCTTGTGTTGGCACAGGGGGAGGACAGGGCTCATCCTCTGTTCCCCTTCACCAGGCTGTGTCATCTTGTCCCCTCTTGCCTGAAACCTGCCTCTTTATCTGCCTTTTGTCTCGCAGCCTCCAAAGCCAGCCCCTGAGAAATGGATGATCTGAGCTATAGAAAAGAGAAGATGGGGTTGGCTGATCTGTGTCCCCACGCATTTTAGTGCATGTGTGCCTGCTGGGAACACAGCCTTGCTGCTGCCTGGACTGGGGATGTGGGGCCAAGGCAAGCACTCCTCCATCGGGCTGGATCCATCTGCCCCTTTCCCAGCACCTGGCACTGGCCTCTGGGATAGGCAAAGTGGCCACAGAGGTGCGTTGTCTCTTGGTTTTGTTTGAGCGGTGTCAAGACTGTTGGGCTTTGACCAGCTGTTGTGCTGTAGAAGGACCAAAAAGGGAGGACAGGGTGTCCCATTCCAGGCTGAGGGGGGATAGAACAGCTTGATTTTTAAAACACTTGAATATTTTGGAGGTGCCCAGAACTTAAATAAAGAAATATTTGGAAGATTGACTAAAGCCTTACACGAGCTTTGTGCTTACTGGTCCTCCGAAGGATGCTCTATCCCTAAGGGCTGTTCAGTGTGAGAGAACAAGTGGCGGTGCTTCTTTGCAGTGGGTAAAACTTCAGCAAAAGAAATAACTCAAATTTGAATTGAGCTTTTTACCTTTTCAGTTTATCTCCAAAGCAGGATTCTTGGTGCTGCAGGTGTTTTTTTTTTTTTTACTCCTTCTGTGTGTGTGCCTGCGTTTGTACTGTTTTCTTAGTGGGATTACTGTTATCTGTTTGAGTCCACTGTGTGCAGGAGTGGTCGCCTCTGGGAGATGCATAGAAATCTCTTAATCCTGAGAAAAATGGCAATTAAATCTGGTCTTTCAAATATTAACCAAAAGCCTTGCCTGTAAAAGATTTAGGGTTTCTTTTTTTTTTTTTTTTTTCCTGCAAAACCTATTATTGCACAGCTGGTTTGGTATGTTAGTACAAGATGAAGGGTGTGCTTTACCAAAGCAGGAGGTGCTTGTCATTGCCTGAAAGACAGTGGTGGGTTATGTGTTGCTGTGGTCTGATGCTGTTGGGTATCTGTAAGCTGGGCTGTGTTTGAATAGCTGTGTTATGGAGCAGCAGCTAATAGCTCCTGAATACTCAATGCATCTTCTCGCATTTGACTGTCACCTCGTGGCAGCCCTCAGTTCACAGGTTACACACTTTCTGTTCCTTATTTTTCAACTGCCTCTTTCCTCCTGACCCCTCCTCCTGGCTGTCTTGCCAAATGCGGGAGGCAGGGGCGATGGGCATGTAGGAGCCTTAATGTTTAATCTGGGGTTGAAGTGCCAGTTCGGACTGGGTGGCTGAACACCTTGCTGAAGAAATAAATTTCCTCGGGAGCTGCATGGCAGTGTAACCTCTGCCCCAGGTGATTGGATGAGAAATCTCCTCCTGGCCAGGACCCAAACAAACCATGGGATTAACTTTGCCCTGTGCAAGCGTGCCGGCTTGCAGCTGTTAAAGTCAGTGAGAGCACTCAATCCAGTCAGCCTGAGAGGAGCTGTGCCTGCAGACATGGGAGCCAAGCTGCTCTGCCTCTTCCTTGCCTCTGTCCTCCTTGCTTACTATGTCTACACCCCCATCCCTGAGGACTTCGAGGAGCCCTGGAAACTGATGCTCATCACAGCTAGCTTCAGGGCCATAGGGCATCTGGTGAGTCTGGTGCTGGGCTCGGTGTGGGGCTGGCTGGGGCGAGAGAGCTACGGAGCAGAGGGTGTTCTCAGTGCCTTTATGGCTAATAGAGATACAGCAATATATGTGTCATACATACATATGTAGTATGTATATGGTGATACGCTAAGTAAAGGACAGTAGTATCTTAAATCAAGCATTAAACTTAGTGTAACTATGGCTATAAAGAAACTTAGAAAAGATTTAATGGTGCACTCCTGAAAAAAGGACTGGATGAGTAACTCTTCTGAATAAAACCTGTGTGCCCATGCCAGGCTGTTTTCCAGGTCTCTGCTGGGCATGGCAGTGAGTGCTGAGGGGCTCCCAAGGCCAGTCGGAGGCTTGGCTGGGTCAGCTTGCAGGGGATTGCGGTTGTGCTTGGTTTCACCGGTGTGCCCGGCCCATGGGATGCTGAAGGGGCTGTTCCTGCCCATCTCGTTGCAGAAGGGAGGCTGGGCATGTCCCTGTTTGCGTCTTTACATTATAATGCCTTGTGTCTACATGCTGTCTAGTGGGGAATAGCCTCTAAGAATAAGCCAGCTAGTTTCTATAAGCACAAAATTCTTTGTGTATTTTCAGGAAGTACCATGTGTGTGCAGGCTAAGATAAAGTGCATGGAGGAAGTATGAAATGCAATACGGCAACTTCCCAGTGGAATGCTTCCCTGGCTGCAGTTCTGTGAAATCCTCCCAAAGCTTCCTCTGCCCTTGACTGGGCTTCTCAGAAGTGGTGAAATCTGCATTTGAGCCCTTTACAGCCCTGCTCATGAGCTGCCAGGGCTCGTGTTCAGCTGATGGAGACCTTCACCTGGAGGGTACTTCCACTTGATTTATTGCCCGTTCAGATAAATAAGCTGCTAAAAACAGTGCCAGGCACTCTGCCTGCCAGGGCTCCCTTCCTCCTAACTGGGTTTTGGGGTGTTTTGTCCTTGCTGCCATGCTTCCCTTGTAGAAGACGGGGAAATTGTGCTTTGGAAAGCGTTTTTCACTGTCAAGGAGCTCAGCACCCCAAAGTGGTTGGTTTTCCTCTTACCCCATGACATGCAGTAATCTCAGATCGGTGACAAAGAGACTTTTTAGATGAGGGTATGATTTCCTTGTGGTTTTTCTATGATAGTGGCCTTGAACCACAGGCAGTGGCTAGTGGTCTTCCACAATGTAAAAAGTCCGCTTGTGGAAAAAAATGGCTCTGAGAGTATTGAAAAGCCCTGGTCCTGAAGCTGAGGGAATTTGTCCCAATGTGGGGGAGTTTGACAAGCTCAGTAGAATTACAGCAAGACTTGTTTTGACCTATATATTTATTTTTCCAAGATGATAATCCTCAGGGAAAATACAACAGCTGAGAAATATTTATGTAAACTGTGCAGTCACTGTGGATCAAGTGATGCAATTTTGGCATGTGTGTGTTTGTCTTCACTGAGCTTATGACAAGGACCCACATTTTCCTTCTGCGCAGCGTGCCAGTTCCTGCCCATTTGTCTTCGTCTCCAAACCACAGTGCTTGGCAGAGCTCCCAGCATCACTCGGTCCAGGCCTTCAGAGGTGACTCTTAAATAGGGTGCCAGTCACTGTCAAGTGTTGTCAGTGAGGTCTTAGCAGTATTCGCGTTTGTTCTAACTTCTGAAAAAGTAGGTTATGCGTAGAAGATGGTTAAATAGTTGATTTAAATTTAATTTACGGGAAAAAAGTAATTACAAGCAGCAAGACAAGCAGGGTTAGATTGTACGAGTTACAACACCAGTCCCTGAATGCAACATGTTACACTCTTCAAGCAGTGATCAATTAATACGTGGCATTTGTTGTGCATGCATGCATGCATGCATTCTTCCTGGGAAGAGTAAAGCATCTCTCGGAAAGCTAAACTTCTGGCAGGTTCTGCATGGGGCTGAGCTATTTTATTTTTGTTAAACTGAAGCCTGCTTGGAGTTTAATCTGCTTTTCACCTTCAGAAAACATATAAGGACTTGGGTTTATTACTTAATCCTATCTATTGCTTTGTGACGAGGCAGTTAAGAGCCTTGTGTGGGGAGCTGGCTCATGTCCCGTTGCTGGTGGCTGTTGTGAAGAAGCCGAGGTGCGGAAGCCATGGTCAGCTCTGTGGCACAACGCCCGCTGTCCCCGCGGTGCCTGGGTGCAGGCAGGGCGCTGACATGGGGACTGCTGCGGGAACGACCCATGTGAAGTGCTGAGGGCCTGCGTGCCTGCGCGCTCCGGCCACCCTGATGGCAATGTCGGGCATTTCCCAACGTGCTTTCCTCCGAGACATCAACACTGTGCTAGGATCAGTCACGAAAGTTTTTGGGGGTTTTTTTGCTTTTTTTTGCTTTGCTGAAAAATTCCAACCAGATGAATAAACCCAGGCCTGTTGTTGAGTCAGTTACTTTCCGAACCAAGCATTCTGGTCCAGGTTTCTATCAGTGCAATTACAGGATTGTTGATGCCTGTTCAAACACTTGTACCGTGCCCTGAAATTTAGACCAGTGCTTTTTTTATCAGTGTCAGCTCTTAATTTTTTGTGTGTTTTACTAGAATATGCACAAGTGCTGCACATTAAACTGAAAATGTATATGCAAATTACTTTGAAATTTCTTCCAATTTTGCTTGAAATGAACTAGATATCTAAGTTCTTAGTTTACTTTCAGCAAGTCAGATGGCAAATGGCTTTCAAGAAAATTTAAAGTTGTATTCTTAACATCTTTCATCTAAACCCCAAACCAACTACCCCCCTGCAAGTTATTCCTTAATATATCATTAGGAATTACATGACACAATGCTCCCAGATCATGAAGCAATCCGTGCTGTGTTTACTTTCTAGCTGCAAGGAGGTCCAGCACCGCAGCATACTGTGCTTTAATGAGGCTACACATGAGGGGGCTCCTTGCATTGCTGGCATTTCACACAGCTGAGATCACACTCTACCCACACTCAATCTCTAATGTGGCTAAACTTTTATTTAAAAAGGTATTTACACTATCTTTCACAGTATAGAAAAAGAAAGCTTTGTTTTCCTTCCAGTCATTGTGATGTTGTTCTCTTATGTAATTTTGTTGTCTATTACAGATTTTGAATGTGGCTTTAGAATACATTTCTAATCTCTTAAAAGCAATGTGAGAAGTGAGTTTATTTAAACACAGTTTGATCCAGTATAAGAGGGAAAAAGGGAGAAAGAGCCACTGAGATTTATGTATAAGCAAACACTGATCACGTCTTTACTTGTCGCAACTCCCCCAAGGCAGCTGTAAGGAAATGTGATGCTCCCTTTGGGAGCTGCTGGTTTCGGAAGAAGCTGTTAGAGTCTCCATTTCTAGCACGGTCTGTAGCAAATGCCTTTAGAAATGTTTTCTCTTGGGTCCAGTCTTGTGTACCAAAGATTCCATATAATGAAAGCCAACACAATTTTTTTTAAAAAAAAAAAAAAAAGTTCTATGTTCAAGGCTTAAAAATAGCCTGTGAGTGAAAGGGATTCTGAAATGCTTTGATCATCATAAATGGTCATGGTGTCAGCGTGCCAAAGGTCACAAATACTAAACTTTGGAACTTGTATTTCACCTGCAGGTTTACTTGCTAGGGTTTGTTTTTAGTTTTCATTTTATTTAGCATGTTAGAATAATTGTGAACTAACGTAGAACCATAAAATTTCATAATAAACATTTAAAACATGGATTTAAAAGAAAATTGTTTTAACAGTATTAAAAGTTGGCAAATACTTGGTTCTGAACTCCCTGAACCACACCACTTCTGTCAGGGAATTTCTGCGGAGCCCCTTAGTAAAGTTTTCCTCTGCCTGTTGTAGCTCTGCCAGGGGCACTGGTGATGCCTGGGGTATCGGTGGCCTCCACTGCTCTCTCCCCTTGGAGCGCTGTGCAGGGCTGGCCAGGGCTCCAGTGCTGCTGTACAGCTGGATTCAAGATTTCTGAGGAAAAGACCCTTTCAAAAAAGTTAACCCTATGGGTGTTTTTTAAGATCCATATGTTAATGCATTTACCAGGCAGGCAGAGATCCCGATTAGCTTCATCCTTATTTCCCCTCCTGGAGGATGTTCCTTCTGGTCCCACAGAGAGTCCCTCCAGGTCAGGGAGCCACTGGGATCATCCTCAGCTGGGCTGGAGCCAGTGCTGGGTGACTGCAGCCATGCCACACCAGAGCTGTAGTTCTGTCAGTTCACTCAACGGGGACCTGCCTTGCTGGCAGAGGGCTGGTGGAAATCTGAATGTTGGTGGCAGCATTATTTTTAGCTTTTTAATGTAAAGTATCAAATGTAAGGAAAGGATATGGATGGCTCAGACAAAGCTGGATCCTCCTCAGGGATGATGGAGCAGGAAATTGCTTCAGAAGGTTAGTGGTACATGCAGTGTGATGGAGCTTTGTCTCAGGTGACCATGTGGAACAGACAATGAACACACAACTCTTGCTCTGCCATTCAGTAGGAGCACTTTGTTATGTAGAGAAACACAGAGCTTTGTAATTAATGGAACTGTTACGTGTAAACTGAACAAGTTAAATGGAGCAAGACTGTGGTAAAGTGGCAAAAATATACTTGGGCCTTTTAAACATCTCAAATTAGAGAAAGTATTTCCTTTTAATAATGTAAGGGTACTCGTCTCTAATCTGTGCTCTTTGGCTACTGGGATGGAACAGATCACTAAAAAATTATTGTGGAGCTTGAAGTCAGATTTCTATCCCCTTGTGTTTGTGCCACCAGCGTCCTTGGCATCCTGAAAGTACTGGCTGCTTTTGCTTCTGGAGTTCACCACAGAAGCACTATTATTTGGTTTTGTGGTAACTGGAAAGATGAGGTGGTCTGACTCATTGAGCAGACCCTCCTGCTGGATGTCAGGACAGTTCAGCTGATTCTGCTTTCTTCCGCACCCTCTGTTGCATCCTTGTTATATTCTGTGCCTGTGCTTCCAGTTGTCTTAGCAATGAGAAGCGCTGGTGTGCCCTGGGCTGCCTTCCAGCTGCTGCTGCTGAGCCTCGCATGCAGCGGTGGGAGGTGAGGGAGCTGCAGAGTACAGGCTGGACAGCGTGACAGAGTGAGGCAGCAACTCCTCAGAGTCAGCAGCATTTGGCTTAGCACCTTCTACGGCAGCTTTACACACTCGTACACGGTATCGAGTGGCTTTATGGAAATGTAAATGCACCCTCACTTTCTCTTAAAGTACTGTTTCCCCTTGACTTGGGCTTTAGGCAGAGGTTGCCGATCGGCTGGGTCTGATGCACTACATGGAAGTTATGATGCTGATCACGTCTGCAGAGTACATCGCGCCCATGTCTGATGAAAACGTTACTGTGACAGACACAGAGTTCAGCAATGTTGCTGTCCGTCTGTACCTGCCCCAAAAGGCGTCTGATGGGCTGAGAAGGGCAGTGGTCTACTTCCATGGTGGGGGATGGTGCCTAGGACAGGCAGGTAAGCTCTTCTCTGTCCGTACCAGGGGTCTGTACAAAAGATCTCAATAGCTTGTGTTCAGTGTTGCCTTTTGTTTTATGGGAGTCACCGCAGAAAGGGTCAGAGAATGGGTATTTCACTGCTTAAACCCAGGTGGAGGTTTTGGAAAGTCACCTTTCAGGTGACTTCTGCAAAGAGGAAAATGCTGTTGTGTACGTGCCTGTTCCCAAATGTACTGGGGTCTATTATAAGGCGAGGCTGGCAGAGCACTGGAGCAGGCTGCCCAGAGAGGCTGTGCAGCCTCCTTCTCTGGAGGCATCGCCAGCGCACCCGGACACCACCCTGTGCAGCCTGCTCTAGGAGAGCCTGCTTTGGCCGGGGCTGGACTTGGGTGATCTCCAGAGGTCCCTTCCCCTCCAACCAGTCTGTGGTTCTGACTCATTTAATTTCAGGCATGAAATCCTATGATCATCTGACAAGATGGACTTCAAACAGGTTAAATGCTGTCGTGGTATCAGTCAGGTAAGAGGTACTCTCCTTCTGGATGGGGTGAGGGTTTGGAATAAATAAATCTATTTCAATTAATCTACTTTTGCAATAGCGCTCCCCCCCCCCAAGTGCTTTCCTGCTAGCTTTAAGCATTCATAAATAAAACCTGTCAGGGTTGCAGTGGTGAATTGTGGTTGGTGGTTATTTTGGATATTGCTTTATGAAGTTGGGTGGGTAACAAAATATTGGGTCCTCCAGGGCAGATAGATAGTTCCTACTTCTCTGGGCACAGAAAATAATAGAGTCATCAACTGGGGCAGATGTTAGCAAGCCTATTAATTATTAATAGTAGGGAGTAACACAGTTCTCCTTGCCTCTAACAGTTACAGGTTGGCACCTAAATACCATTTTCCTGTTCAGTTTGAAGATGCGTATTCCGTAACAAAGTTCTTCCTCCAGAGCAGCATCCTTTCCCAGTATGGGGTGGACCCAGAGCGGGTCTGTGTTGCAGGAGACAGTGCAGGTGGCAATTTAGCTGCAGCTGTGGCACAACAGGTAAAAAAAAAAAAAACAAACCCAAAACCAAAAAAAACCCCCACCAAACAAAAAAAAAACCCAAACCAAACCCCCCCAAAAACCTGGTTTGCTAACTCAAATTTTTTGTTGTTGTAGTTTCATGAAAACTTACAAAAGACTAACAAAAACCTCTGCTCAAAACAAGTGCACCTCCCAAATGTGTCTCATGGTCCACATACATGGGACATTGCAGGCTGCAGGCTGTCAGTGGGGGCTCTGAGTTGCCAGGCAAGCACATTTACTCAAGCCATTTAAGCCATTTAATGACATCAAAGTAGCTTTGATGCTATGATGTCCTCCAAACCTGTATACCCTAAAAAAAAGGCTCTCCGCTCTATAATTGGGGCATATATCATTCTGTCCTTAAGCACATTTTGACTGCTTGAAGTATGTTGTTTGGAAAGGGAATTTTAGCATTTGGACTCAGATGTAAATAGCAGCCAAAAAAAAAAAAAAAAAAAAGTCTAAATGTTCCAGTGTCATTTGACACATGCTTTGGTGCCTTTTGCGCTTCTTTCTCAGGTTTATTTAATAAAGTCAGCATGATGATGTTGCTCTTTTGAGAAGTTAATTGGATTGTAATGAATTTCACTTGGAAAGGTCATGAATTTGCTGTGAACACTGAAGGCAAAAGATGAGAGAGAAGGTGGGAATTTATTAGTGAAGAGGGAAAAATGATGATAGAAAAAATGTCAGTGTTCAATTCATCATGTTTTATTTTTCACATGTCTAAACTGCACAAAAACATAGCTGTTTGAGTTCTAACACCTCAGTGTTAGAAAACCAAATGGATAAGCTCTTCATTGTGTGAAATGATTAAATAATCTGCAGAAACCTGCAATTTTTAAGCTATAAGAATAGAAATTTTCTATAGTTATAGGAAAAACATTTGTTACTACTTCAGAAGACATCAGTGCTTCAAAAAGAGTATTTCCCAAATATTGTTATCCTTCTAACAAAAGAAAGAAAATGAAATGATTTGGTGTCTGAGAATTTTTAAGACAACATACTGTTTTAGGTGACCTGCCTATGAATTTAGAATGTCTTTAAACCAATCTGTCCTGGTTTTATTGATGATCTTATTTTGCTTATGCCATAAAATGTGTGTTAATTCCTTACTTTTAAGATCTTCTGCCAGTGTGGGACAACTGCCACTTTTTAAATTACTTTTTGTAATTACTTCTGTTTTCTTCTACAGCTGTTAGAGGACACTGAAGTGGAAACTAAACTCAAAGCCCAAGCTTTGATTTACCCTGCTCTTCAAACCCTGGACCTAAATTTGCCATCTTACCAAGAAAACAAAAACAAGCTCATTTTACCCAAGTCGCTCATGGTCAAGTTCTGGAGTGAGTACTTTACTTCTGATTCATCCCTCAGGGAAGCGATGACTTCCAACAGGCATGTCCCGGTCGAATCGAGCCACTTGTTTCAGTTTGTAAACTGGAGCAATTTGCTGCCTGAAGAGCTGAAGAAAGATCATATTTACAGCAGTCCCACCTACG
>JAVJGJ010000003.1:29243857-29254506 GCA_035590215.1 Microhierax caerulescens | reverse complement strand
ACTCGTGTTGTGTGTCCATAGGAGCGGGTTGGGGGGTAGAATTGGTGCCCACGGGGGTTTCCAGGATTCACCCAGGCAAACCCACAGCGCAAACAGATTTCTTCATGGATCTGTGTGGGTGGAACCTCATCAAAGGCTTTTTGAAAATCCAGATATATTGTGACCGCTAGATGCCCTTCATCCAGGGCTTCAAGCATCACGCCCCAGCGTAACCTACCAGGCCTCCTTGAAAGAATCCAAGTTTGTAATACAGTTGTGTGAAAGCTGGGGTGATTTACAATCAGTTTAATTTGTTAGTTTTCCTTACAAATTGTTACTGATATAAAGTAGCGCTCTAAAATGATGGGTTAATGTAATGTCTTACCTTTACTTAGGCTTTACTTGGCCATTGAAGGACGTCTCATTTTAGTGGCTCATTTACTGTGAGCTTTCTGCACACACATATTCAGTTGTGTCACAGCGCTTCGTCTGCCGTGAACTTCCATCACCAGTCACGTACAATGACTTGCTTTACATTATCAGTGCCATTCCATTTTGGATTTTTTACAGTACGTATCATGATACTGGTGCAGAAATGAAGTGGTTGCTGCCTGCAGTTTCCATACAGCTCTGTGTACCTCGGTAGCTGTCTCCCCGCTGTACGCAGACACGGAGCTTGTTGCCCTGTTAAAGCTCAGGCCAAGTTACTGCTGATCACAGTTACGAAACCAAAATCCCTCCTGGAGCTGGGGCAAAAGATCTGCAGACCTAAAAGACTTATTTCAGGCGTAATGGAAACCCTTGGTTATTCCTTTAGTTGGTTTTGCATGTTTTGTTGAGTTTAGCTGTCAGAGCATGACAGTTGTACAGCAAAACCAGCAGCTCTGAGCAGCTGCCCCTTCCCCCATCTCATCCTGCCCTTACCATGATTAGGAGAGAACGGTAGGAGCTCCCAGCTCCTGTAAAACCGGAGCTGCTCTGCGGGAAGCATCGGCATGGCCCGCAGCACTGCTAAACTAGTGGGCAGTTTTAACATCTGTTTGTTTTCTGATTTACCTTTATAAAATTATGATTTCATTGGGCTGGTAAAATTCAGAAACTGCTTCTGTATATTTCACCATTTTTGTATAATGCTACTGTATCGTTTGAAAGCAAGAAACAACTTTGTGCTCATATCAACTGTTTTGGGTGTGCTGGTTGGGGTGGAGCTGTCATTTTGCATTAGCAACATTTATCCTGAAAGTTAAAGAGATAATTATGTTACATGGCAACGATGAATAAACCAGCAAGCTTTGAAGCATTGAAATGCATTACCATATGGAAACTAAGTGCTCTTCAGTGCTCTCTTTTAATATAATTAAGATAAGTTGTTTTAATTGGCTTGCTAGCTATAGAGTGCCACTGAGCTGCTCTATCTCTTGCGTCGGTCTCTGAGTGTCATAGGAGAGGCTGTTCCGTGGCTGGGGAAGACGGTGTGTGATCGGGGCTCAAGCCACCAGCTTTGCCCTCCTGGAGCCTCCGGGATCTCTTGCAAGGTGGGATGGAGAGCAGTGCCCACTCCTCCTCACCCGCCGGGGAGCAGAGCCCGGCTCTCCGCCTCGCCGGCCGCTGCAGCCCGCACAAGGTAAGCGCTTTGCCCCGCCGGCCCCGCGCTCGCTGCGGGCTCTGCGCGTCGCTCACGTGGGACTGTTCCACGAGAGGTGGTCGATCGGAGCCCGGTGCCGGGCAGGCGCTGGCCGTGGGCTCCCCATGGTGCGGAGCGTGGCTGCAGCCCTCCCGGCCTCCCCGGGCAGTTCCTAAACACGGCTCTGCAAAGGGGAAGCGCTTGTTTGCTTCTCCCCGGGGCTCGGCACGTCGTGCGGCACCTTCCTCCCACGAGCGCTGCCCCCCGCCCTGCGCAGCCAAACAGACGGCGCCTTCGCCCTGACTCAGGCGTGACCGAGCCACATGCAAACCGGGTTAAAAGGCGGCGCAGTGCGGTGGGTCCGTGACGCGGACGCGTGGAGGGGCAGCGCGCGGCCCTGGCCATGGTAAGGTGCCTTGTGCCCGGTGAGCTGGCGCTCAGCCCGTGGCTCTCGGCGTGACTCTGCTCTTCCTCTAGCCGGGCTGTCTCTGGATGAACCCTTAACTGCTCTGCCCTGACTGCCTTCTTTAAAATAGGTTCATTGGTCTTTTTCTAACAGCTACCTAAATCGATGTATCTGTCAGTATGGTAATTTTAAAATTATTATTTGTATTTAAAGCACTAATGCTAATGCAGTGTTTTCCACAATTAAAATCTCGCTAGTGTAGAGTTTCTTCTTGAGAGCCTGAGCAGCCCGGGTTAGGCTAGGTGCTGTGGGTGAGGTTATTCTGACCAGCGTGAGCTTTCATGGCTGTGTAACTTTTGCCTCCTGTTGTACGTGGTACGAGTGTAGATATTTGCTGGGTATAACTTTATGGAGTTTTGCATATGCTGTATTTTATTCTGTCTCATGATCTACCTTTAAAAGAAGGTACAGTGCTTTAAGGGCAGAGACATATTAACAAATTCTAGACACCGGAACAGCATTGGAAACTTAAAACACTCACATCATTTGTGGAGACTGTCTTTAGCAGTTTTTGTGGCAGTCACATTGCTGCTTTTTCAGACCTTAGACTTAGCTCGAGTTCAGTTTTAGTCTATATCCCCTTTTTCTAACGCTTTGTTCTCCCCTGCTTGCTAATTGTTTTGCTGATATTCTGACCAAAGGCTCTCGCTAAAAGCTTTATCTTGCAGTTCCCCCACAGGTGGGTGCATGTACATGTCTTTGCCTGAGGAAGGAGAGGAGTGAGCACTTGAGCTCCTACTCTATTTCTTTCCCTGTAGCATGAAAGCATATTTTTTTAACCAAACTTCTCTGGCAAACTCACACTTGGTGCAGCTTCCTAGAAAGCTCTTCTCCTTAGAGAATACTGGTTGTGCTACTTACTTCCAAGCTGAAAGGGGAAGCTCTTTGTTCGGAGCCAAGGAGAAATTGAAACGGCAGGGCAGGAGGGCTGGCAGGGTGCGGGCAGCCGCGGCCACGCGTTTGCCAGCCCGGCACCCACCATCATCCCGGCGGCTCCGTGGGGCTGGGTGTGGGCTGCTCCGTCAGGCACGGACTTAGCCGAAGGGACGAGCTGCGGCTGAGTAAATTGTATCGTACACAGTTCTCGTTTTGTGGGAAGTTGGTAAGAAAAGTGAATTGAAGTTTGTGAATTTGGCTTCGCAGGCATTTTGTCCTGATCTTGACTGCGCTGTCCCCTGGACGGCAGTCGCTTTCATGTTAACGAGGACTCAGTCGTAACTGAACCTTCCCTTCTTGAGAGGACTTTTTGTAGAAAAACAGGAGAGACTTCTAAAACCCCGGGAGCAGAAAGGCCGTGTGTGGGCAGGAATGGCTCAGAAGTGCTCCGGCACATCTTCTGTGATGCGCAGGATACGTGCTTCGTCCTGACAATGCTTTACATGCAATCCTGGTACCGAGTTACCAGCAAAACCCTACAAAGTGCATGACGAAATGGTTTGATTAATTCCGCTCCTGACTTAATGAATTCTGAGTAATGCTGTCAGAGCGTGGCCGTATGGCTGCTAATGAGTTCATTCTTTATCAGCCTTGACAGGAGACTTCTGCTTTAGTGATGAGTGAGGGGACCATGGGACCGGAGTTGGGTAACAGGTAGGCAGATGACTTCTAGTAAGAGCTGTGACAAAGTGGTGACAGGCATGTTTCATTTTCCCAGCCTCTGGTACTGCCAAACAGCATATCATGGCAGGTGCCTTCAGGTCCTGCTCTTACTTCAAACTCCTCACTCAGGTTTTTGCTCATGCAAGTTTTCATCTTGCTCAGTAACTCTGGTCAGCAGCTGAAAGTAGAAATCATGTGTGCACGAGAGGTATTCTCTGAGTTTGAGTATCTACTTACTGTGTTAGCTGTAAGGAAACAGCATGCCAGATTCATCTATTACAGCAACAGTATAGAAATAGCCATGCAACGATCTTTTGCTAATTTTTTTTTTTTTTTTTTTTCCCCTGTTGAATTTCCAGGCTGTGAATGAGACAGATGCCTGTTTGCTGATGAACAGAGTCCTCGAAAAGTATTATCTTTCCACCATGTACAGCCTCGAGTTCATTTTAGGCTTCATTGGAAACACCATTGTTGTGTTCGGCTATATTTTCTGCCTGAAAAACTGGAAAAGTGGCAACATCTACCTGTTAAATTTATCACTGTCAGATTTATTATTTCTGTGTACTCTTCCAGTACTCGTAAACAGCTACTCCAGAGATCAGTGGGCAAAGGAGAACATCTTGTGCCACAGCAACAGATTCCTGCTGCATGTGAACCTGTATAGCAGCATCCTTTTCCTCACCGCTGTCAGTATTGACCGATACATGCTCATAAAACACCCTTTCAGAGACCATTTCCTACAGAAGAGGAAGACAGCCCTTATTGTGTCTGTTGCCATATGGATCGGGGTGGTACTGGAACTGTTGCCACTGATATATTTCCTGGAGCCTGTAACGCTTGCCAATAATTACAAGTGCCTTGATTATGCAAGCTCTGGAGACCCCGTGGAAAACCTCATCTATAGCATGTTCCTGACTGTCTTTGGGTTCCTCATCCCTCTCTTGATCATGTGCTGCTTCTATGTGAAGATGGTTCTTTTTCTTAAAGACAGGAGTGAGCAGCTCAATTCTCTCCTGACACTTGAAAAACCTCTCAATTTAGTCATCCTCACAGTGGTGATCTTCTCGGTGCTTTTCACTCCCTATCACATAATGCGCAATGTCCGACTGGCTTCCCGAATACCAGCCTTGAACATCTCTGTGTGCACGCTGGGCATCATCAACGCCATTTACACCATCACAAGACCTATCGCGTTTTTAAACAGCGCCATTAATCCCGTTTTTTATTTCTTAATGGGTGACCACTTCAGAGAGATGCTGATGGCAAAAATAAGGCAGCTCTTGAGCAGATGCACAGCCACCGGCAAATGAATGAATAAGGAGACTTCTTGTGGTGGGAGACGGTGGAAACCGGCTTAGGGAAGCCATTCGCCGATGCGCAGTGCCGTCTTTTTAGATAACTTTATGCTATGGAATATGCATGAGCTAATTGTGTTCCTCTAAATGCTCTTGTTACCTTACTGTACAGGAGACCTCCTCCTGCTGACCTGCCTCCAGAGAACCAGAAGTGATGCTCCCTGTACAACAGTACAGCAGGAAACTGCTCTCAAAGCAGGATGCCCTGCGACCTGTTAATATTGTAAATAAAAGATCATCATGGTAGTTCTCAGAGGGAAAATACACTGCTCTCAGACGGCTCCTTTGTGCACCATAACGATGCTGGGCTGGACCTAGGCTCGGAAAAACTGCCAGGGGCACTAATTCACATGTTCAGCACAAAGCAAGCTGAGCCACCTTTGTGTAAGTGTTTGCAAACCCTGCATCTCCCGGGAGATTTACCTCGCTGATTTGGCAAGGGCTGGCGCCTTGGAAGCGGCAAAAAAGGCGGGTGTGCAAACGGCCAGGTGGGGTGCTTCGTTGGCGTTTCAGAGGGGAGGCCGTGGCTGCGTTGTTATTTGCATTTGTAACACGTGCGAGGAGTGCAGAAAGCTGTAACGTTTGGCCGCTGGTCTTACAAGCATTTCATGGAACCACTGAAGTGGCTCATGGAGTGTCTCATGGTTCCATGAGACAGTGAAGACGTGTGTGTGCAGACAGTTCCTTCATGCTTCAATATTAAAGCTACACCCAGTTTGCAGGAGTGAAAACAAGAAAATCTACCGTTTCAGTTCTTAACAGAGATTTGCCTTTGAACATCGCTGGGACAGCTATGCAGGCTCATACTGGCACTTTCACAGCCACTTTTCAAAGTATAGATTTACTTAACTTTAATACAATTATCTATAAGTACGAGCAGAATGTATAGCTTGAAGCAGAATTTGGACCTCAGAGTTTGAACTTCATTAACAGTTTCGATAATGAAACAGGAGCTAACGAGAAACCAGTACCCTACCTAATGTCCCTGCAGAATCATTGCACTTACTCTCCAATTGACTGACCTGACCTCAAGCACAGAGGGCAAAGAGATTGATGAAGCAGTAAGCTGGTACGAGCTTGGGCTGGGGAAGGGCCTGCGGAGAGCGCCAGGGCGTGCTGGGCAGGGTGCAGGCAGCCCCTTCCCCTGCTGGCAGCCCCGCGGCGATGGAGGAGCCCCCAGCAGAGCACAAGGGCTGCCCGGGGGCTCGCTGCTCCCAAGGGCGGGGGAAAGGACCACGCGTCATGTCTCATCGGAGACAGCTTCAGTTCTGCGTTCTGATGTGGTGGTCATCTGCAATAGCTTTATACCTTCCTGATAAGAAACTCTGCATACTGTTTTAAAAAATAATAATAAAAGAAGCTGGCTTTGTGTTGAGTGTTTCAGTTTATGTGCTGCTTGCTCTCTTTAATGTCCATGGAGCCACTGCTTCTGCCTTTTTCCTGTTAGCAGTAGCACCCTAAAAGTCTGTGAGCAAAAGCACCCATTTGGCTCAACTGGAGCGATAAAGTAGTTGCTTCCCGCTGCGAGCGTCTCGCACAAGCACCCGTGCCTGTGTCCCTCTGGGGTGGCCACGACACGTGCTGGGTGCTACGCCCAGGCACCCTTGGGGACGCCACCAAGCTCGGGGTGATGCTGCAGGAAGGATTTTGCTGTCGTGTTGCACGAATGTCTCCAGCACCGTTCCCCGAGGGGTTTGCTGGGGTGTTGGCAGGCCTGTCCCCCCCAGCACTGCTCCTGGCTAAAGCCGCTGGGGGGGGGGCTGGAGATGGCAGCCAGGCTGTGGTGGTGGGGAGAGGGGTGCGTGGGGAGTGCTAACCAGAGTCTTGACTGGAAGGAAATGTACGTAAATCCCGATTTTCTTCTCTGTTTGCTATGTAACTTGCTAAATCACTCTGTCAGTGGTGGAAAAAAGATCCATCATGCATGTTATGGCAGCATGGCCTGGGACAGATAAGGCTGTGCTTGAATTTCCATTTTAAATGCCTCCTGGTTTCATAAGGACCATTGTAGGTAGCACCAAGAGGCAATTATTCAGCTGGGTGTGACGTTGCACATGTTTATCCCAATACGAGAAGCCAAGAACAGAATTCCCAAAAGCAGGTTGAATATTCCCTTTTTAAAGTTGGAGTCTAATACACTGAAAGAATTTTCTTCCAGGGAAAGTACCGTATAGCAATAAATACTAAGCCAAGATGCCCTTATAGGCTCACCTTTGCCTTTTGCAGTGGACAGAACAGGACTTTTCAAAAGAATGTGGATTTTCTAAAGGTATTTGTGGCTTTCCTGTATCAGCTCACTGGCTTCTTTTTCTTGTTAATGGTCTTGTGTGGGGCACAAGAGAAACTGGTGGGGTTTGTTTTTTTAAATACATGTGTAATCCCATAGCAGAAGTGGAAAGGCTGTTTACGTGCTGTTTGAATTTAATATTATTTTTTTTTCTGCATTAGAGATTTGTGTTTGTCAGCTCCTATATCTGATTGACTATATTTGCTTTCGCTGCTGCCATCCATCTTGGACCTGAGAGAGAATGCGGAAAGAGAAATTTTGCATTTTCAACACAACCCCACTATCTGTTTAGCCTGATTTCTTCTGTGTCTCTTGCATAGGAATGTGCCAAACCAAATGCAATGCCTACGGCTCCACAACGCCATTGACTGCACCTTCTGTTCCCTGCTCACCTGGCAGAGTTACTCGTGAGGTTAGTGTAATGAAGTGGTCGATACTGCTAATGCTGGAATACCACGCTCGGTTCGACTTGCAACCCACGCAGCATTCGTGGCTTTAGGCAGGTGGTTCCTTGGCAAGGGGCTTGCCACGGCTCCCGGTGCCCCCAGCCCTGTCAGAGCCATGCCCGTGCAGGCACCTGCCACGTGCCTCTCCTTCTCGGTAGGAGTGTTTCTCTTCTGGTGGCTGCCACTGTCTCCGCAGGGTACGGAAATGTCTTTCTTCACCTTTTGAAGTCAAGGCGCAGTTCTGTGATGCCAGCCATCCCTTTTTTCCTGCAGGTGATGGCCATGTGTGCTAGGCGGCGAAACGGCAGCACGCCCAGCTGTGCAAGTGCCAGTTCAGCATCTGCATCACGGCTGCGAGTGGGGAAGCGGAGGGAAGGGGCTGCCAGGCGCTCGGCCAGGTCCCCCGCAGCAGGCAGGAGCAAGGCAGAAGATCCATAAGCCACCACTTTCCGGAAAACAGCTTGTGCAATACTTCGCTCGACGTAGCGTTGGCAGCCCAGCTTCCCCCAGCAGCTGTGAGTACAGAAGGGCAGATGAAGACACGCAGCTTCCCTGGGAGCATCCACACTACTAATTTTAAAGTATCTGTTTAATTAGGCCTGCATGAATCTGAAATGGAAGCCACAGCCTACTTTCAATGATGTAAGAGAGCACGTCTGTGCCCCTTCAGAGAGCGTGTGGGATGGCAAGGCTTGGTGGGGGGGTGCAGCTGACCCTGCCTGACTCTCATCCTGGCTCGTTCCTGCCTGTGGGTGGGCACAGGATGCTCCGAGGTTGCCACAGGCACCACAGCTGAGGCATGAGGACATGGTCCTGTCACAGTGTTATCAAAGCAAGGTCTGGTTTTCCCACCAGCACGCACCAGCAGTGATGATTCTCCTTGGGGCTGGGTTTGCTGGAAGAGGAGGTGCTGCTGGCCCAGCAATGGCTCTGGTCCCACCAGCGTCTGGGCAGGGTCTGGCTCTGCTGCCCTGCCCAGGTGGGGATGGGGCCAGTCCAAGCCCCGTGACAGGGCTGGAGCCATAGACGTGGCAGATGCCACTGCCCTCTCCCCACCAGAGATGCATCTGTAAAGCATGTGGCATCCCATGTCCTGGTCATTGATGGCCAGAAGGTGATGTTTCTTCATAAACAACGTGTAGTGACAGTTCTTAGATTAATATGTTCAATGATTTGTTTTGCTGTGTCCGTTGAGGTGAGCAGGGCCATCTGCTCCTTATTAAGTGCCTTGAGCCACTAAGGATACTTCCCTGTGTGTACACGGGAGTCACATTTACCCACATGGCTGTTCCCTGTTGGCTTAGTACCTAGCAAGTAATCATCATCTCTAAATATATACTCTTCCTGTTAATATATACTATATATCCATCATTAAAAGGGTGCAAAGTTAGAAACTAGTGCCTGTGCATCTGAGAGGCCAGCACTACGTAGCAGATCTCCCATACGTTACACCAACTGGGTTTTTTTATAATAGTAATGTTATTATTTCTCTAGTGTGTGCACTGATCATATCACAGCACACAAAATTTTAAAAGACAGAGGCTAGCTAATTAGAAAATTGGTTATTAATTCATTTAGCCGACATTCTGAAAGACTGCAATAGCTCTCACTTAAGCAGGGACAGGCTGGCAGCCATTATGCTCTTTTTTCTTTCCATGCATTTAAACTGTAAGAAAAATACTCAAAAAACTCACCACATCGGCAAATTGGCACCAAGTGGCAGCATCAGGCTGCTCAGGGGGCGCAGGGGCGAGCACCGCTGCGGCAGCGCGGGGTCTGAGGGCCGAGGGGTGCCCCGCGCTGCCCCTCCGGGCCCTGTCCTGCAGCCCTGCGGCCGCTCACCTCCGCCCCACGCACGCTGGCTTGGATGCTTGGGCTGGTGTCTGCTGGGGAACTGATGCCTTCGGTCCAGACTCCCAGCTGATGGCTCTGATCTCCTTTGCCGCCTGCTCAACCCCCAGCCTGGGATCCTCGGCCTCTCTGCTGGGAGTTGGGATGCTTGCTTTCCTCCTGGCAGGATGTGCCAGCCACCTGCCAGTCACCTCGGAGTATTTTCCCATCATGTGTCTCTGCCTCACTGGGTCATCGAGCTGTCTTAGTCTGTGAAAACTCCCCCCGCTTCACCAGTATCCTCCAGAGCTGCTGTCTCTTTGACTTTCTGGTCTTTACCCACCCTATTCCTTGGCCACATCATATTCAGACCTTGCTCTTGGCTGATCCTGCGCCTTCGGAGGCTTCAAGAAGAGCGGACAGCTTCACATGGAGGTACTGGCAGAGGCTGTCCTGGTTCAATAGGATACTGGCTGTGGTGGGAACAATTCCAGAGCCATGGGCCGTCGGCTCATCCATGGTCTCTCCGGAGCCGCAGTCTTCCTTGTCAGCATGGCTCTCCTCTCCGTGCGGCACCGTGGGGCTCAGGAAACAGTTCGGTACTTGAGGCTCAGGGAGGGGATGTTGGAGAAGCCAGAGCAATGGAGCAAAGCAAGCCCAGAGGGAGGAGGTGGCAGCAGGCAGAAGGTCCCGCAAGTCCATCCTCCAGAGGGATACAGGACTGAGGAAAGCCTGACACTTGGGGACATTTTCATAGCTGTGAAGACAACCAAGAGATTTCACCACAGCAGGATGGATCTGCTCCTGGACACATGGATATCCCGGGCCAGAGAGCAGGTGAGCACGTGGATTCAGGCGAGACGGGGTGTTTGGTAACAGGGCAGGGACAGAGTGTCGGGGGGTGGGGGGGTGGGGGGGGTGATGTCTGCTGGCTGGGGCTCCCAATTGTCGTCTGCAAACTACCTTTTTTTTTTTTTTTTTTTTTTTTTTATTAAGACCTACATGATTTCTTACCCTAGAAGCTGGGTTGTTGGTTTCTGGCATTTACTTATCTGCCCACAAC
>JAVJGJ010000003.1:29220216-29243757 GCA_035590215.1 Microhierax caerulescens | reverse complement strand
CGGCACCCTGAGCGCCCGCTTCCTTCCCCAAGAGGAGGACAAGCCCTGGCGCCAGCACCCTCCTGGGTGGCTGCTCTCCCCAGCGCTGAGTGGGCTCTGCTGCGCGCTGCAGCCCGGCACGGGTCACCCCCAGCCCGGCTCAAGAGCAGGTGCCTCAGCTGCGACAGAACCAGCAGCCCATCATATTTGCCTTTACAAACCCTGTGTTGAAACCGGTTTGAGGCTCTGGATTGGAAATCCCGATGCTTTTGGAACCCACCTTTCACAGCGCTAACCTACTATGCAGGTTGTGGCGCTGACGGACCCAGGTGGTAGGCAACACCAACATCGCCTGAGATTTCTCATGGCAGATATTTCCAGTTTCACATATTTCTGCCAAAAATCTGCAGTGGTTACAGTTGGTTTGTGTCTCGTATTGTCATTTTCAGTGTTTCCCTCTTTTAATGTGCACGCTGCAGGTGCTGAACTCCAGCAGTTGACCTTGTGGGCCACCGAGATCCGGGAAGAAGAACTTAGATTTTATTGACCATTTATTGTAAGACTAGCTGTTGTTTAATCCTAGGAAACATTTCCTATTTAATAATATAAAAATGCATAATATCATCGGGTTGTAGGATAACTCAGGGCAGAAGGGACCACAGGATCAGCTAATCCAACCTCCTGCTCGAAGCCGGCAGCCGTGAGGTCAGACCCATGTACCTGCAGTAACTGTGACGGGCGAGTGATTTCTCTCTAGGTGAAGAATCAGACGGAAAATCGATGTATACAGCCAACATAAAAATCCATGTGAATTATACAGCTAAGTTTTAGAACAAATCTGTTCAGAATGGAAGAAGACAACAAACAAATTATAAAGATCAAGCAGTACAGACTAGCTCCTTCTAGAAGCAAAATTCAGCAGAGTGCCTCCGTACCCCGCATCGCTCCCGTCACGGCCGTGGGAGCGATGGTGATGTTACATGGCAGGTACAACGGAAAACCAGAGGGTAAGAAACCTTCCGCGCGTACCCCAAGGCTCGGAGCTCTGCACCTGCTTTTGGCTGGGGCGGGGGCAGCGCACCCCCCCACCCCCTTCTTTTAGACTCCATTTAGAATCCAAAAATATTTCTTTTCCCTGCTCAGCTCGGGGGCTCCCAGGCAGAACCCAGGCACCCTGGCTGCTGTGGAGACCTGCTGGGCTCCGGCCACTTTCACCTTCTGGGATAATCCAGGTTTGTCCCCTCGGCTTAGTTTAGTGGCTGTCCCTAAAATCCCCATCTGCTTCCAGTTACCCAAACCGGTTGGTGAAAATTCTGGTCATTACACATTTTACTGTGGTGCTTCTGGCCTTGCAATTAAAAATAGCAAAAACGTGTTGAAAAGGGATTCCTTACAGAAGTTATCTCAAAAATAAATAGTCTGTAGTGTCCAGCTAGAAAAACACGGAAGTGCCTTTCCAAAAGAGCGGCCGCCCCAGCGGGCTGGTTTCCCCTACAGGGTGCCTGCGTGGCTTTCAGGGGGCAGGTCTGGGGGCCCTTGCACGGGCTGGCCGCTTCTCGCTTCACAGGTGAAATGCATAAATCCGAAAACGCGCCCAGGGCCCGGTGCTGCTCGCCGGCCCTGGCTCTCACAGGGCTTCCAGCCCCGACCCCTCGCAGGCTTCTCGCTTCGTTTTGTACGTCCCAGGGACCACGAAGACAAAAAGCTCTGTGTTAAACTTGTGCATGCCATGCTCCTCTCTGCTCTATTCTGCTTATACTGCTCCTGAGCGTTATACAGGCAAATTGAAATTGCCCCCCCGGGCACAGCCTCTCCTGAGGGCCGCGTTTCACCGAGGCTGGGCCGAGCCGGGCGCGGGGTACGTGCGATGGGCTGTGGCCGTGAGCCCTCCGCGGGGAGAGCCACACCGTGCCCTGTCACTGCTGGCCGTGGCCCAACGCTGACGCTGGCCCGAGAGCCCGGCTGCCCCCGAGCCACCCCCCGCCCCGCTCGGGATGCGGCACCAGCACGGGCTGGATCCGTGGGTGCCAGGCTTCGCTTTGGTCCAGCCGGGGTTTTTGGTTTCGTTCTTCCCTCATTTTGGGTGGGGACAGAAAGCTGGCCTCCAGAAGAACAGGAATTCAGCTGTGAGTCAGACTGAAAACAGTCCAAGTATGTTTTAGTGGCGGCAAGTGATCTAAAAATAAATGTTCTTGCGCTGGGCAGTGCTGGGTACAGCCAGGGGTCTCGTCGCAGCGCCGGGTGCCCTCGGCTGTGCCGGTGCTGAGCTGTGCCCTGAGCCCAGCCTGCTGCTTTCCCAGTCGAATGCAGAAGCCAAGACGCTGGGCTACTTTTAACGACTGTTTCTAGGCGCCTGACGTGTCAGTCTGAAAGAGGAAGAATCGCTTTCCAGGAGACGCCTGGTTTTAGGGGAAGGAGCTGCGGGAGCAGGACCCGCCTGTTGCAGGGAATCATGAGTGGCCCTGAGCCCGCCTGTCAGAGCGGTGGGCTGGAAAATGCATGTGTGCATGTTTTTATTCATTCATACCCAAGCAAAGCTTAGCTCCTCTGCAGCCTGGAGTACGTAAAGTGTCCTACAGTGTGTTTTCCATTTAGAGGGAATTTCCAGGATTTGCCTTTGTGCCCAGCGCCCTTTGCCCCGGCAGTGCTGCCGCTCGCATGCCTGCATCACGGACAGGAGCCCTGCTCCTTTCCCCGCCGGCTCTCCAGCAGTGCCCTATGCCAAAGCAGCTTCTGCTCTGCGTTATTTTAATAATTATTTATATGAATATCTTTGCAGAAGAACAGGATTGCCCACAGGCTGCTGCAGCAGCTGTGCATTTAGCGCTGTGCCATGCAAAGCTGCCTGCAGGGTCAGAAGTCCTGGAAACTGGACGCGAGCTCAGCTACGGTGTGAGTGTGCAGCGGGACCCCCGGGCTCCCCCCGCCGCCCACTGGCACCCCTCCGTGTGAGGGGGCACACCAGCGTACTCTGGCCACCGCGCCTCCTGCAGCTGCACAGCCTCGGATTTTTAACTACTAATGCAGGCAGTGACAGAGGTAGTCCGCTGACTTCTGCTGGTTTCGGTTTGGTTTCCACTTTCTAAAAATATATAAGCTAAATTCCTGAAGCCCAGCAGGAGTTTAATTCTTTAAGAGCCCGTAAGTCAGCCAAATGCACTCCGTTCTTGCTTAAACGTTGTCACCCCAGCAGCACCCCCAGGCCGATGAGCAGCACCTGAAGCGCGCAGTACCACACAGGCTTACGTGACCCCGTCTGTACGCATTTGTTCAAAGCAGCTCTACAGCAAATGATGGGCAGCACAAGGGGCTGCCCTAAATGCACAAACGCCCCCAGGAGAGGCCATTGCAGGTGTCTGATGTCACAGGCAAGGTGGCTGTTAGACTTCTCTTAACTCTCTGCACTTTCCCACGTTTTATCTTGATTGTGATCCACATAAGTGAAGCCAAACATTTAACTTCTGCTTTTGACTCACGTCATCTGTTCCTGCACTCTCTTCACTTGCTGATGTAGTCAGGCAAGAGCTGCGGGGTTGAAGTCTCATGAATAACCTTCCAGCTGAAATAAGTAAATTGATAAATACAGGCACTTCTGCAGCTTGCAGGCTGACTTTTGGAGTTCTGCTTTCTCAGCTACTGTAAGGGTTGCTCTTAGTAATTCTTTTTCCTTCCTGGAGACCTCCTTTGTCCAGGTGATGCTGTCGAGAAGCAGACAACATCTCCCCACTGCTGTCAGCTTGTTCCCTTCTTTCCCATGGGAAAGGTGAGGACCGTGCCTCAGGCAGCCCGGCTCACAGCCCCCGGGCCAGGCAGTGATGTACGGGGCAGGGTCCCACACCTGGGGGGCCGGGGGTGGCCAGCAGTGCTGACGAGCTGAAGGAGGGGATGAATCCCAGGAGCCCCAGGCTCTCCATCAGCCAGGGCACGGCAGCTGGGCAGGGGTTACACAGGAGCTGGGGTGCTGCCTGCAAGCTACAGGTGGGGGCACCCCAGGTGCTGCGCCAGGCATGCATGAAGAAAGAGCCAGCTGAAAAGGTAAGAATGAGATTACATTCCTCAAATCTCTTTTTCTAGCTAAGTAATGAAGTGCAGCAGAAAATTTTACTGCTGACTGTGGCATTTCTAGGGAAAGCCTTGCTAGATGATCTTCTGTGTAAGCAAAGCTCGTACGAGCATGTTGTGTGTCGTTGGGCTGTGGTGTGAACCATCAGATGGAAATAGGAATTACTGCAGAGAAACAAAGTGGCCCGGTTTGGTTTATCTAGCAATGGAAATATATATCGGGAGCTTGTGCAGCGATGTGAAGGGAACTGGTCTTTGCTAAGATGTGCTCTGTGACACAAGCGGGAGGGTGGTAAAAAGCAGCACAAGGGAGCAAAGGTGGGGCAGGCACACAGCGCCCACCGACTTCTGCAGATGCACGTTGCTGCACGAGTCAGGACTTTGCTGCATCGGTCCCGTGTGATAGCTCAGGCTGTTCCTTCGAAAGGCATCCTCTCCTTAATATTGTCCTGAGGCAAACGTGACGGAAACCGTAAAGCCATTAGTCTTCCAATGCTGCATCAAAACATTAACCAACTTTAAACAAAATGGCCTTGCTGTGGATGGCGAGGACTGGAGGCTGATGGCCCCTGCTGGGTGACCCATGCCTTCCAGCCCCTGAACTCCAGTGAGGAGCATCACAAATGCTCTTCTGGCACACATGCCGTCTGTCCGTCCTGCCCCGAGATGGGGATTTGGCTCTGCCGCTCTCCCCGCTCCCGCATGTGCCAGGCTAAGGAGCCCGGCGTCGCATCCCTGCCTGGCGTCGTGTCCCTGCCCGGCGTGCCGCGGCAGCGTGGGGTTAGCGGAGCTGCTCCCTGCCGGGATGCTCCTGTGCCAGGCTGGCAAGAGGAGCGGTGGTGAGGAAGACCGTTACTGGTGAGGCCCTGCAGCAGTTCAGTACAGTTCAAACACTGTATTTTCTGCCTCTGTATCTAACCACAGGAGCTATCAATGTACCCGATGACTATAGCATGAGTAAGTGGGAAGGTAATTGCCCTTAGGAAGGGCTGCAAAGCCAAACTGTCGGTCGCTGTTAACGTCTCTGTTGGTGGAGAAACACGCAGATGCAGATACTTCTCCATAAGCTGGCTGGCTGGCGGGATTTGCGTTGGGGCTTTTGTCTTGATTCTGCCTACTCCATGCTTGCCTTGTATAAATCTTTGATTACGTTGAGAGCGCTGTGGGCCTGAAGCAGGCTGGGGGCAGCAGGGTTGCGGTGGCAGCGGTGTGTGTTTCTGCCGTGCAGGAGGGCAGTCCAGCCACGTGCCAAAGTCCCCACGCTGCGCATGGGAGAGGTGAAGGAAAAGCCCCTGGGCAGAGCGCTCGGCCTCGCTTGCAATGCTCCCCAAAAAAATCAGTGTAACAACAAGATAATCTAAATTTTGCTAATGTCCTCTGTTATTATTTCATATCAACAGAACATGTTATTATTTCATATCAACAGAACAGAAAACATTCTTTAATGTTTTCTAATGACGCGTCTGGATCGTTAACCTGCTAACTCGAATAATGCTGCCCACTTGTGATATGGAGAGCTGGGAAAGCTGAAGCTAGAAACAACTGTAATTCTTAGGAACCAGGTTTGAGTTATAGGGGTTGATAATAAAAAACCTCTGAGGTTCAGCAAAGAGATCAATTATGTGCTAATTACTTGGCTGCTTCTGGGAGATGGAGAAGCTGAAGTGGCTGTGGAAGTACAGCCTTGGGGAATGTAAAAGATGTAATAGTGAGTTTTGTTGAAAAGGCACCTAAAGTACTTTTTTCTTTGAAAATTATAACCCTTTGTAATACAGATGGGGATGACTTCAACTTGTAAAGTTTTGTTCAGTACAGACTTCCCCACTCTTAATTTAGGAAGAAATGAGAGTGTGAGGATTTGTTGAAGAGATGGCCTTGCCTGCGGCTCTCCCGGCTGTTCTGGGCCTCCTCGCCTCTGGCTGCTGTGTGAGCGGTGATGCCCGTGCCAGGCGGTTTGCCAGGCGCTGGGAGCCCCCCTCCCCAGCCCCAGCGAGCCCCCGGCAGGCCTGGGGCCAGGGCCCAGCGGGTACAGAGACTGGAAAAAAGCTCTAGGGAAAGGGTGTCTGTAGTATAAGAGTCTGTCCCCTGTTCTGGGCGGCGGTGAGACGATGGCTTCTTGGGAAGGCGCTCTCATGGATACAGGGAAAGCGGGCAGAAAGGAGTATTCATTTCCATGGGTTTAGTCTGACTCTGAGGAGTCGCTTTAAAAAATAATCTATCCTGTGAAATATTTAAATTAGATTAAATTTAGACTATTTAAACTACATTTAGAATGCTTAAATCACAAACATTTAAATATTTAGACTGATTCATTCGAGCAGAGGGCGAGTGATGCTCTTAACGCTTGCCTTTTTCCTTCCAGACGGCGCTTTCCCCAAGCTGCTGCTGCGAGGGGGGCACGGGAAGGGAGCCCCCGGCTGAAGCACGGCTCGGCACGGCTCGGCACGGCTAGCAGTGCCCACCACGTGTCAGAGGTGAGCTGGCCGGGAAGGGTGGGCTCAGCACCCGTTCCGTTGGCTTTTGCGCTTGTTGTGGGTGGGAGACGTCAGCAGCACGCGAGCGGGGGCTGCTGGGCCTGTCCGACGGCGCGGCCAGGAAGCAGGAAAATTCGTCAGCGCCTTCAACAAACTGCATTTGCAGGTGATGAAATTCTGAAGCAAAACCGAGAAATAGTACCGAGCTAGAGACCCCTGGCTGAGGATACTCTTGTGAGCAGGCGATGTGAGCAATATTCCTGCCCGTGTGATGTGGTTGCACCCGGCGGCAGCTCAGCCCCGCCAGCTGCTCGCCTGCTCCCCACGGCTGCATGGGGGACAGGATGAGAACAGTAAAAGTGAGAAAACTCGTGGGCTGAGATAAAGACAGTTCAACGTGTAAAGCAAAAGTCTGCTTTAATGGAGGCCTTGACTGACAAAAAAGGAAAAGGTCCCCATCTCCCACCCCAGAAGGGCCCGGGGGTCCCGGGTGCTGAGCTTGGCACTGCCCGGGCTGCTGGGCGCTGGGCACGAGCGAAACGTGTGTCAGTGCGGGGCAAGTGCACGGGCCTTGGCAACGGCCAACAGGGCTTCAACGGAAACCGATGCCGAACTTTCGTAAGAACGCAGCAGGTAAAATTTGCGATGAGACCAGCGCAGGCCTGAATTTGCATCAATGAATTATAGTTCCATGCTAAGAGCACTGGTCCCTCTGGACTGCTGCTTCGAGGTTTCCGTGCGTGGTTACTGTACTGCCGATCAATAACACTGGGCACGGGTTTCTTCTCTGACAGATATTTTTTTTTTGCATAATGAATATTAACATGTAATGGCACCATATCCAACTTAACAGACTACTGCTTAGTCATCTCATGTATGATTAATAGTGACTAGCTGAGATATTTTCAAAGGGATTTAATAGGATTCTACACTGCAAAACATGTGGCTGCGTGCAAAGCATTGGGAAACCTTTAATAAGGTTTTTTTAGAGAAGTTTAGAATTTTCGGTACAAAACTATACACTTGCATGCCTTGCAGTGGAAAATACTGCTTTAATAAGCATATTGATATTAATTTTAGTATGAAATTAGAAATAAGAGTACTTTGATAAGGTACATTCCTTCCTCCTGCTTTTCCAGCACCAGGTCCCTGATGTATATATACTTCAGATGTTCATTCTAATCAATATGCTCCTGTAAGGTCTTGCTTTCCTCATAATAGACATTTCTGCAGATGTAGCAAATGGGAGGTGATGTGCAAAAATGCTGTTCTGTAGAGCTGGTTTACAAGCTCAAATACTGAGAAATATCCCATGTAAACGAAAGCACGAACAGCAGATGTGACCCGAGAGCGGGCGGGAGCCAGCCTGCCACAGGCTCCCCGGGAGGACGCGTGTGCGGGAGCCTGCGGTGCTGCACCCCTGTCCTCTGCCCGTCCCACAAATGGCTCAAAATGTGGGAGTCACTCAGATGTGCTTTCTCCATCCTTGTAATGGTAGCTCACGGAAGCTAGCTTTAAAAAGACTTTGACTTCCCCCCCCCTTTAAACTATAAAAACAACCCCCTGCATCTTATTTCCTCTAATCAGCTAATGGAAAGTCTCAAATCGACATGACTTTAAATGATGAGCCCTGGCTGCTCCCATCTAATCTTCTTGTACTGAATAGCTCCTGGCACTTCATGAGTTTACCATTCCTCTAACCAAATAAAGCTATCAGGATGCTGATTGTTTTTCACTGGCAGGTTTACTAGAGGAAATCCTCCTCCTGAAGGTGCACAATGGCTGGTGATTTCTCCAGCCTGAGCAGCAGCCAGTAAAAACAAACATTATCCTGTTACAGTGCACTTCTACAAAAGCCTGAATTTAAAAAGCTTATGTGTGAGGATCGATTAGCATATTTTTTTATCTAACATGTTTTTGAGTGGCGAGGAAGTACTTTTATCACCCTAAAAGAACTTTTTTCTTTATGGTGTGTGGAAAAATTCTGGTTTCTGCTGTGATTTCAAAACCAGTATATTTGAGGGGAGGATTTAGATATCGGCTACCCTAAGCAAAGCTGTCTTTTGAGGTTCGTGTTTGTAGTTCTGTCACAGGGAAATAACCTCTTCCTGATATGAGAGCAAATTATTTTCAGTGCCTATCTGGCTTCCAGGTTGATTGTGTCTTATCTTCTTCTAATTAACTTTGTGCATTTTAGGGAGGTCATTATGAAATTGCAAACAACGTATTTAGTCACCCAGTGGCAAGTTGCAATATGTCTTCAAGAACTTGGTTTTGCTGGGCTAACCGCGCGCGTGGTCCCTCGGGTGCCAGATGCCGGGGAGCTGTGCGGTGAGGTCCAGCGAGAGGTCTGTGGTGTAGCTGCTGTAGCGGCCATAGCTGCTGCTGAGCGCGTTTGCAATGTTACTCCCAAAGACATTTTCGGTGACTTTAAACTTCCTTCATGCAAGTTTTGGTAAAGGTGCCTCCAGTTCCATGGGGCTTTTAGACACAAATGTTGAGGGAACGGGAAATAATTCTCTGTGAAAATGGAGCTGAACGGCACAAAACCACCAACTCTTGATCTTACAATGGCTGTAACATCAGCTTAGCATCAGTTTGCACGTTAACACCCATGGTTTTGAAGATGCCTTCGCTGGAGGCTTTGGTTTTGGTTTTGGGGTTTTTTTTTTGGAAGGTCTCATTTGAATGATCATGCAGGCAGCCGGGAGGGCAGGGGAAGTGTTCCTCCGGGCAGCTCCTCCAGCAGCAGCCGCTTGCTCGGAGCATCCTGGACCCGCGGGCTGGAGCCTCCCTGCAGTGGAATTTAATTCCTGGCACAAGCCGCCTGTTCCTGGCCCGCTCTGCCGGGAGGGGAGGCGAGAGGAGTGCTCCTGCGGGGAGCTCCCTTGGAAAACCGTAACATCTTCTGTGCAGGGAAAACAGAGGTGCTGGGAAGGATGGTGCCTGTAGAAAAATATCGGCAGGCTGTGCTGAAGCCTCACGCTGCCTCTGCGCTCGGTGCTGCCTGGCGTGTTCGGAGAGCAGGCGGCCTCACTGCTCCGAGGGGCAGCAAATCTCCACTGAGAGATTCTGAAAATATGCCAGCCCACAGCCTTTTGGGATTTAACAAGTACAGAAACAGCCCTCGAGTCCTTAGCACGTGCAAACCCAGCCGAGCTGCCGGGGCAGCCTGGGTGCCACCCTGGCAGAGTGGGTGCCGGGTGCCAGGGTCCCCCCGCGGCGGGTGCTCGGTGCCTCCTGGGCGAGACCCGCGCGTCTGTCCCGCTCCCCCCTATAGCTTGTCCGTGGTGAAGGGTTCTGTCCAATACATCTGTTTGAGAAGAGTGATCTGGTGGATCACTGTTCTGAAAATTGAAATGAGATCATGAGCACCCATTTGCGTTTGGCTGGGGTTTTTTTTCCTCCTTCATCAGCCTACCCAGACAGGACTTCTTTTTTTTTATAGTTTTCTAAAAAATGCAGCTGAGCCAGTCACTGGGTTTGTTCTCCATCAGCCAGCTTGCCCTGTCTGGAGCGGAGCTGCAGCCCGTGACACTGGCCCCCGGGGCTGCTGTCCTGGCCACCTCGCTGGTCACCTCGCTCCTGCCCGAGCCCGACCTGGGAGGTGGGACGCTGGCACGTCCCTGCCTGACGCTGAGCCCTCTGGCCTCCGCGTGGAGCGGCTGGGAGGGGAAGACAGGAGAGGGGCTTTTTCTACAGTGCTTGAGCAGATGTATCCCATTTAAAAAAAAAATCAGTATAATGCAGAGAGCTGCTTCAATTGAATTAGAAACCTGTTTCAGCAGTTTTTAAGGACTAAAGCATAAAAGTATGATGGTAGTGATATTTTTCCAAATTTTGCTTCCCCGCATGTGGTGAAGTTTGCTGTTTCAATATGATAACACCCAGTGAAACACAATCTTCAGGCTGTTTGGGAAAACGATGTGCCAGAGTACTTGCGCCGCAGGTGATGTCTGTTCTTGACAGCTGCCTGGATGAGTGTCCCATTCTGTTGGAAATAAATCCTGTGGAGAGCAGGAGCCACCTGGGCAGCAGGGAGCACACAGCAGAGTGCCCGATCAGCAGGGCTGGGGGGACAGCGGGTGCTTTTCTGGGGTTTTTAATTGGGATTCTGGGTACTCAAGCCAAGAATTCAGTGGGTGTAACTTAAATAATGCAGATGTATGGCTCTTTCAACCAGCTGGTGTTGTCTACTGCGATGTTTTATTAGGGTTTGTCTGCTCCGTGCCTGCAGGTCTCATCCCAAACGTTAATTTGACATTTGGGCTGTGAAGCTGGCGCACCGCTTGCTCTGTTGTGAATCCTGCCCGAGGAGCTGGGCATGGGGAGCTGCTGCCGGTGCTGCCTGCTGGGACCCCAGCCAGGGCAGGGTGGGCCCCATCCCCGTGGGAGGTGTGGGACCCCCAGCCCCAGCCAGCATCGCTCGGGTCTGCAGCGCTGGTGTGACGAGGGCCTGGCAGTGTGGGCAACCAGGGGGGACTCTCGGGAGACCCTGCTCCGAGTGTTGGGCGTGTTTTGTTTCACTTCAGAGAAATGTCATGGGACGTTTCAGGTGGCTTGATTTCCATAAAATCACACCAAGTTCAGGTTTTGTTTGGCTTTTAGGATGAGCATTGTGACCTCCAAATGCCTGTTCCAGTCCTTGCCCTTGCTGTTGCCTAGGACCAGTTGTGCATCATTCATCTTCATCTTCATCTCGGGCATGGAGCCAGAGTTAGGTGTGCAGACGCTCTCTCCTTTGCTCCGATTTCGTTATTTCCTGGAGTGATTTTAGTAGTATCCTTACCAAAGCCAGAAATGATTTTTCCAGTTACCACCAGACGTTAATAGTCTTTGTTTTCTCCCGACTGCAATACCTTTGGGCATAGTATTTGGTACAACTTGGCAAGGGAAGAAATAACATCAGAATTGACCTTGGTACCAAAATAAATAGAGAGGAATCAATGTTTAATTATTCTTTTCTCTTTAACAGTTCCTCTGCTTACTGTAAAATATATGAGGTTTCAAGGAGTTTTGTGTAACTTTTGTGATGCTTATGAAAGTAGTTTTTCCAAGACCTACTGCCTGTGCAAGGAAGAATAAGCCTGCGTACTACTTAAAACATTTTTCAGACTGCTCTATATAAGACTCAGTATTGCTTTACACAAGACAAAGATATAAATAAACAGACTTAAATGCTTCCTTTTAGCTACTTTATTCCTATTTTTAATTATACCAGCGTAATCAGTTTTTTTATGAAAGCTGCTGCATATCACTACAGTGATTCAACCTGTTGTGTAATGTACTGATCTAACTACACGTCATTTTCTCAAACAGTATTTCTTAGCATGAAATACTTCAATTTGATCCCTTGTGCTGAACTTACATCTTATTTTAAAGAAGGCTTCCACTTTATGCTTTTGACAGGCAACCTGTAAATCTGTTTTCATGGACTTGCTCTCCGGATGTGCACTTTCTGTTTATTTTTGTGTCTTTCTGTAACTTGATCTCTTATATTTTTTCTTCTCCATGTCCATTTCTAAAGCACAAGGTACAAGTAACGATGCCCACGTGCTGCGGGACTGCCCCTCTGGAGAGCACCCCGTGCCCTGCCGGGGGGTGCAGCCTGCCGTGGACGTGGCAGACCAGCCTGCAGCGGTGGGAAGACGACTTGCCTGAAAATGCCCATCGCGATTCGCTCCCCGCTTCTGGTGTGTCCACGGAGCTGCTGCACCAACGCAGGAACCGGGAGATTCATTAGCGAGATTAAGCCTTTCTGCTGCTACCAGGTGCTGAACACAAAACGTAAATTTCAGCAGTTTCTTGTGTTTAGGAATGAAGGTTTTGCTTTTCTGTAACCCTGCCATGAATTTTGTTGTTGCCTGCAGGACTGGATCAAATCCCAACATAAATAATGTTTAAAACTACTTATGTATGAGCATGACATTAGCGTCCAAAGCCTGTCATTTTTTTAATATGCTTGTCAGAGTGGGACAGCGGAAGCGTAGAAACACAAATCTCAGCATATACTTTTGCTCTTTCACATGCTGTCGGTTGGGTTTCTGCCATACAATGGCAGGACTATTTGGCTGCAGTTTGCTATTTGCTGTTCATACCGGTTTACTCAAATTTTCATCTTTCAGGTAGTTCTGACCCAGCATGGCCATTAATAATAAATCTCTCAAGAGGCCCGGCCAGCCCAGCGCTCCCCTCTGACACGCAGCCTTAGCTCCGGTGCGCGACGGCAGGCGGGATGCAGCAGGACCAGCTGTAGCTGCTCCGGGGCTGCAGTTCTGAAGGTGATGCTGCCCCAAAGCTGAGTCTCTCCAAAAGCACGGTGGCTACACCAGGAACGCGGCCGTGGGGATTCTGCCCTTCACAGCTCCAAATGAGCTTTTGGCAGAACCCAAACGAAGCAGCCTGTGCAATCCTGAAGTTGTTCCCGCTGTTGGCCATCCCAGTTCTCCATCAATAGCCAGTGCCCCAAAATTAGTGTTACTTGGTTGATCCCAGATGTGGCAGTTACCAAGTATGGTGTCATTTCAGTTAAAGTGATCTTCAAAAGCAGCTGTTGAATTTGACCTACCTTCTTTTTGCTGCTTCTTTTCATTAGCATCTCTGAAGTCGTCACTTCCAGCACCATGCTCCGTGCTGGTAACAGCTCGGCTCACAGGTGGCCAAAGCACTGCTGCAGCCTCCAGCCGTGGTTTCACCCTGGCGGGCAGCTCAGCCCCCACGGCTGCTCGCTCCTTCCCCTCCACCGGCGTGGGGGAGAGAATCCAGAGGGTGAAAGTGAGAAAATTCATGGGTTGGGGTAAAGACAGCTCAACAGGTAAACAAAAGCCGCCCCCAGCAGTGCTGCGTGGAGCCTTACAGGTCTGTGTATCCCCCAAAGGTTAGTGCCTTTTTCACAAAAAAAAAAAAAAAAAAAAATTGACCGAGTATTCATTTACCTGAAATCTGATTTTTATGGTATATATCAATGCTTACTACTGAAATATGAAGAGTACAACTTTAATGCTGTGTTAGAAACTCCAGCTTACGTTTATGGGATAAGCTAATCATTAACCCCGGGCGCTGGAGATACTGCCCTGTGCCCTGCTGTGCCCGGAGCTGGTGACGGTTGCACCAGCTGACCCTTACGGAGCCGCACTGCGCTGTCTTTACTTAAGTGGGTCGGCGCTGTGGAGGGCTGTGCTCTGAAGCCAGCGTTTACAAAATGCAGTCTGCTACAGTTTACAAATGGGATGGCTGTTTCTATGGACAGTTATGTCGCAGAAAAACAGATCATGGAATTTCTTGGTTTGTGTCAAAGTGAAGTGACTGGTGCGTTTTCTGTCTGTTTGCTGTCTGTCCCCTGGGGGTTGTGTTTGTCACTGCCTTTTGGTTAAGCCGTACATCAACCCATTTGTAGTGCTCCAGCAATGCGTGTTTCGTGTTTACAGAAGAATCCCTGAAATTGTGGGCGTCTTTTTTTTTTTTTTTTTTTTCCCGTGGCCAAATTCAGATCCTAGGCGAGAGGACGAGAGGAAGAAGTAATACTTGTGTTGTCTTCCCTTTTTTTTCGGTCTGATAACTTTCAGTTTGGGCACGGAGGGATGACTGTGGGTGTGTATGGACCAGGGCTGCTGGCAGGGGAAGCGGCATAATGAAGCAATGTGGCTTCTTGAGGTGCTGCAAGCCCAATGCCAGCCCTAAAATACTTCATTTCTGTTGGTTAATTCCTCAGACTGGGAAAATATGTGCCCTAAAAATGCTTGTTTGAAGAGTGTTTCATTGCAGATGATGTGTTTGAAAGTAGGTCTCAACTAGAGCCGTGAGAATCAGCAGCGTCTTCTAAAGAAATTGAGGACTGTGGTTTACTGAAGAGCCAGGGAGTCACCGAAGGGTGAGGCGGTGGTGGTTTGTGAACTGGAATACCTTGGAATTCGCATTTGCAGTCTGCAGTGACTGAGGAATTTCCTACAGACATCAGATATCGATGTGACTTTCGCAGCGGGAGCCAGAGACGCAGCCGAGCCCTGGGATGTTCGGGGCAAGGGGTGTAACCCCCCTCGTAGCACTGCCTGGCTCCCCTTGGAACCTGCTCCAGCACGCTGAGGGGTGAGCCGAAACATCTGCTTTAAGCCACGGGATCCCATGTTCTGCCGTGAGCTGTAAAGCACAAAGCCCTGCTCCTGGTGGCCTGGGGTGGTGCTGGCTGGGCACAGGACCCCAGGGATGCTCTTCGGAGCTGAGAAACAGCCAGTCCTTGGACTGACAACCCCAAGATGAAAGTACCTCCTTGGTCTCCTCCAGAGCCCTTGTGATCTGCTGCTGCGCTCTTCAGGTAAGGAATTAAGTTTTTCTTTCTCCTTTCTCTTTTTATGTCTTTCTCTCACACTTGTAACATGCTATAGTGTATTTGCGTAACAAGGACTGTTGCCATCTACTACTGCTATGACAAAACATCAGATTTAACATAGATTTTTTATTTTAATTTGAAAGACCTCAAGGCCAGGCTGCTAATTTCTGTTAGGCTCAGCACCCTTTTTTGGTGCAGGGTCTGGGAAGACCTGCTGCACTCTTGCACTATGTTTCATCAGTGCAGACGGACCCTCTCACCTGCAGGGACAGTTTGCTCTTCTAAAACTCAAAACCTGGTGTCCAGCACATATAGAGCTTTGACTGACATTTAGGGATTTAATCACTATGGCAATGTTTTGTAACTTCTAATTCCGAGTATTTGGAAAGTGATTCTAATACTGTCTGCAGTAATGCAGTCAACAAATTCCCCTGCACCCTTGCGCAGCCTTCTGTAGCTTGCACAGAGAATGTTTTTTCAACAAGCGGATTTTTCATTACCTTGAGAAGAATATTTATTGTGAGATGCCACGATTCAAGACTTTACTGAGATGACTGTATCTGCAGAAGCCAAAAAAAAGCTCTGCCAGCTGTACTGCTCCAGCTGTCATCAAAGAGCGTGAAGCCCTCTTCCTAAATATCAAGTTTTCTAGTAGTTTTAATAAAGTTTTGGGGATTGACAAGCCATATATATGGTGAGGACAACATTATGTCAATCATTTGGTCAACCACTGGAAGAAAAAAATCACTCAAGCAAATTGTTCTTCGATTTAGAGCGCTGCCTATATGAGATCACTTCTTTCATATAGAATATTTAAGAGTAGTATTCCTCTTAACCCATTCCCAACGCTGGCAGCTGCTGCCTCTTTCTGGGGGTGCAGAGTTACAGAGGGCAGGGTTGGTGCTGAGCAGAAATTTGTGGTTCTGCCCCGCGGGCTGTCCCGTGCCAGGGCCCCGAGCAGCCCCGGCTGGTTCCCGCGGCGGCAGCTGTGCCGGGCTGGGCAGCGAGGGCAGCCTGGCCATCCCGCGGGCACCGGGAAACCTCCCGCTTGCTACGGCATCCCGGCCCGCTGCAGCCCTGGGAGCACCGACACGGCGCTGGGCTACCGCGGTGCGCTCACCTTCCCCAGGAGTGCTACGCAGAAATTAAGGAACCTCTAAAAAGCAGGGAGTGTGTTTTGTGCGGTCTGCTCCAACAGTCGTCGGTGCCGTACTTGAGCTGGTGATCAGTTGTAAAAAATTACACATGGAAGAAAAAGCGGGACCGAGTGTGCGCGGAAGCATGGATTGATTTGAGCACTTCAGCTTGCCGGGCTGGAGGAGAACTTGAGGCGTTGCTTCAATGAAGTGGTAACACGTGCTGCCCTTTCCTGGGCAGGGAACCAAGCAGCCCATCCTCGGCTGCTTCAGGCTGCCTGGGCGCTGCTGTGCCCGGGCTCCCCGGAGCTGCCCCGCACGCCGGAGGGGCTGGCACCAGCCGGTCCTCTCCCGGGATGCCGCTTGCGCCCGTCGCCTCAGGCACGTTCAGCTGTTCCCCCCAGGGCCAGAGGGAAAGTGCAGGAGCTGAAATGTGGAAACCACCTCCTCGCCACACTCTTCCTTCCCTGCAGCAAACTGTGCCAAGGCGCGACGCAGAGCCGGTGCCGAAGGCTGTTGATGGCAGGCAGCCAGGGCAGGTCCTGCCACCCTCCTCCCCAGCCTGTCCCCTCAGAAACAGCCCCCCCCGACACCGGCTCACGGGTAATTTTTTCCATTTGAGCGCTCGTGGCTGTGCTTTGACGCAACGGTTCCCAAAGCCCTGGCACTTCTGCTTTCAGGCACCGTGTTTTGTTGTTCGGCGCAGTGCAAGCAGGTGGGGAGGGCTGTGCCCAAGCAGGGGGCTGGCACCAGCTGTGGGACACCCTGGGGTCACCAAGGCTGGCGGTCCTGTCTCAGCTCCCTCTCCCAGCAGTACACAGCAGGGCGCTTGGTGGCCCGAGCCGGGCTGTTTGCAGAAGGGCTGACGGCACCGCTCCGGTAGCAGCCAGGCAGGCTGCAGCATCCCGGCAGAGCGGCTGCGGGCACTGAGCTCCCGCGCTGCCCCGCTGGCACGCTGCCCCACGCCCCCGCTGCGGGCAGGGCTCAGCACCCGTGCACCGGCCGGCCGGGCCGTGCAGCCAGCCTTAAAAGGAGAGGAAGGGCATTTCCCTCCTGGCACGCAGGCCTGGCACAGCAGGGCAGGGAGGCAGCCTTTGGCATTGCCAGAGCTGGCAGAAGGGCTGCAAAACCAAGTACCGGTGCACCACAAGGTGTACGGCATCATCACAAGGCTCCTGGCTGCAGTGGGGGCACAGCTGCTGCCAGAGCACTGAACTCCCTTGCTAAAAAAACAAAGGGGGGGAAAAAGGCATTCTCTTTATGTAGGGGCACGGAAAATCATTTCTGCTACAGTCTTTATGACGTAATTATTTAAGTCGATGTGCAGGCTAACCTGCAATTACTGTCCATGTTCACATCAATGTGAAATTTCACTTTGAAATGTAATTTTGATCTCCCTCGTTGGAAGGAGGGGAACTGCGCTCGCTGTCGTAGACTTCCATCTGCATAAGTACTGTTAGTGTGACTATACACGAAAGTCTGTGTATTATTTTGGAGCAGTTCTGCTACTCACAGTGTTGAAGTGAGCCAGCAATATTAATAGGTCTTGGCATTTCAGAGGTAAACCCAGCCAACACCACGCTGGCGAACTAATGCTAATCAGCTGATGTTGTTGTAACAAACGCTGGAAAAGAAATGATGGTTGTCCTTTAGATTGTGATCCTTTCAAAACATCTCTGTTCTTGAAATTGCTGTACTCTGTGTAAAGGAAGACTTGCTGCGTACTTCCACTTGTGCAACCTGGCAGTTTTGCAACAAAATACTTTGAAAATGCCCTTGCTTTGGGTTGCAGATATATAAAATCCTCTTGCAAAGCAAAGGAAATACTTTGATAAAGTGCCAAAATGCCAGAGCTTCCACACAGATCAGAGTTTACCGCTTCTGTAAGCACAGCAGCATACATACGTTAGTTACTTTTAATATTTAACTAAGTAGTTGGCTACAGTCCTTCCACGAAGAATTTCTTTGTTTCTAAATGTGGCTGGTAAACTATTCGATGCCTCTACTCCAACTGCAGTTCAAAATGTCATTTAATTGCTGAAGCACACAACAGCCCCGCTTGTTTCACAAAGTCCCCAGAGGTGGGTAGACCTGTCCCTCAGGCGGGGTCCTGTGTTTGCTCCAGCTGACGCTGTTCCGCCTGGTGCAGCTGGGGAGGGCCGAGCGGGCCGGGGAGCGGGCTCGCTCCGGGGGTGCGCAGGAGAAGGGTATGCCTGGCCTGCTGGGGCGGTGTGTTGGGGGGCTTCCCGGGTCGGGGGGCAGTCCTGTGTGAGCCCGGGGCTGGGGTTGCCCTGGGCTGCCCCTTCAACTGGCTGCATGGCCCTGGCAGCCGGGGGCTCTGCTGCAGACACAATCCAGGCAAGAGATGGGGAAAATGACTTTTTTCTTCTTCCCTGAATTTATGCATTAGTGCCCACTGTGGCTTTTTAGGAGGATGCGTGTCCGGGATTTGAATTCCTGTAGGGTCTCTGCTTAACGTGGTCTCCTCCATCTCAAACTGACAAGCTGGAGTCGTTTGAAATGCAATGCTTCAGGCAAACAAAAATTTGAGGCTGCTGCTTTGTTAGGTTATTTTGGCTTAAATAGTATTTTTCGTGGGGGATGGGCTGTGGGGGAGAGGTGGAAGAGCTCTGGGTGGGGGGCAGGAAAGTGCCGGTGCCCAGGTGAGTCCCGAGCACAGGGCAGTGAGCAGAGCATCACAGCAGACACAAACAGACCCCTGGGATTTACCGGGCTCGTGGTGAGGGTGTCTGGCACAGGGTCTGGAGAGAGTGGGACGCTCCTGGGGAGCGAGGCAAACCTCACTGACCATGCCCGTTCCACAGCTTACTTATGGAAGAGTTTTGTTATTTCTGCTAGTTACCAAATCCTATTTTTATTTTTATTTTTTTTTACTGAAGTGGCTACAGGATGTCTTCTGCTGTTACGATAAATGCTGTTGTGTGCTCCTCGTACATGGACTGGCAGTTGGGCTTTCTGGAGGGGGGGAAATAAGGTCGAAGGGAAGGTTTCCACGATAAAATATCAGGGGTTTTATTATTAGGTGAAAGAGTGCTTGTGGGCTTTCAACCACGACATAGTGTATGAGTCTAATACTTTGTATTTAGTTAAAAAAGAGTCTGGGCTTGCCTGTGAAGGCTGGTTTAGGATACTGGAGAGCTGAGCCTGGCATGAAGAAATGACAGCTGATCATGGGTGAGTAAAGAGATATTTGTGATATTTGCTGGTGTCTTTCCTTTTTTATTAGACATACAAGAGCTGTTCAGTGGCTGTCATAAGTATTGTTTACACTAAG
Source organism: Microhierax caerulescens (assembly GCA_035590215.1). Classification (NCBI taxonomy): domain Eukaryota; kingdom Metazoa; phylum Chordata; class Aves; order Falconiformes; family Falconidae; genus Microhierax; species Microhierax caerulescens. The sequence continues at coordinate 29,224,485 of JAVJGJ010000003.1, read as the reverse complement.
GCTTGGGGAGCTGTGTCTTGTCTGGCACACAGGCTCATAAAATTTAAAGAGTTAGTTGGATGGATATCTATACTTAAAAAATCAACAATTAGTTGTTTTCTTTCTCTTTGAAGATATTTCTTTCTTTGATGAAGGTACCGGAGTTGCTTCTGCTTCTGTTTGGCTTCTAATACTGAGTATTTCTAATTCCAGTAAACATTTAAAACTGTTACGGGTTTGATATCACTTCGAAAACAGCATTATATATGCAGATCTAATTTACTCTTTGGGGACTGTTATAGACTGTTTTTTTAAGAATTAAACTTTTACAATTGATAGAATTCAAGTGTTGTTAAGGAGGGTAAATGAAAACATCTGTTTGTGAGGTTTGCCAAAGCCTGCACGAAGTGGTGGAAGCCGTCTAGCTCAACGCCGGCATGACCCGTCACGTCGAGGGGCTCTCGCTGCCCGCAAGGGTCCCTTTGGGCTGTAGCCACGGTTCTCCTTCAGGGCCACCAGCACAGCTTCGGCCGGGTGTCCGTCAGCCAAAGGCGGGGGGGCGCGGGGGGGACGTGGCCCCCTTCAGAGCCTGCCAGCTGGTGACCGCTTCAGGTGGGCTGCTCTGCGGTGATTAATTCTTTGGGTGAGCTGCTCTGTGGTTTTGTAAGATCCGGAGTCTCCAGGTTTTCCTCCAGAGGGGGAGATTGGTAAAATCAGACCAGGGTACTGGTGGCTTGGTCAGGCTGTGACTGGTGCGACGGCTTCTCTGTGTGCTGCAGCTGTGGAGGCTGCCAGAGTGACTGCCAGCGCGGGGCCGGCGTACCGGCTGTGGGTAAATACACCTCTGTGGGATTGGGAGACTAAAAAAAGCTCTTATATGTGTCACACACAGTAACCCTCTGCTTTACTCTTGCATTTAATTGGAAAGGCTGTCTGGCGTGCACATAACCCCTCCCAAGATAATTACCAATGCTGAGGAAGCGGAAGGGGCGAATCGGTATGAGGCGGCTGGCTAGCTAACGTGTATCTCCATTTGTTAAGGGTTAATGACTTTTGAAAACACTGGCAGTGGGTTTAGTAGTTTCCAGAAGCCTTACTGCAGGGGACTGTATATACCGCCTTGGAGGAGAAAAATAATTTCCCCCTGTGGTAAATCCAGTTCTAGCCTCCCTAGTGAAGTAAGGGAAGCAAGAAGAGAAGCAGGAGAGAATGAGCCTCTTGCTGGAGGCTGTAGCCAGCGAGGGAGCGCGGTGCCATTGCCTTGTGCACTGAGCGACCGTGTGATAACGTGCCTGATGGAATGGTACCGGAGGGACGGCTCTGCGGGGCTTCACAGAAAGGATGGACTAGTAAAGGTGGTCAGTAATAAATATTTCTTCTCCGTGATGTCAAAGGGGTGAGGTTACGTCAAATCACCTGTAATATCATTAAGGATGTGGAAGTGGAGGATGACGGCACGATCGGATGACATGGCTCGGTAGGGGCCCCGGGATGCCCAGGTGATCTGGTGTGTTGGGCAGAGGGCGGCGGCGCTGACCGGTGGGGCGGCGGGCTGGCCCTCGGTGCCGGAGAGCCCCAGCCGTGCCGGCCGGTGACCGGCTGTGGGCACGACCCTCCTTGGGGAGAGCTGGCAGCGGCACGGCGGGGGTGGGCAGCGGGCAGCGTGCGCGGTGCAGCCGGCCAGGGCAGCCTTCCTCCGCGGCACAGCACCGGGGACGGCCGTTGGCATCCAGGCACCGCGTGCCGCAGGCGTGAGGGGACCTCGCCCGCCCGGGGAGGGGGAGAGAGGGATGGGGATCACTGCCAGGGGTCAATGTTCAGTCTGGCTGAGCTGGCACGGGCAGGAACGCGATAAAGCTCTGAAAGGGCAAGGAGGTTGCTAATAGCAGGGAAGGATGTTACTTACTGGCTGTTTGCCAGGTGTCGGGGTGATAACGGCGGAACTGAAAAAGAAAATGAACTCAAGCACTAGGCCTGAACATCTGCACTAACCACCCTGGCGGCGTCCTGTGCTGCTCGGCAAAGGGGGAGGCACCCGGCACAGCGTGCTGGGAAGCGCCAGCGTGAGCTTTCATGGAGCAGACGGCGATAGACTTTATTTTGTTCCTAACAGTCTGTGACTTTGCTATAGTAGGCATCTGTATTTCTCACATGAATGAGGCTTAACCGGCTGCGTTGTCAGGAGGCCCGTCCTTTGAGAGGCTGGCGGTGGCGGGTCCGTTGCAGTACAAACCTCGGGAGATGATCAACACCTCAGCCTGGGGACCCACGTCTTAGTCCTTCAGATTTGGGAGAAACGAAATTAGTTGAGAATCTTAAGGGGGAAAATGGCATTTTGGAAGGGCTGTAGCATACTCGGACTGCAGATCGTCATTATTCCCACGGCATGTAATGGGATTTTGAAAGCAGTGTCAAGCAGCAAAGCCGTTGGTGGCAATGAATGGTGTCGTAGGTCTCATGCCAGTGTTTGATACCGAAGAAAAGGTGTTTCAGTAAAGTGAAGGTCAGGGTGGGGCATGAACTGGTAACCTTGCCAGTCCAGTAACTGAGCGATAATGGAGCACCATATATTGACCCTGATGTGAAATGAGAATGTTTCTGGTTCCAGATTCACAAATCAAGTTACTAGAAGGTGAAATAAAGATATTCTCCTGTATTAAAAATGAAATGCACGGGAGCAGAGCTGGCTTGCCCAGTTCAAATGCCATGCTTACGCTGGCATGTGTCCAAGGGGCAAAGCGGTCTTGCGTATAAACAAATGGTCAGAACTGCTGTTTGGAGGATTTGTCAGCCCGCTCTCCAAAGCACTCACCAGCTCACTCTTTAAAACTATCTATTATATTATGCCTGGATACATTCAGTAATAAATAAACACAGCAGAAGGGCCTTTAACAGCTATCAACGTTGTTTGAGATTTAAATTCTGAAAGGAAAAAATGCAAAAGACAGAAGCCAAATAAGTATCGCTCATTTTACCCAGTGCACTTTGTGTCTGTGTACTTCCCATCTTCAGTATTCAGGAATTAAATGTTTTACTTCTCCGAGCCACCCCCCTCTTCCTCCTTACGGCTGGACGCAATGATCTGGAAGGTCTTTTCCAGTATGTGTGATCCTGCGGCCATCGGATGGAGCTCCGGAAAGCCGAGGTGCTGCCGCTGCTGCCCGCCGATGTGCCTGTGGCAAAACTGGCGGCCAGCGCGGCTCCTCTCACACAGTTTCTCGTGGGGAGTTCTAGGGAAGCTGCCTAAACGACACAAGAAGGTACAAAAGGGTCTTTCACAGCCCCTGTTTATTGCTACAAATTACACTGGTTTCTAATTTAAAAATATTACAAAATACACTGGTTTCTAATTTAAAAATATAAAAATTATTCTAATTTAAAAATATCCTGCTAGTAGTTCCCTTACCAAGGAAGATACCTTTGTTTCCAGTCTGGATCTGTTTGACACGAGATATGGCAGGAAGGCGAAGCCGTTATCTGCAAACGTGGGGATGAAATGAGGAGAGAGGGTGTTTTATCCCCGAACTAGGGAGAGAAGAGATTGTCCATCTGTTTCCCACATTTCCTCCAATTCAGATAACCCTTTACAAATTAATCAAAGCATCCTCATTCTTTTCAAACAAAAAGCTCCTGCTCCTAAAAACTTAAAATCGTTACTTTTCAAAATAGAGTCAAAGACCTGATCAAAATTCAGAAAAATAATGAGAAGAACAGAGTCAGATGTCTGGCCAGACAAACGACAGCTTTAGTAAGAAAGTATTAAAGATACTGATATATTTGGAACAGAAAACCCTTCAACACAGAAAAAGAAAACAGCAGCGTAGGATCAGTTCTGTTCTGATGGAAGTGCCCTGGATTATTACTTTTTCAGTGGGGGAAGAAAAAGCAGAATTCAGGAAGTTCCAAATGGATTCTCCCCCACCGCCCCCCTTCAGTTTTATACGTTACTAGATCATCATTTGAACATGTAGCTTCAGCTTAACATATTAGCTGCTTTTTTTTTTTCCTTTTGCCAGTCATCATCATTCCTATCCCATAGGTGAAAAAAACAGATTTAATTGCACAGCTTTTGTACACAGCGTGGTGTCAGGGATCACCTGGAAGCTGGGGAGGGGCTTTTTACAAGGACGTGCAGTGACAGGACAGGGGGGAATGACTTTCAGCTGGAAGAGGGGACCTTTGGATGAGATATTAGGTAGAAATTCTGTGCTGTGGGGGTGGGAGGCGCTGGCCCAGGCTGCCCAGAGCAGCGGTGGGTGCCCCGTCCCTGGCAGTGCCCAAGGCCAGGCT
>JAVJGJ010000003.1:29186132-29203250 GCA_035590215.1 Microhierax caerulescens | reverse complement strand
CGACCGCGGGGGGGGGGCCGTGCTGGCGGCGCGGGGCGGCGGGGGAGCGCGGCACCCGCCGGGGCGGGGGGCTGCGGGGACAGCGCGTGCTTTTGCAGCGTCGGATTTGTGTCAGTGCTCTCCTCGGCTGGCTTCGGAGCAGATGTCGGCTGAAACGTAAAATGGAATTGGACTGCCCTGGATTTAAAAGCTGGGCTTTCTGAGCTACAAAACTTCTTCAGCCTTAGTTGAAACGGAAGATGTTTAAATAGAAGAGCGATGGTGACGACTGAATGTTCAAAGTCTCATAACCAGTTAGTCTCCAGACCTGAGAGAGTTTTGAAAAGTTACTGCCCTGCACGTTGTATGTATGAAATAGCAGTAATTGTGGAGCCTGTGTAGTTTATGTGACACCTAAAAGTGTAGGATCGTGCTGCCGTTATTTACTTGGGCTACAGGCTACAGATTTCTTACTCTGATGTGATATGAGAGAAGAAGTGACAGGGCGTATTTGTTGTCTCATTTCCTTAAAGCCATTGTTGGATTAGATTTATTTTGAATGGTGCGCAGGGGTCTGACTCCAAAGATGCTGTGTTGCACCATGAGGCAGTTGAATTGATGGGCAAAGTTGGGGCATGATGTGAGCAATTTGTAATTCACTGGAGTCAGGAAAGGGTACTAAAGCTGTCCTGTGAGAACTGCCCTCAGCTGCAGAGGAGGGTATGCTTTCCATGCATCCACTGCACAGCACCGGCGTTCCCGTGGTGGGAACAGCCTTGCTTTGTGATTTCTTTTCATTTACCCAGAAAATCCTCCTTTATGCTCGTTGTCTCAGAAGTGTTGTGAAGCACGGCTGTGCCACGTGCCAGATAGGCATGAGCTGCTTGTTTTTCTGGGCTGAAAGCTGTATTGCAAACATGGGAAACTGCCAGCTCGGATGTATCCAGTGTCTGCTGACAGCCCGGACCCTCCTAGGCAGATGCCTAACCCATGTTCTTCACCCTCATGGCAGAAGGCATTAAGAGATTTAGATCTGGTGGATTAATGAGGTAATAATGACTAGTATCAGTCTTCAGCAGTAGCAACAAAACAGTTTAATTAGTGAAAGCAGAGAACTCTAATTTAAAATTTCTCTGGTTTATTGTCATCTAATTGCAGAAGTAATCATAATTCAGTCTTTACTCACAGATTTTTCTGTAGGCAGTCAGGCCCAAGAAGTTACTCTCTCGCTGGCTGGCTGCCGTCGGCGTACAGTGTGTCCGAGGGTTTTTGGCCCAGTTTGTCCTGGTGAGATTTGGGAGATGGCGAAAGCATAATCCTAAGCAAGATGCTTGAATGGGGGTTTAGTAGGGTGCCGCGTGGTCCTGGGGTGCCTTGGCATCGCAGTGGCCGCGTGGCAGGTGCCTCGGTGGGGTGCAGTGCTGGTAAGGCTCGGTGCTAGACTGTGGGCAGTGAGGGGCATGCAGACCTCTGCTGCTGCTGGCGGTGCCGTGCTGGCAGGGCACATTAAAATCAGCAAAACCCCCTGAAATTTTTTTTGAGACTGGAATAGCTGTTAATTCGTTCTGCTGTGGGAAGTTCAACAGTATAATCAGAAATAAGTATGAATCAAGCTGTATCAGGCCTTATATGTAGTCATTCATTTTCAGTTTTGGGAAGAGGTTAATTTTGTTTTGCATTACTCCAGCTCTTGAATGCCACTGCTTTGTTGCTTCACAAAGTATCAGATGCTGTTCATCATCTTGTAGTATTACTAGGTAGTAATTACCGAGTTTATCTATATTCCGCTTCCTACAGCGAGGCCAAGGGTTAATAAACTAACATTTTTAGATGCCTCTGTGACAAATAGCACACAGTGGCAGGCATTAGAAAGTAGCAGGTGCTGCTGTTGGTTTCTTTTAAAACTGGTTTTGCATGGAGGTTTCTGGTGCTTGTCCAGTTTGCATGTCACAGGAACGCTGAAAATGCAGCGTTCCAAAATTTCACAAGCAGGGAAGATACTGTTGGGAAGAATGTGTAACGTCATTCGCTGCAGCCTGTCTTCCAAGGGATTTTTAGAGGACTGGTGAGTGTAGTCGTTCTGTGGTCTTTGCACAGTCTCCAAGCTGCATCGCTTTGCATCCTGCGTCAGATGCAAATCTGACTTCCCTGAATTTAGAGCCTGTGTATACTGGACACCTAGTATACACTGGTGTATATGGTGATGCATCACATCAACCAGCTGAAACAAACATTAAACAGTCAAAAGGGTCCACAGGGCCGTTACTTTGGTTGCCCAGAGGAGACAGACTGTTAAAACGGTGTGTTTTTTACCGTACTGTCCAGGATGGTTTATGTGGCCACAGTAAAGCTTCTTATACATGTCGTGTAGATGAAGATCTTGTGGCCAGTTCAGATTAAAACATACGCGTTTCTCTCTGTGTCTTTTAAGTACTTGTTTTATTCTGCTGCTTCAGCTTTAACGTGAAGGTGGTAATGGCACAGGAACGCCTGTAATTAGGAGGATGAGCCTTAGCACCTCTTGATGTCCAGAATAGAGGATGATTGCTACTTGGGAACCAACCGCGTGTATAAACTGTGAACATCATTTCTCTAGCACATCATTTCTCTAGTGGCACTTAACACCGGGAAGTCACACCTGTTGGATTATAAAAGACACCTTGCAGTAACTATTCATTACTTTCAAAAGCTTAATACGTGTTTTCCATTGCCTTACACCTGTTTTAAACGCAAATGCTACAAAGACCAGCTCGTTAAGATAAAATGCAGAAAAGTTGTGTTCCCTTTTGTTGTCATGTTTTTATGATTTTTGTCCATGCTGGGGATGACTTCTGTAACTATGGATATTTCTAAAAACATTCCTGCAACTAATCCTGTCCAGAAGGAATTTTACTGTGGTTTTAATTTGTGTTTTGTTAGATGGATTCCCAGTGTGAACAAGGAAGGGTACTGATGTCGGTGATCAGGTGTTGCCTGAAATAATCTGCTTCAGTACTGTTGTTCATTTGTAAGTGGTGGCAGAATAACCCGACATGCAAATGCGGTGGGCTCAGAGATCTGCTGGAGTGCGAGCAAAGCTCAGGTTCATAGGTCCAAGATTTTGGTTAATTGATTTATCTGCCTAACAGCTGTAAGGTGTGGAGTCTGGCTGGGTTTGATTGCTTCCCTAGGGATCTCAGCGTTCAGATCCCTCCTGCTAGTTATAGCCCCGTGCAGGGCAGTGGAGGCAGCAGGAGGACCCAGGGCAGGCAGAGGCTCCGGGGCTTTCCTTTGCCTGTGTGGTCTCCACTGTTTGTGTTCCTTAGGGATTAGAGCAGTTGCCTATGATAATTATTTTTTCATTTTATTTTATTAACAGTTATGTGTTGTAAACTTAGTTTCCTAAGTAATGCAGCAAAGAATGTTTCCCTCCTACTGCCCCATAATTATTTACTGAAAGGATAAACGTGAATGGATTTTTATTGCTATCCTTGGTGACATTTGGAGTCTCCTCTGCTGTGAATATGTGCAGTCGTAATTCCCATTGTTGTCAATGAGAGTTCGCGCAATTAACAAGGAAGGAGAAGGGACCAGTAAAACTGTGCCACATTTGTGATGAAACTCTTAATACATGCCAAGATAAGAACCCTACACACTTAATAGAATTGAGAGGTGAAGGTTTTGCATATGGCATTTTATAAGGGACTGTGGTTCCTGTTAAGGACGTTCAGGTGAGTGAGCAGTCCATGTCACCCCTTCCCGTTCTCCCTTCAGTGGTCTGTGCAGGGTGAATGTCTTAGTCAGCACTTTGCTTGGAGAATGAAGCCAGTGACAAATGTTGGTTTATGCTGTTAGGTGCACTCAGAATCAGCAGTAAATTGTCCTGTGCTGAGGCTGATTTGAAATGTCTTCCATAGCTTCAGTGGGAGCAGCAGGACGGCGATGGCAGCGGCGCTGAGCTGGTGCAGGTTGATGCATGCAAGGCAGCTTGCGCCCATTGGGCTGTTTGATGACTGCATGAGAGTATGATGCGTGCTGACCTCAGGATGAAATCCAGCTACGTATCTGGAGAATTGCTTTTCCTTTGGGATCAGGTTGTTTTTTTTTTGGATGTCTACTTACTGTCAACTAGTACTCTTTGAAATAACTCATGTTTCAAATCAGCAATGCAGCATACAAATGTACAAAAGAATATTTTTACCCAAGAGATTTTTATTTTAGGTAGCTGGGAAAACTCCCTTTAGATGTACTATAAACAAAAGAAGCCAAAGTTTGCAATAGATGTAATCTGTCCTCGCTAAGTGAAGCTTGAATTTTCAGTGGGATAATTGCTCTTTGGCATTTATTAGAAATATCAGCAGCAGTTTGTAAGGTAAAAAAATACTTCTGTCACTAGGGTGCCTAACAGTGCATTTCAAGTTCATCTTGTTTGAATCTGTAAGTTGCACCGGAAAACCAAGGAAGCCAGGACTGAGCGAACCACAGCTGGCTGTGAGTTTTGTGTAGCTGGATTATCGTTTCCCTACACCAAGTGTATAATTGGCATTAACTCAGCACGGGGCATGGGCCAGTGTGTGCTGCAGCCAGGCTGCCCGCTCAGCCCCTGGGTCTGCATGTCCTGCAGCCCCGCTCCCTCTGGGAGCTGCTCGTTGCTGCCGGTGAGCAGTCTTGGAGAGAAACAACTCCCAGCCCTTATTTGAGCACTGTCAGAAAGCGTGCAACTGCCTGTGTTGCTCTTAGGACCTTATGCTTTTGGCAAATATGCCAAGTATTTGTTTTCACAGAAAAATATCTGGGGACATAAATATGCAAGCTGTATATCGGTGGCTCGATCAGAATGCATTTCAGCACAACAAAAAGAAATAAGGTTAAAATATGTCTAGCCATTGACATTTTGAGAAGTGAGCTGTTGCATGGCGCTCCGTTGCTAGCCCAGCTGCGTTTGACTCGTTTTGTCAGTTCTTCCTTTGAATTTACAGGTGGCGGTTTAAACTTCTGCATACGGTCCAGGTTTTCCTATTGGAAGTGTGTACCTTGCTGTCTGCCCCTGAGGGAGGCTGCTGTGATAAAGGAAGTTTGTTGTTTTTTTTTCACTTGTCAGTAGCCTTACATTCAGAGTCAGTTCTTACAAAAGCGTGTCAGTCTTGTTTGCTGTGGCACTATCTTGCTATACCACATTTTCTGTATCTTGTAGTGAGTTGTTTTGTTTCTACAGTTGCAGACTTTGTGTTTCAGAAGATTAATAGGCTTAGCAGCCCTGTTTGCTAAGCTTTGTGATGATAACAATGCAGTAAGTCATGAGATGGTCGCAGATCATCTGGCAAGGCGAAATACTTTCGGGCTTGAACTTGGAGCAGGTATTATTTGCAGAGAAAAGTAAAATGTTGAAAGCTTTGTAAATAATGTATCCTGACATGGGTGGCTGTAAATTCAAGTTTGTCTGAAGAGCCTGCATGGGAAGCTCAGTTGATGGCATCTGTGTTCACCCTTTATACGTGCCCACAGACAGAGAGAGACAGCATTTATGAAGTACATGCATGGCATTTAACGCAGCAAGTACAAAGCACAGAATTGTTCCTCGGCCGAGCCTGGGTGTGGACGCCGGCGGTGCAGGCTGGAGGAAGGAGAGCAGCGGTGCCGGATGCTGGCCTCCTGCAGCCACTGCTGCCCATGCCACCTGGAGCGGCCCCGCACATTGCTGCTGCACTGCTGGCTCCCGTGCCGGCGAGTCTGGCTGCGGGCGGTGAGTAAGGCCTTGGGAACCCAGAGCATTTTTGGGCTCTGGGCCCAATCCTGCTTCCAGAGAAGTTAACGGGAATTTTTTCCTTCTAAAAAAGGGATCAGAACTGCTCAGCTGGGTCCTGCAAGGCCCTTGGTGCTCCTAACTCAGTAGTCCTTCAACCCCAGGCTCCTCGCTTTGCACGGGGGGAGGGTGGTCCGTGGGTGCGCCATGAAGCCCACTGTGGGTCAGGTCAGCCCACCGTGGGGCGTGTGGGACGTGAGTGTGCTCCTGAGGCCGCTTTCGCTCTGGCATTGCAGTGACGTTATCTGCTGCAGTGACTCCTACACAGTCTTCAAGGGGATAAGGTTTTCTTTTAAACTGAAGTGAAATGCTGTAGGAGAAAATGAAGTTTTCTGCGTTAATTGGGTCTAGGAATACCTGAGGTCTTGAGCCCTTAAACTCCGTGCTCCCGGGGGCACCGTGGAGGAGCGTGCGGGCTCTGGGAGCTCACTGAGCCAGGCAGATATGTCAGGTTTTCCGAGCAGGTTGCCAAGCTGAAGGCAGCAGTAATTAGGCCTGGATTCACCGTAGAAAATAAGTGTCTCCGAGTGCGCAGGCGCCCGAGAGCCGGTGCTCCAACATCTGCCGAGTTCGCTCACGGAGGCGCAGGTCGGATGGCGGCTGCTCTGGGGCTGGTGCTGTGGAACCGCCTGCCCTTCCTCCTCCTCGCTGATCCCCGAGGGTCGGGGCTCGCCTGTGGAACCGCCTGCCCTTCCTCCTCCTCGCTGATCCCCGAGGGTCGAGGGTCGGCGCTCGCCTTCCTGACCGGCACTGGCTATTTCAGTGTTGCTTGTGCCATCTGGTTTCCATGGGAGAAAGGTCCTGTCAGCTGCACGTACTGATAAACACAGCATGATTTACTTGTGAGAAATAAGCTCTAGTCTTTTTTCTTTTTCTTTTTTTTTCTTTTCTTTTTTTTTTTTCTTTTGACTCTCTGAAGCTTGGAAAAAAAAAAAAATTGGAACAAAAAATGGTTTTTTCCAGTGTTTGGACGACTTTATTAGTACCTGGGCAGCATTCTTGACTTTGTATGATCACTGTTGGTTTTCAGGGAAATCCTTTCCATATGTAACTTCATACGGGAATCCTTCAGTGCTCAATACCTAGGCAAACTTAAATGGACTTTGAGACTTCTTCCACGAGCAGTGAAAAATCAAAGGTATTGGGCCCATGGTACTGATAATGTAATTATGAGCTTTTCAGCTTTTTGATGTGGAATGGTTAAAAATGTTGTTCTGGGAGCATGCGCTTGCTGCTGTGACTTAGCTTCTAAGCAGACTGCTTAGAAGAAAGTCCCTGGGAAGATATCTTGCTTGCTGCTTATCAGCATTTTATTGTGCTCCTATATTTATGTGCAGATATATTCCATAAATAAATCTTCAATGATGTAATCTTTTTCTGAAAAGTAGATGCAGATCTCTTCAGTTCTTCTAATTAAATACAGCTAACATTGGCAACTAAAATATAAGAATTTGAACTTCTTTCATTTTTCTGCGTGACCTTCTTTCACTCATTTTTCTCCGTGACTGGCAAAATTATTGCTTTGGGTTTGTTGGCTTGTTTTGTTTTCTACGACTTCTAAGCAATCTGTCTTTAATCACCATTTTTATGAAACCAGCTTTTTCTTAAATCTTTTCAGAAGCTATATTCCGGATATTCCATGGGTTTTTTTAAGAGTAGAATTTTAAAGTTTCATATTTGGTATTTTTAACTGGCTTTTAGAGGTAAGAGTGAGAGTACAAGGAAGGTGGTAGTCTTTTGAGGTTTTTCTAAAAATTCCTTCACTGCGTTGTTCAATTTGGGTGGCTTGCGCAGGTGTGTTAATGGGAAAGGGGATGCATTGAGGAGAACTGGAGGATAGACAGGAGTCTCCCATGTGAGAAATACTATGGGAAAGCAGAAAAAAAGTAGTGGAGGATAGGCAACGATGAGAAATGTTTTGGGTATTATGCAAGTCTCCACAGTTGGTGTGCAGTGCTGCGAGCATTAATCAGAGCAGTGCTGGGGCTGGTGGGGGCCAGCATGGGATCACTGGGTCTCCTCGCCCTAGGAGCTGGGGCTCAGCTGTCGTGCCTGCCTGAGCTCCCCGAGCATGTGGGCTCGCACCCTCGCCGTCTGCTTGGCAGTGGGAACCTCTGCCGTGGCTCTCCTCGAGAAAGAAAACAAGACGAGGAGCTGCAGAACTGGCGCTCAGCACAAGTGGCGCCATTAAATGGGCCTGAGCGCTTTTTTATTGGGTTTTCCTATAGCGTCATTCTTAATGCTGTTATTTGGGATTGTTTAAAAGCCAGGAATGTTTATAGAGTAACTCTAACAACAGGGGTGTAACCTCAGTGCTTTAGATACTTTAAAAAGTGGTGTAAAATTTATGGTCCGCACCTGTGGTCCTTCAACGTGTTAACTTCGGTATTTTTATTCTGTTGTGGCAGGTGTTTTAGGGAAAGTGATCCATTTTTGTGTTGCATGGATATCGAAGCCATTTGGTCTGTAGGAAGAATTAATGGAAATGTGACGGTTGTGCGTTCTGTGGTGTGGCACCGTTTGAGCATAGAAAACGTTGCCTACACAGCGAGCAAAGAGGGCACAGGTCACTTCTCGCTCAGGAAGGAACCTGTACCTGTGCGCAGGGCTTGGCTGGCGCGGGGGGCAACACCACTCCTGTGGCCTGACCGAGGCAGAACAGGCCCAAGAGAGCGAGGCACAGGCACGTGGTGCTGGAACAAGAGCAATCTGGCACCTATTACGATGTGAGACCATGAGGAAAATAAGGATGCAGTGGGGTAACACAGAGGGGTCTGTGTTTGTTCTGCCTCAGAGACTTTCCTTGATTATTCTGTGTAAGTTGGGACCTCAGATGTAGGTCACGTAGCTCAGCTGTGCAACAGCCATAAACAAAAACTTCGCAAGGTAGTGGGTTATGACCCAATCCATAACCCAGAAACAGAAATTAAAGATCTGACTGACCGAGCTGGAAACCCCCTGTAGCTACCGTTTGTGGTGATGCAGGGGAAGGTGCTGACACACTCATTGCACCTTCAATGCCAGGCTGCTGCTTGCTCGTTTTCTTTTTAAATGTAAGTTTACTAAGATGAGATGATAACAGCCTGTGGGTGATCTCCTGTGGTTTTGTGTGTTGCACCAACAGTGTCCCTGTAGCTGGTTTTGCTTGGTGGCCCCAGGACCCTGTGCTGGTAGTGGCTGGGGCTTCTGCCACAGAGCTGCAGGTGTGATGGTGTTGCAGCTCCCTCCCGTGTGAGCACAGACCTTCTGGGTGCTGCAGTAACCAGAAATTATACCTTTTTCATCCTCCCCTAACTTCATCTTTATCACTCACAGCAAAAGGCTAAAAATGAGAAAGTTGTATGTAAGCATGTGCTGAAGCAGTGTTACACATTACACCAGCTGGGTCATTCAGGCATCGGGGATTCCATGAACAAAATGAGCATTAGCAAAATTCATGACCAAACCCAGCTCTTGCTGGAGGGGGGAGGAAAGCTAGCCTTAAATCCTGCCACCTTGCTGCCGTCTCACACTGGAATGGCCTTGCTCCCTCCATCACCTGTGGAAGTTCTTCTGGCAGAGGTTTGGCACAGAAGAAGCTGTTTGAACAGGGGCTGTTAGTGGGTTGTTTTTAATGATTATTGTTAGCTACATAAATACCATGATTCAAGATGAACAAGCATAATAATAAACTACAGCAAATGCTGATTAAAAAATGGTCTCAAAGACATTTTTCATGTCTTTCATAAAATAAAGCATAGTCATTCAGGTTTTGTTCCTCTTTTTTAGTACCAGTGAGAAATTTGGAGCTTTTCCTTTGTATCTGAAGACACATATATTTATTTAGCTTGGGTGAGATTGATGTGATTAATTTTGCATCATGTTTCTGTGCTGCTGAGCACTGTATGTGTAGTCATCTCTGTTAAATCAAGGAAAGTGTTTCCTAAATTTGATTAGTTTTGCTGTATGCTGAAGAATCATTCTGCTCTTGTATTAGTGCACAGCAGTTATCTCGGATACCTCGGATGGTGACAAGAGCAGAGAGAGTTAAAAACGTCTTTGTCTAGGATTTTGATTCTTACATAAATAATGAAATTACTTTAGTTTCATTGTATATTCTGTTCATACAAGTTTTTACTATCTTGGAAGGGCATGACTGATAAATAAAACGTAAGGCCAGAGTGTATTGAAACAGAAAATACTCTACTTTGGGTTTGAGATTCTTTGAGAAACAGAAAGCTTTGAACAGAAACGCTCAGCTTTATTTCCTGTCTCGCAGCAGATGCTGGAGTAGTTTTCCAGCACGGTCCTTGCCCCGTGCCTCACGTTACATTGAGAGGAGCCAGGCATCCACCCTCACACGGAGCTGGCAGTGCCTGCTGCTCCGGGTGGCCCTGGCACGGCGGTGCCGTGACTGTTGGTGACCGGCTGGTTTCAGAGGTGTGGGTCCCTGGAGGTGCTGTGCCAGGGCGTGCTCCTTCGGTTCATGCTGCACCAGCAGCCCTGTTTTCACATGTTCTTGTATGGTTTCCTCATCCTTGCAGAGAAGCACGTGATTGTCATAGCATTGCCACAGCTCGCCGTTACCGAGCTGAAGTGACCAGGCCATCAAAACCCGAGTTCTAGCTTGCTGTCAAAAGTGCAATTCTGCATAATTTGTTCTTCGTTATCATTACTCATGTCCCTTTTTGTTTGCCCTCAAGTCAGATGCAAGATGAAGCAATCCACATAATTATAACTTTGATTTGCCTCGCTAGGTGCGTGCCTGTTGACACAGCAGGCAGTTGGTGGTAAGGTGCCCCACGCTGAGTTTTGCTGGAAGCTGCCCCGGTGGGCTCTGCTGTGGTGGGCAGCCTCTGTGGGGTGTGCAGGGGGGCCTGGGGGTTCGGGGGAGTCGGATGGTGTGCTGGCTCAGAGCAGGTGATGTGAATGGCCTCTTCTGCTTCTGGCAATTAAGTTCAGATTTAACCGGACAGATTCATTTGACGTGTGCAAGGTTGCATCCAGACTCCTCATTCATAATTATTCACATAACAAAGCAGTCATCATGCGAATGGGCAAGAACTTTGCAATCTAGAGTTTGGTGATGGGGGCAAATGGGGAAGGGGGTGCCCAGACTGGGGCAGGTTAGCCAAGCTAAGGGGAGGAGCTCGTTGGCTGGAGCAAATGCTATTAGTAATAACGTTACTACTGACCATATATATGCCCTAATCCACCGGGTTCTCACCAGAGTGGTCTCAAGGCTCGTTTTACCCCCTGCTTTATCCAGCTATCCCTGGGAAAGGAAGACGCCACCCTTTGCAACCAGGGCCCCGCAGCATCTACTTTTGGAGGGGAAGTGAAAAATAATGTATCTGATTGTGAAAAGTGAGAACCTTAGCAGTAATGATGTGCCAGTGTATTTTCCCTCGCTGTGCAGTAGATTTTAAGGCATCTGAGCTGCAAGAAGCTCTAGGCTGGGTGTCTGCTGCATCCCTCATGAGAGAGCTCCTCTGGGTAGCTTTTCCTCCCTGAAACCATTGGCATCAGCTGAATTTGATGTTAGAGGGAAGTGATTGCTTCCCTTGCTGAGTCATGGACATTGCTTTTTTCTAGATGTTATCATGGATGATACAAATAATCATGGTTCTTTTATATATATATATAACATTTATATATATATATATATACACACACACACGTACAGTTACAAATGACCTGTCAACATGGCAATGTTTTCCAGTGATGTGCATGTGTCCTTTTTGCCATTGTTACAAGTAACTCCCAGTTTTGAATCTCAGTTGTGGGACTCATCCCAAGGTTTGCCATGTGGCTGTGTTCTCAAGGAGAACGCCCAAAGCCTGCCGCAGGCGGGACAGCCCGTGTTATCATTTGGCTGCAGAACCGACAGGCATCTCCAGCCTGCTCCCACTAAAACAGGCGAGACAAGTAACAAGAATTCTGAAGTCATGCAGGTATGTGATGCAGGAGAGAGTAGGGAGTGTTCTGGGTGTGAAATGTACCTTGCTGGTGGCAGGGGATGGGATGGAGCGGACGATTCGGAGTGACCGACGTGCCAGGCTACCGTGCTTGTGCTCCCTGTGCTGCCCCAGGCGTGGTGCTGGGTTTGTGGGAGGCTGATCCCAGTTTGGTGCTGCTGACGTAGGTCATCTCGCTCCGCTCCTGCATCACTTGGCTTACATATGTGTGCAGTTAATCAAACAAAATGTCTTTAATGTGCAAGAGTCTGGTTAATAAATAGCTCTGTGCTTTTTGGAAGAGTGCATAGTTATTTTGCTATGGTCTCTCAAATGTCTTTGTATGGAAACACAGTGTTCAAAATTAATATTAATCGAAGCAACCACATAAGACTGATTTTAACAAATAGCTTTTGGTTATTCCAATTCAGTTTTTCTTTTTTTTTTTAAAAATACTTCTTGGAGTTTTAAGTTGAATCACTAGATTACTGTTGGTTTTAAAGATAAAGAACTTCTTTTTAGACTCACGTGGGAAATGACATTTATGTTATGGTTGAAATTCCCCTATGCCAGTATAATACAGAACCTCATATTTCTAAGATACATTATGTAAATGCTACAGTAGAGGAATTACAGGATGCATATATTTTCACTACCAGAAACAGCATTTGCAGCTTCAGTGGCATGGATGGATACATGAATGCTTTGTAATACATAAATTGATGGCAAAGTGGATTAAATGCAGAGTAGTCCTTCCTCCCATTTTGTGCCTCTGGCTGACAAGTTGAAAGAGCAGAATAATAGCTAGCATGCACACTTTCTAGTCTGGAGACAGACACTGACCGTTCCTGATTTTAGTTTATAAATACCCATCCATCTAATGCTGTCAGATGATCTGAATTCTGCAAGTCCCAGATTTTGTGAAGGACATCGATATATACCATAGATGATAAAAAAAAAAAAAAAAAAAAAATAAAATTCAGCAGGTTGATCTCTTTATTTGATTTTTTTTTTTTTTAATTACAATAATAGTGGTTTATTCATAACCATCTACTTTTTAAAGGAAAGCGGGTGTATGGAATCTGCAGTATAACTTTCTGACTTGAAAATAGTGTATACTTTAAAGTAAGAAAATATTGGGCTATGGGATTTGTATGTCAGTGCCATTGCACTGTTGTTGACAGTTGGTTCACAGTTTGATTAGGGACGTAAATCGTGGAGAACTGATTTGAAGGCAGTTTATTTCTGCATTAGAACCATTATTTCTGCACACTGCAGTAACGTGTGTGCAACTGGAGGCACTCGTCGCCTCTTTTTTTTTTTTTCATTATTTATCCAGTTTTCATGAACTGAGTACACTTGGATATGATAAATTCAGATGTCATGTCACCGTTAGGTGTTTCTGCTAAAACACTTTCAGAAACTGTGAAATATACTCAAGATAAAAACACGGCTGATGAGGATCTGTCTAAGAAGCCCACTGAAGTCAGTGGGAGGTTGCGCTGCCTTCCCAAGCAACTCTGCCAGAGCTAAAACAGTACAGCAATAACCTTTAAAACACTATTGCTAGTACTACTACTACTAAAACTATGTGTATTATGCAAAATATCTGGGTCATAGAAGTCGTGTTGGCAGTTTTTTTACAAATCCGGTATGGGACTTGCTTAGTAGGTCAGAGCTAAGAGGTGCTTGTAGTTTTACCAAGCTCTCTTTAAGTTGCAAGTCGCTGGGCTGTGGGGGGCTGTGAAATATGCCTCAAATGGTAGATTCTGGCATTCCTGCTGTGGAACTGGCTGTTTTGTGCTGCTGCCTTTATTGTGGTCTATTTTCTCCCGATACGTGTGAAAGTACAAAATTGAGAGAGGGGTCTTTTTGCTTTTATCTTTAAATCTTTTGCTTTATAGGGGTGTAGCAGCTCCTGCAGAGCTAGAGTAGTTTGTTCAGTAGTAGTTTACTAAAGAATATTTTTCTTTAACCAATCCTTCACTGTTTTGTGGCCAAAACATTAATTTGCTCATTGTTTCTGCTTAATTTTGTGGCAGCTCTATAATTATATCCCTCAATTGTGCCATGAAGTCTTTTCCAAATTTCACGTTGAGATACGTTATTGGTAAACTTTGAATTTGGCAGAGGTGTTTTGAAAATAACTGTAAGGCAGTCAGTAATTTTTGTATTTCTTTATTTAAAAGAATTGGGCAATTTCAGGCTTTGAAACTGCACTGTCAGTGTAAATAGAATATTGAGTTTGTTCCATTTCCTATCATTAGAGTCATTGTCATGAGGACGAATCCACGTTGTGTAATTACCTGTTCTTGCTGGGAGTTCTCATGTCATTGACACTGGTGTTTTCAGCTTCCACTTTCTCTGAGTGTGAAAATAGCATTCTTAACTGCCGTGTTCTTCTTTAGTGTTGTGCTTTTTGCCTGTCCAGCTTTATGTATCTTTCTTTCTGAGAGATGTGTGTGAATTGAGATAGAGAAAACAGGAACGGCCAGCAAGCCCAGTTACAGGAAGAGGGAAAACAATGGCTCTTTGGGAACAGTCCCCAGTGCAGTGAGGCACTCCTGTTCAGATAGCTTATTTTCATCTCAAAGCCTGTCATGAGGAGGAAAAACATATCGTCAACTGGGCTGTGCAGTATTTCTTTATAGCAATAATGGGAAGTAATAAAAACGGAACATATTTATTCAGAACTTAGAAACCATAATCCCATGGTCCTTTCTGTTTTAGTGTCACTTTCTTGGGCACTTCCAGATAACCTTTCCATTGATTTGTGAAGCTGTTTATTAATAATTTATTTTCATTGACCCAGCTCAGCAGACAACTAAGTCATCTATCTTACCCTCTCACGGAATGATTTCTCAGTGTTCCTTTTCCCTTTTTGTCTTTTTCTGAGAACCACTTTTTAATTTGCTTTCAACATTTTCAGCTTCAGTTTCCTTGTATTAGCACTAATTGGTGAAGGTGAAGTTATGCCTTGGCCAAACTGATGTTGCAGCATTCCCAAGGCAAGTAGCAAATACTTCCAGATTCCAAAAGGTGAACTGCAAAAGCCACCTGTGGATTAAGAACAGCCTTCAGTACAGAATGGCCTGCTAGGTGAAGTCTGGAAGCTATCACCCCCAAATAATTTTTAATTAAATTAATAAAAAAAAATAAAAAATGAACTCACTGCTTTTCATGTCCCCTGACTATGGTTCCTCCTTTTGGATTTGTTGCAGTCTTTCCCTTGTTTATCAGAGACAGCCTGAAGAGAGGCATCGTGTTTGTCTGCTGGTTTGGGTTTTGGTTTTTTTGTTGGTTTTTTTTTTTTTGTGGACAGTGGTATCCTTTAGCATTTGATGCTTACTGTGGTCTCCTTACTGGCTTGGGATATAACAAGAGAATTTAAAAGTGAGGGCAAAATGGTTTATGCAGATAAAAACCCCCTAAAACTCTATGCTAACATCTTCCTTTATTTAGTGGAGATATTGAAGACATACCTCTGGTCTGAAGTCAGTCTTTATTGTTGCTGGAAGGCTATTTTTAAAGCTGACATTTCTGCCTGTGTTTTCAGGTAGGTAACAAATTCTGGCAAAACAACTTTTCTTCCAGTAACTGTGCAGATAAAATATACATCTAGCACTTCTTCACGTTCAGAAGATTTACCTTTGAGGCATCACGGTTCCCTGGAGTAATGCTTTTCTTTTGTTAGCTGGCAGCCTGCAGAATGAAGGGTGAAATTTTGCCTTGTTGAATGCAGTTACAGGTATGTCACTGACCTAAACAGGAGTAGGATTTTGCTCTGTGGAAGTGGCTAGTCCAGCTCCATAGAAGACTTATTACAAAGCTAGAAATAAAACATAGTTTTATGAGTTTTACTAGGAATGTTACTCCTTTCACTACATGAGAGCACAAAAGATAGTTTTCATCTGTTTTCGTTTTGTGTGTTGCCTTTGTGCTGTCTTTCTTTGCTTATTAGGGGTGATGACTACTGTAATGAGAGTGAAATTATCTTGTTTTGAAAATTTGGCCTTTAACTTGCTTTGACTTTAGCATGTAAAACACATCAATTGCTGCTCTAACTCTTCTTGGTGTTTGGAAAAATCAATGTTTGGTATGGTTTGTATACCAAACTGATGAATGGGAGAAAGTCTTTTCTTAGAGCTGTTTCACAGCTTTGTGGAGCTCTTCCTGCCTTCGTCAGTATCGCCCTCTCCTGAGGGATTCACAGGGAATAAACTCTTGTAACAAAATAACACTCAAAAGTCATCATTCTGTGCTCTGCAAGAGTGAGGGTGGGAGGAAGCAGATCTATTACCACCTTTGTGGAGAACAAGGTCAAGTTGTGGAACTCCTTGATGGCAGGCTGGGCGATGTGTTTTATGCTTCTGACAGCTCTCCGATGGGAATGGCAGTCCTCCGCAGTCCGGCAGCCCGGGTGAGCCCGCTGCTGCGCAGCCATGGGCAGGCGGCTTCATGAGGTCCTGGCATGTTGCTCTGCGCTTTCAAATCTCATGGTGCTAACGTGCCATGGCTGGGTAGTGTGGCACAGGTGAGAGAACCAAGCTTGTTTCCCTGTGCACTTGTTTTGGAACGAGTTTTCAAGACCTGAGTCTCGGCTGTGTCCCCAAGTGCTGATCAGTAGTGACTGCTGGCACAGGATGACTCTGACTCTTGAGTTTTAGGCAGTCAAAGCAAATGAATATCTGTGTTTACCAAGAAGACACCTAGCTGTTAACTTGTGCTTGCAAGTAATTATGCACAGTGGTTTGTCTCTTGCTAGCAGGGATTAAAAATGTGGGCACGATTACAAGTGTCCTGGCAAGGAAACCAGAGTGCCTGTGTTATAATCTTATTAGCTGTATTAGGTGTGTCTTACTTCTTCTGTAGTTTGTTGTTTTAATCACTTAGTCCCTGGGAAAAGACTGTTCATAGATTTTCCTCATCTTGTTGGTTTGCATCCATGCCAGCCAGATTCCAGGCTTCCCAAAGATGTGTTCCTGATGCCAGTGATGCTGCTTTGGGGGGTGTGGTGGTGGTGGGAAACAGGAAGGTGACAGGGCAGTATCTTTAGAAAGACAGGGAAGGGTGGGATGCCGTTGGGGAGTCGCAGTGCTGACAGAACTCCCGTCGTTGGCGTTGCCCGCGGGCCGTGCCGTCCCACAGCGTGCCGTGCCGTGGGCTGTGCTGCAAGGGCCCGCCAGCTCTACTCCAGGCTGCTCTTTCGAGATCTCCAGGCTGGGACGAGAGCTGTAACTTTATTTATAGAGTTACCATTTGCACGTGGCACCGGGCTTCCGTGGCGGAGCTGGGCATCTCGTCTCAAAGAAGCGCCCGTTGCAGCGCGGCAGCTGAGGGATGGGTTTACCCTCTGGTTTCTCGATGTGAAATGCCTGGGTGTTTTCTTCAGCGAACGCTGCTTTGTCACGGAAAGCGCAC
>JAVJGJ010000003.1:29169902-29180569 GCA_035590215.1 Microhierax caerulescens | reverse complement strand
GATCCTGAATTGGTAACAAGCAGCAGTTGTTATGTGTTAATTAGGAGCGTGGGGGAGAGGGAGGAAGACATGTACATTTCTGTGACAGTGGCAAGGTAGTGCAAAACAGAGGTCAGGGCCATGTCAATCAGCAAGATTTTATCATTTTGCTGTTGAATACCCTGCTTCATAATTAGTTCTAACTGGAATCTGCAAGGCTGTCCTGAGGGTAGTGCATTAATCAAGATAAATGCATGTGGGATAATCTAGCCCTTAGATATTAGGAGGATAATTTTAAAACAAGAATGATTATGTAGTGTATTCAAATTGTGTGCTTGAGTGGCTGAGTCAGCTCCATCCAGCTCTGGCTCTGCGTTGTTTAAATGCCGTAGGATTTTTTCCTAAATTTGGATGCCTAAAAGCCTGTTAAACTGTCTACAGCAAAAATAAGCTCTTGAGTTCCTAAATCAGGAGACTGGTTTGCAACAGAAATTAGATTTTTAGCATTTTTCTTTTTTCTTTTTTTTTTTTCCCCTTGGAAAAATATGCCTAAGTAGAATTCATTTTTGAAATTATATTAGCTTCATCAGATGTTCCGATAGATGAGTCATCTGACGTTTCCTGAAAACTGAGATAACAATGCCTTAACAATGGGGAGATGGATGTCAAATGCAAATCTTGTGGGAGGCTGCAGATGTACCGAGGACACCCCATCAGCCTGCCTGCAGTTTGTGCATGCCACGTCCTTTGGCTGCCACATCATCTTTCCTAGTTTTTTGAAAGTATAAAGACAGTGAGGAAGAAAGTGAGGAGGGGGTTACGAGGACTCGGCTGGTTTTCCTGTGGTGCTGCCTGGTTGCGGTCAGCACTGCTGTTAGCTGGCACTTCTCCACTGCAGGCAGTGGGCTTTGTGCAGGGTGGGAGCTGTTGTGATCCAAAATATGCCAGTTCTGACTGATTGGAACTTCATACAATTTCAGCAGCCTTGGTAAACACGGCAGGATTTGGTCTGAATCAGTTTATCCTCTTGGAGCTAACATCCACTATGGGCACTGAAAGTTTCAAATAAATTTTCACTCTCTTCAGTTGTGCTTCTGCTAAGGCAGCTCCTTCATGCTTGACTGGATGTCCCAGTGAAGTGTAAAGGCTTTTTCCTGCTCTTCCTTCAGCAACTGAAAAGTCTTGAACACTCATGTTTCTCTGCTTTTTTGAAATTCTAAGAAAAAGGCAGAGACTACTAGTTCAAGTCTTTACACTGATGATGTCTGAGCTTGAAGCTCTGGTGCCTTGTGTATAAGATCCACCGGTATGTAGTATGTTAGTTTTTTATCTTCCTTTGAAGAAGTATTTTTTAAAAATGAAACTCCTGAACTCTATAAAACGACATGCCACTTTTTACCAACAAACCTTAAAAAAATAGAAATGCATTACTATTATTGGTGAACTTGGTGATCAGCTTATTTTTGCCACCTCAGAGATGTAACTGTTAATTGTTCAAATCTCTCTACTTCATCACTGCTTCAAAAAATAATGACTTTTTTTTTTTTTGACATGTCATCCCCATTTGTCTTATACTTACCTAAGGGTGCAGAATAAGGACCTTATTTATTTTAATACCAAAAAAAGGAAAACACAGGAAGCGTATTCCATTAATAATGTGAGAATGGCAGATCATTGGCTCTATCTCTCCTTTAATGAAGGCAGGAGAAAAAAATAAGGAAACATAGTTACAGAACACTAGCAGGTGACTGTTCAGTAATGTTAACGTTGTGGTATATGGCATCGCTTGAGTGTCTGGCAGTAACAGCATTCTCGGTGCAGAGGTGAGATTCAGCTCAGGGGCTGGGAGGCTGATGGACACACGTTTGATTCCAAGCAAACTTGTAAAGCAGTAACCCTTAGGAAAAAAATGAAAATATAAGTAGAGTTCAAATTCCTGAGATGTGATTTGCCATTTTTCTCCTCTTCAGCCTATGTGTTTGCCAGTAGGCTGAGCTCCAGAAGAGGAAGCAAAAGGAAAGTGGCAAATACATTGAGAAAATGGTGCAGTTGTTAGGCTGAGTGGCAGATAGTCCATTAAAAAAACAATCGAAACCATGCATGTTCCTCTGTGGGAATATAAATGGCATTTTGAAATCTTACCAGTTATTCAGACGGAAGAGTTACGGCTCACTGTGGTGTTTGGAGTCCATATTACAGATTCAGCTCTACATCTGCAGGAAGAAATTAAAAAAAATGTAAAACATTGCATGGCTGCATTTGCACTGTCATTTTTCTAGAGGCTGTACATAATAGAAACCAGCGTGGGTTTCTGTTACGTACAGTTAGGAACTCTGCTGGGTGCAGTCAAAATCAGTAAAATTCTGAACTAATTTGTGGGGAAAATATAAAGAGGTATAAAATCAGAACACCTTATGTCAAGAATATTCAGTCATTTGTTCCAAGTCTTCAAATGAGTGGTCAGAAGCAGCCTGTGAAGCCTCTTTCCTTCCCGGGGTGACCCCAAGTCTCTGTTTTTCTAAATACAGATGCCTTGTTGCCAGGGTTCCCTCTGAAATTTTTTTGGAAGCAACAATTGCATTCAAGACTGAATGGCCACATCTGGTTTTTGACTTTGGAGAAGCATTAATGTTTCTTCGTTGGGACTGTGTAGCCTTGTTAGCCCAACTGGATGCCATTTAAGAAATACTGCCCTGGGGGCTGCTTAGAAGTCTGTGCTTCACATCAGGAATAGCGAAGCTCCGTGTTGGAGCTTCTAGCATCTGAGAATGAGACATCTTCTCTAGGAGACTGGCCAAAGCCAAGGCAAGCCTGCAGCCCTGCACCAATTCAGTCAGACTGAGTGCTCTGTTACAAGAAAGAAAACGGTATTGTGTTGGGATGGGTTAGTAACTGGCACCTTTTTAATCCTCAGTTTTCTTGTGCTTCCTTCCATGCAGTGTTGTTTTTCCCTAAGGATTGGTGGTGGGTGTGTGGGGCTGGGCTCAGTGGAGAGCCAAGCACCTGCTCGCCCCGTTCCGCAGCAGCGGTTCTCACCCTGGAAACCAGTTCCTGGCACTGGCCTGCTGCTGGTGGGGGGTCTGCACTTGGGGTGGGGGGCAGCAGTGTCCCTCGCTCAAGCAGAGGCTTGGGGTAGGGAAGGCTTTGATGAGCAATTAAAAAATATTCCTGTGTATCGTATGTCTTTCCCCTGCTCTGTGTTGCTTTCAAAGGGAACAAAAGGGAGAAAGCAGAGTCTGGTGCCAGCTGAAGCATCTTCACGGGGCGTGTGTGTGTGTGGGGAGCACTGCCTGCGGCGTCAGGTCAGCTCTCCCGCTTTGAGGACCAGGATCCCAGACGGTGCAATTTCAGTGAAACTAATTGCTTGATTTTGTCCACTGATTGCCTTGCTGTGTGTTTCCTCCCAGCGGGCTTGTGTTACATGGCTTGGGGGAAATAAGAGGGTGATCTTTCCAGTCTTTAAAGGATATGAAGCCATCTCACTGAGTCTCTGTCTTGCTGGAGTGCTAATTGGCATGCTTGCTGGCAGCCTTAATCACGAGGGACTGGACTTCTACAGGTGAATCTGCCAGCAGGCAGCACGTGGCAGCTGATCCCTGCTCTCCTGACTGTGTGAGCCTCACGCTGTGGCTCAGGGATCCAGGCTTTTCTTCATTCAGGGCTGCACCGGCAGCACTTAGATTAGTCCCTGTATAAAATAACTATAAAGAGATGCTTTTTTATTCTGATCCAGAGTTCTCTTACCTGCATTTGCATAGTGCCACTAGAAGGATTACTGCGATTGAAATAAGATTTGAGTAAACACTGAATTGTCAGGTACTGAAACACAGGATTATACAGATAATAAAACCTTTTTGGAGTTCACGTTTGAGTTTATTGAAATACTTAGGATATCCCCTTTGTTGGGGAACTTTAATTATTTAACTGACACAGAACACCTGTTTATGTAGTTGGAAGCAACTCCAGCATTTTGATCAAATAGAGAAAAATACTAAGATCTGATGAAGTGGATTTTTAAAGAAGAATAATAAATCCAGCTACTTCATTTGCGGGTTGTAGTGCTGTTGGATTGCTTCACACCAGCAGTGGCAAGCTGAGCTCCTACTGCATTAGTAGCAGCAATGTAGGAGACCTCGAAGGAGCTCTGCTTCGTGTAAATCACCAGAAACTGTGCTGGGAACATAGTGCATACCCAGGTAATGCTGGTTTGAGCTGCGGAAGCTCTGGCACATCCCTGGTGGGAGCTGACCCTGGGACACCCCCCCGCAAGGGTAGGGGGCTGGCAGGGTCACAGCAGAGTGGTCTGGCATATGCCTCCTGCCCAGCCAGGTCTGTTAGCTGTCCGCATTTGGGCAGCAGGCTTCCCCGAGGGCAGCGGTAGGGCAGCAGTGATGAGTGCCATCATGGGCACTGCCCCGCAGGTTGTCCGCATGTCAGACCTGGAGCTGAGGTCTGCTCCATTACAGAGAAACAGAGCTGTGTTGTGTGGGCACTGCCTGGAGAAGCGTCATCCCTGATCCAGGGTGAGTAGAGGCATTCCTGGGTATAGCAGAGACACCGGTGTCATAAACAGGATCTGTTTCCTCGGACTGTATTTTTTTATATCCCAGTAACTGCATAGACTTGCCGGTTGGTAAAAGAGCTGAACTCAGCAGCATTTTGCACACTTTTGACTGCCAGCTCTCAACCCTGGAGATCCTGAAAAGTTATCTCGCTTTTCAGAAATGGGATGCTGGGAGCACAAGTGCTGCTCCAGTGGGAAAATGCTGATGCTTCAGAACTTCGCTCAAAGGCTGCTTAAGAGTGCTGGTGCTTTAGCAGGAGGGTTTCAAGGGGCCGGCTGGGATAGCGGGTTTGGATTGAGCTTCCTTCTCGAGAGCACTTCAAGTCCTGTCAAGTTCCTGGAAAGACTCTCTTCGGCTCCAGATTCCTCTGGACCATTTCTAACTTGGCGAAATAGTACAGAGAGTTAGCAAAAAAAGATGAAAATACTATTTGAAGAAAGGAACTTTTTTTTTTTTTTTTTAGGAACCAAAGCTATTTACTTTTTCTCAGCAGGATTTAACTGAATTTGAATGGGATAGTTTCCAGGCTTAAATATAAACATAAGTAGTTGTGAGATTGAGATTTAAATTTGAAAAAGAGGAATGGCGAAGTTTGGAAATTGTCTTTCGTGTATGTGCACACTGTCCATCCTGCCATGACAGCTCATGGGAAGGCACATGTCCTTATGTGCCCAAGGGGCCAGGAAGCAGCTGGTGTAGAGAGGGGGCTGTGAGGACGTGGAAGGTGGGTGGTCCTCAGGCCACCTCTCTTGGGGAAGTTCCTGTGGGACCCGTAGGAGCAAGTGCTCTGTTGAACCCTAGAACATGGCAGTTCGTGGCTGGGGCAGATCATGGGCAAGAGTCAGCTCAGGTACAAAGGTGTCTGCAGTGTACCTGGGGAGCAGGATTGTTTGTTTGTGGACACGCTGAACACCCCCCACACCCCCCAGTCCAGGAGCAACCACACAGACCCAGAGTAGCTGCAGGTGTAGTAGGTAACTGCCACTTTGCAGGAGTAAAGGTGATTGTTTTATGCTCTTCTTAAGTCTCATTCTCCTGATCATGGGTTGAGTTGCTGTCTGAGGGAAGCACCCACCTGCGGAGCTTCAGGAACGTCAGGAACCCTATGGCATTTTAGCCCCTAGCAATGTTAATGTTGCTTCAATTCCCAGCTTTTCCAGTGTTGGTTTCCTTTTCCCTGTCCTTTCTCTAGATGTGCGTCCTTTTAACAGCATCCTCAGTCTTGAAAGCATAAATACAAGCTGATCATAAACATTACAGGATTAAGATTGCAGGAAGACACAAGAGTGAATTCATTGCTTTATATGTGCTGGAGAGAAATCTAAGGAATAACCACGTGTAAAAGCGTGCAGGTGAGCAAGCAGAGTTCCATGATGTATTTGTAACAGCAGTTACACTCTGGGAACACAGAGGGATAATCCATTGCAGAAGCGTACTTCTTTGTCCTGCCACGGATTCGGTTGAAAATCCTGTGCAATTTTGGTGCTAGTTTTTCTATACAGGGCAAGGAAGAGGTTGCACTTTTATTTGAGCGAGAGCTCTTTCCATCCTTGACTGGCCCATGGAGAGGTTTTCTTCGCAGGTTTTCACTTCACAGCAGCCTGGCAGATTTTTAGCTGCATGTGGTAGCTAGCATAGCAGTGTCAAGAACAGTGCACATTTTTTCTTCATTTATTAATACAGGAACAAGAGAATGCACATTTAACTGAAGCCTTTTGAAAACAACAGACAGAATGAAATGTTTTCTGGGACCGTGGCACTCGCTATACACTGACATTGATGAAGCAAATACCTGGAAAAAAAAATAAAATTACTTGGTCCTGCTGTTAGAGCAGAATTCAGCCATCGGTGTGCAGCAGCTTGGAGCACGTTGTACAGCTGGAGACAGGGTGAGCTGAAGCTGGACAGGCTGCTGGCTCTTTTGTCACTTATTTTCTACAGTGGGATTGGGGTTTAGAGCCATCTTTTGATGGTAAATTGTGCCTGTAATCCAGCTTTCTGGTGGTAGGGCATGCTGAAAAGATGATTCACATTAACATAACCTTGCTTGCCCAGTACCCTGGTAAAATCTTCCCTGCAGTGAGCTGAGCTAAGCAACAGCTCGGATTTATGCAGTGACTGTAACTGAATGAAAATGCAGGCAAGTTAGGAAAAACCCAGATTGGGCAAACTGAATGACGGAAGATTTCACACTCAAACTAGATGTTCCTCTGCAGAAACAGAAGAGTCAGTTGTTTGATTCTATTACGTTAATATTTATTCCTTTTCTTTATTGAACACTAGGGCTGCATCTCGTGTTTTATGGAGCAGAATAATGCTTCCCTTGCACAAGGCTTGTAGGTAATAGATGGTTGGATACACATGGATATATGTGATAGCTTTATTTCAAAGTAGAGTACATTAAAACGGGAAGATTTTTTTGATAGTGGAGCACAAGGAATTATTTTGTAGAAAAAAAGTAATTTGTGATTTAAATATTTCCAGTTGATGCTAGGGAGGCTTGCAATGGGCAATCTCTCACCTGGCCCAGGGTTTGTTGCACAGAAGTGCATGTGCGTAGAACTGCAAACTGGCAAAATATACTGCAGCAAAAGAGTAAAGGCACGCTAACCAGAACTAAATATTTTAATATTTTTCTGAGGCTGGACTGAACAGGAAGAAAAAAGGGATTTTTAGAACAGTAGTACTACATAGCTTCAGTTAAAACTGGCTGTTCTGGAAATTATTATGGGCTCTTGAGAGCACAAGAGTCTCCAGCCTGTAAAGTCAACTCAGCTTTTCATTGCTTTGAAAGTAAAACTGTCTGCACTTCCCTAATGGTACTAGCAAAAGTAGTATCAATATAGGATTGGACAATAGTTTAAAATATTGCTGCAAGAAGTGTTTAGAAGTATTTTTACTTCTAACAGCTGTATACGTGTAACAACTTACTTGCAAGTTATATCTTAACCTGCAAGCAGAGCAGTGAACGCATGGGTGTCATTTCTACACTCTCACCTGTGAAAGTGTGGAATATATGGAGCAAGATTCGTGCTCAGGGGAGATAAATTTGCAAGGAAGCTGATTGAACTCTTTAGGAAGAATAAACCTGAAGGCATCTAAAAATGTGATAATGTTGGTGAGAAATTAACTTTTCTGCATGCAACTGTTAAATAAACCTAATGGCAACAAATCAACTGAAGTATGTGTTAAGTATAAGGAAATCGAGCGCTAAGCAAAGAACATTTTCAAAACATAGAAGGAGGTATTTATTACCCAAGGACCCAAACAAAGCCGGAACAGGAGAGCAAGGCAGAAGCACAGCTGGTGCCAGGCGGCAGCCTGGGCAGTGGGATCTGTCAGCTGGGGCAGGGTGAGATAAGCCCCCTGTATTATGGCCTCAGGACTTGGACTTGGCCCCTGATGCGGCTGCCAGCTCGACCAGAGACAGCCCGCAATTGCCTTGCTCTCAGGAGCAGTTGTGGTAGACCTCAGTCAGCCCAGGTAAACGGGTTTGAGAAGTGTTTAAATGGCAACCCAGTAAGGTGCAGTGCACTAAACTGGCCGCTTGCTAACACAGTGAGAGGACCTATCCGAAGCATCATGAATAAAACTGAAGGGAGCGAACTAGAAACACGTGTAATCATTTTTTTTTTTTTAAATCATCAGTTTTCCCTAGTGACTTGAATGAGAGAAGAATGGGTGCTATCACATAAAATGGAAAATAAGACAAGCCATATAAATAATTTTTCAGAAATATTTAGATAGGTACATGAGGGAAAAGGGCAGTGTTCATAGATAAAAGAAAATTTAAATGCCTGCAGGGTGTGATGCAGCTGATTTTTGTTTGTGGTACAGCTACTTGTATCACTAAATAAATGAATTGGCAAAGGTAAGAATGCCATTGTGAGAAGGCAGAAACACCAGCTCCTTGGCAACCGTATCGGGTTTAGTAGATCATGGATTGTCCTGTTTAAAGCTTTCTGGGAACATTACTTTCCTAAAGCCTGGAAATTGACTGAAGTAAGCTTAAATTGTACAGAATCAAAGTCTGCTTTATATACTCTGCCTTCTACAGAGGCCTCGCAGCGATTCTTGTTACCTCGCAGTCATTTAGCTGCCCTCAGTCAGGTTTCAGGGAAGCAGGACCTTGCAGCCTGCAGTAGCGTTCAGCCTGGAGATGCTCGTCACAGCTGTGACTGGAGAGGGATCCCTCAGCCAGTTGTCAGAGCTGACAGCTAACTGCCTTTGCCTGCAGTTGGTGCCAGTAAGAGGCATTAATCACAGTAGCTGTAAATGATTAAGATTTTTTTTTTTATGTGCCTGGTTACGTTGAATATTGCTGAGTGTTCCAAAGTGCAAGTTGTATGCAGTGTTGCTCATTTTACTTTTAAAAGTTTTGAGTCATGCAGATAATTAATTCAAATGCTGATTTAAAAAATCCAGAAAAAAAAAAAAGTTACTAGGAAATTACTTCTCATTTGGTTTTAAAAACTCCTAGAGTTAAAAAAAACAAAAATTACTCGCTGCAGGTATACATTGATATAGCTTCTTTACAGTGAAGTAACCGATTCTTCTTAAGGAAAGGTGCCAGTTGTACTGGTCAAGGTTCAGAATACCAGAATTTCTCCCTGCTTTTTTATGTCACATCTACATGAACTACAGATGCCTTTATTTTATACTTGGGGGGGGGGAAGGATAAATAGAAAGAAACTTTATTATAAATTCAAGTATCTAGTGCCAAAATGATCTGGAACAGACATATGAAGCGATTAATCATAATTAACATTTATTTAACTATCATCATGTTGCTGACCCTGCTTAGGACCTGGTGAGGAGTGTGAGTGGCAGGGTGGCTCATTTTCTCTCATCACCTGGATTCGTTAGTGCAGTGTCCACTCAGGCTGTGGGCTGTGTGTACAGGTGGCCCAGCACCATTGTCCTGCAGGTGCTGAGTGCTGCTGCGGTTCCCCGGGGTCCGTGTTTGCTTAACTCTCTGGGGTAACTTGCCCATAAGTGTTTTTCAAGTACACGAAGGCTGGCAGGGTGGGAGCCGTGAACGCAGGTGAACAGAAAGAGTTAGTTTCTTTAAAAATATATACAATTGTGTATAGGATAGATATACCATTTTAGTTTCTGCATGCAGGATTGTGAATGCAACTACTGTACTTATTCCTTCCTTTTTAAATCAGTGTTTTGTTAATTTCATTCTACTTAGTGTACTAGAAATTTAACCAAATTTCTTAGGTCTATTTTTATTTGCTTTGGTGCATTAAAGATGTATTTTTGCAGGAAGCTCTGTAAGGAGGGGTTAGTTGGTTTGTTTTAATTCAAGGCTGGAAGAACAAAGGCGTTTAGGTGCTATAATGTTTGTGTTACCATTTTCAGCTAAGGAACCAGTACATTGTTAAAGCCTTTTTGCCTCGTTTTTTACAATACATTTGGCTGTAGGTGAAAGCGGATGGTGTATACATATATTGTGTTTTGGAGGAGAGCTAGGGGACGGGAGGAGGAGCTGTTGTGGGGCTGGATGGGCCAGCCCGAAACCGGAGCAGGCTGTGGGCTGGTCCCTCAACCCTTCTTTGCAGGTGTACTTTCAGTTCACTTCTCGGAGGGAAGAAACCTGTTCCAGTGGAAAGCTGCAGCTATCCAAAGGGGGGCTGGCTCCAGCTGGCAGTGTTGGTGAGGCCTGATGTTCTCCAGTTCACTGAGCAGGGTGCCAGGTGGTGCTGGGCAGCCCCTCGTAATGGTGGGACGGGTCCTCTTGCCCACGAAGGCACCTTCATCTTGGTGGGGGCAAGCACGTGGGGGTCGCCGCCCCGCTCCGCAGCCCGCGTGGGGGTCAGTGCCCTGCTCCGCAGCCCGCGTGGGGGTCAGTGCCCTGCTCCGCAGCCCGCGTGGGGTAGCCCCTGTCCCGCCGGGCGCAGCCTGTGCGTGCGGCCGCTGCCATGGCTGGGCCCCTGCAGAAACCGGGCGGCCGCGGCGATGGCTGCGGGAGGCACGGCCCTCTGCCACGCCAGGCTGGCCGGAACCGCGGGCAGGCACTGTGTGGGCTGGGGGAGCATCGCCGCCGCCGCCTCCCCGCGGGGCTGGGGCTGGCGTACCCCGCACCGCGCGAAGTCATGGCACCCTTAGCTTCCTAGC
>JAVJGJ010000003.1:29121496-29163830 GCA_035590215.1 Microhierax caerulescens | reverse complement strand
TTCCTGAGCATCCATGGGCTTTTACCTGGGTCTTCTCCAACAGGAGCAGTGCATGTATCTGAATCGTATCAGGGCTGCTGGTCAGTGCCAGGCCAGTGAGCAGCATTCCCTCGGGAATGGATGGGGGATGTGCCTGTGGCCAAGGGGATGGACAGGCACCATCCCCAGCTGTGCCGAGAGCCCGCAGCCCACTCCTCAGTGCTGCCGCGGTCGGTGTGTGGGCTGTGTGTCGCTAACACTGTCTGGGGCCCTATGGAGCCCCAGCTCCTCCTGTGGGAACTATCAGACTTGTTCTGGCGGTGCGGATCTGTGCTATGTGTGTATGCATGTATTTTCTCTAACAAGGGGTTACATTGTCAAAGGTAAAACCTATACAGGGGCTTTAGCCAGAAGGTAGAGAGCTCCTGAGAGCAAGTGATGTTTTCTCATAGCCTTAATTATATTTGCACTGTACTGGTACAGGCAATGTAGATACTATCTTTCTTTGCACACTGTGGCTTACAGTGGATCTTTTATTCTGTCATTTTATTGTCATTTTGTTTTATGTAGAAAGTGAGCAAGGCTAAACCTCTAGTGTAAAAGCTAAAAGGGATACAGAGTGTGTGATTACAGCAGTGCTGCTTGTTAGATACGGTTTAATTAGTGCATGCATCCATCATGCAGCTTTGTCTTTGTAAAATATCAATCTGCAGTATCAGTGTTATGAGGCCTGGTAAGCACTTAGTGTGGGAAGTTATTCCTGAGCTGTATGAAAAAAAGTATCTGTGACCAATACAGGGCTTGTTGAGTCCAGCTTTGCAGCCAGGTCAGCAGCATCCTGCTATTCCCCTCTGCTTCAGGCAGTGCAGTATAGAGCTCTGAGCAAAAAATTCTTCATTGGTATGGATTGAAACTTGCAATTTTCATTAGTGTTTCCATGTCTCAGTATTAATGACTGTTGGATTGTGTCATGGCATTGTCAGTGGTAGAGCCAGACATTGACCTGAGGGTGTGATGGCTGAACACTGGACTGAGCCCATGCCTCAGGCGTTGTTTCATTATAGCACAGTGAAGGCAAGCCACAGCTGGCCACCACAAATTAGGAATTAAACAAAACTTTACTTGTGGTATTGGGTGACCCCTCCGGAGCTGGGCAGAAACAGGCTGGGCTGGTGGACCCAGTGCCACATGGCTCAGCCATCCAACTCCGTTGCCTGCTGAACCTCACTGCCTCGTCCGTGGCTCTGCTGCTGTCCTGCACTGCCTGCAGCCAGGGAACTGCTTCCAGAGCTTTTGTGTGCTGCTGCCCAGCCCTGGCTGTCTGGCTGGGACGGTACCAGCAACAGAGACCCAAAGGGGTCGGTGTCTGCAGCACTACCCAGTCCTTTGGTCTGCGGGGCCACTCGGCGCCCACCATGCCATGAGCACAGACTGTGCATGGTGTGTGCTGAGTGGGGTTTGCAAAGGCGATGCTGGCTCTGCTCGGCCAGCCTAGCCTAGGTGCCCCTTTGCCCTCTGCCTGCATGTCTGCAGGGCCGTGCCGTGGTGCTGGGCTTGTCCTGTGCTGGCCCGGGACACTGCAGGCACGTGCTGGCTTCTGGCATGCCCTCCACATGCGTGCTCCGCTGTGCTCTGCCACACAGCCCTGCTGCGTGTGGCATGTCTGCAGAGTGCATGTTTCTAACGAGGCAGTGCAAGCCTTTCCCACCGGATTGGTATCCTCCTCTCATTCTTTTTGTTTTTCCATGTAGCTGTTACACCACTTCAGGGTTGTGTTTGGGTTTGTTGTTTGTTTTTTTTTCTAAATAAACATGACAAGTGCATCCCAAAATATTTTGTGAAGCACTGCTTTATGTGAGGTCTCAAGTGTTGCTCCACTGCTTGGGTTCTCTGGCCCAGGCCTCCAGCCATTTGCCCAGTTGCTTGATTTTGCCACAGCTGTGGTTTCCTGCAGGGACTGGAAGGTTATTTGGTTAGGGAGCTTTTATTGTGCCTTAGCACACACTTGCTAGGTAAAACAAACCTGAGGTATCAGCCTTTATTTGCCCATGACACTTTTCCTTTGCTACCCTTGCTTGCTTAAACTTGTCATTAAAATATTTCTAACTGTCTGTTTTCCTCCCAGTATCAAATACAAAAACTGATTCTCTTTTTTTGCCAAGGAGATCTGAATTACTTAGACAGATGTAGTAATTTTTAAACCATAAACTTGGTTAAATTTTTTTATTTCTCTGCTTCTGA
This sequence comes from Microhierax caerulescens, assembly GCA_035590215.1. Taxonomy (NCBI): domain Eukaryota; kingdom Metazoa; phylum Chordata; class Aves; order Falconiformes; family Falconidae; genus Microhierax; species Microhierax caerulescens. The sequence goes on along the minus strand of JAVJGJ010000003.1, from coordinate 29,161,610 downwards.
ACCGTTTCTTCATTACATCCTTTTCTTCCCTCATTTGCCTCAGCAGTAATCAAGCTTGTCTTCATTTTGGCATGGTTTGTTTGCTTTCTTTATCTAGCCTTTAATTATTTTAAATTGGTCTTTCTCTCTTCCTATGCATGCTCCTGCAGATGATGAGTAAAATTTTGGATTTGTGTTTTTTCTAACATAGTCCCTTTACTAACATCCAGTGCTGTTATCCCTTCATCAATAAGCAGTGCAAACTATATTTTAAGGGTAACGAGTACTTTTCAATGTGGAAGATAGCCATCAGGGAAGTTTCATGTTCTTTTCAACTTTTCTCCCCTTTTCTGAGGCTTCTGCAAAGTACCCTTATGGTCTGAATACTGTGTTGCTTGAGAGCTTCCAGAAACGTGCTAATTTTATACACCAGCGAAATGCTCTCCAGGGTTGCACCTCGGTGTGATGGTCCGTGGTCTGCCACCTGAGTCCTTTCCTCGGCTGTGGTTCGCACACTCCCACGCAGCTGCCGGTCATTTCCAACACCGTTTCTGTGGTGGTTCCTAATGGGAAGAAGCAATCACTGTGAAAGGTGGCAGGGGTCCTGTGCTGCACTGCTCATACTTGACTCGCTTCCTCAAGCTGTTCTGTGGTAGGTTTGAATGATAGTGGTAATTGTTCAAAATGAAATCTATCCTTAAATTCTGACTGGTGTATTTCAGCCCTCTTTGGCCTCTCCTAAGTATTTTCTTATCTGCCCTGCAAGCTGAGCAGCTGTGGTGCTCTCCAAGCTTAGGAAGGCAGAGGAGAAGCTGGGGATGTGGTTTAACTAGGCCACCGCTTAACTTCAGTCATTACACAAGTCCTTAGCTGGAGTCAGCTGGGGATGAAAGGAGTCCGTGCAGCAATCCTGCTGTATTCACCAGGGGTTGGCTGTAGCAGGGCTGCTCGATGCCCTGGCCCAGCACCCTGTGGGGGCACCCAGGCAGGACAGCCCTTCTCTGGCCAGCCCAGCATCCATGGCAGAGTGCATCCCCTGCTCTCGCCTGCCTGCCCTGCCAGCTGAGCTCTGCTCTCTGGGCCCTCCCAGCCCGGCCGCTCCAGCCCCCACTCTGCTCCCCTCCCGCCCCTCTCTCAGGCGCTTTGCTTTTTTTGTCCAGAAGTGACTAAGCTTCCTGTTATTCCACTCCGTCAGTTTTTCCCCAATACTGGTGTCATGTTGAGCAATATTTACTTGCCAGCAGCTTCCTCTGCCGCTGTCCTGCTCCGGCTCCGTTGTATTCCCACATACCTTTCACTAGCCATGCTTTGTTACTAGCAGCCCTTAGGATATTCACATTCGCTCAGTTGGACTTGTATCCACCGAAGCCAGGATTTGTGAAGAGAAGTCAACTCCAGAAGAGCTTTAAGTAGTTACTCCAGGAATGCACTGGGAACTGAAGTTCCACCCGCAGAAGCGAAAGTGGCACTTTGGTTCTTCCTTTAAGCAGCAGTATGGGTGCAGCCAGGGTGGGCATCGTTAAGTTGGCCTCTGCTATCCTGAGCTGGTAAACACTGCTTGTGTGTGTGAAGGAATTGTTTCTGCCTTGTTGAAAACCGTGGGCACATTTTGATTCAGAAGGGCTTTCCTCCAGACAATTGAAAATCAAACATTTTTCCTCTGGCAGCAGCGGCTCAGGCAAAGGCTTTCCTTCTTGAGCTCGGAGGGTGCCCAGCACAGCTGGCAGGGTGGGCAGTGGCTGAAGGTGTTTCTTATAGACACCCCACTTCTGCTGCCCCCCCAGGTGTGAGAACCTCCCCCAGCCCCACAGGGCAGCCCTCTGCATTGAGGTGGGCCAGCCAGGGGTGTCCCCAGTCTGGCACCCTGCAGGGCTTATGCACCTGGCCCCTGTCTTGTGCCTTTGCTGGGACCAGTGGCAGCAAACCACCATGGGTACCCAGAGCTGCTGGTATAAAAATAACACATCAGTCAGAATAAACAAGTTATTTTTGTGTGTTAGGGGTGGCCCTGTGTAACTGACTCAGGGCATCGCCTTGCTCTGCCACCGAGGGCTTACTCAGACATCCTGAGCATTTAGAAACAACTTGAGGCGTTTCCCCTGTTTTTCAGACAGTGGGATGGTGGCCAGTGGGGCGTAGGGGGTGTCAGTGCCCCAGGAGGAGCTGCTGGCTGCGAGGTGATGCTGCTGCGTCTTGGCAGAGTGGGTGTCCAAGTGCCAGGTCCAGAGGTCCTGTAGCAAGACAGACACATCCTGCCGGAGCCAGTGCCAGTTCTGGTTGTGTTTGTGCCCAGGTACCATTAATTACACTGGCATTCCAGCAAACTATGAGGGATACGAAGCACTCAACCTTTCTGAAAATCAGCCAATTTATAAAAAAAATCTGAAATTCACACCTAAATCCTTTAACTAGTAATATCTGAAGTGCTGCTGGTGCAGTTAAATTAGAGGAAAGGAACTTGTTTTGCAAAGTTGATGCAGCTGACAGTGACTGCCCCTGCTCGCTCCTCTGCTGTGCTGCAAGATGCTGCAGCGATACGTTCTCTTTGGACAAGTTTAAAATTTTACTTTCCTTCAGAGAAACATTTTTTGAAAGTTAATAGGGGTAAAGCTGGTAGAAAATGAATAGTGCCCACAGAAATTGGACATGAAAAATAACACAGAATGAAAAATAGTTTCTTTCATGCAGAATTAAAACACTCGGCACGCACAGACTGCAGCAACCCTGGCTGTGTGGGGGAGAGTATCTCCCCCACCCCCCTTTCTGATGGCACTGTACCACTGTAAAAAGTATTAATTTTAATTGTTTTAATTTGCGTGTGGTGAATTCTGTTCATTACTAAATTATATGGAACGGTACCTGTTCCCAATTAGGCTCCGTGGGGTTTATGGTGATAAGCAACAACTGTGTAACAGAGCACTCCCCGTTTCTGTAGGCTGTCTCCCTCTCGGCTTCCAGAGGTTTTCCCCTACAAGAGCAGGCAAGGCTTTAAGTGTGCCATAAGTGCTTGCATCGGAGCCGGTGTTTTAGATGTAATGTTTCCCCGGTCTGACTCACAGAGATACATCGTTTGCCGTGGGCATGCTCTCTCCGTGGCTGGGGAAGAGCGCTGCTGGGTGCCGTGCCGCTTGCCGAGCTGCCTGCAGCGTGGGCAGGTGCACAGCTGGTTTGGCCAAAGGGGCTGCCTGAGCAGCCGTTAGGTGTGTGTGGAAGGAAACACCTTTTTTTGACTATAAAAGGTACCTGTGCAAGTCCTTGTTGTTTGTTTGCAACCACATAAATAGCTGCCTGCCTGTACCTGGCGACGCGAGTGCCTTGGCTAGTGTTTGGCAGGGGGCTGCCTGCAGAGCACCTGCCTGGGCTCGGCTCCCGCTGCCGGCCCCGCAGCTGCCCCTGGGCACTGACTGCGTTGCCTGCAGCTCCTGGTGTTGTGGACACTGGGATGCGAATTCTGGGTGTCTTCTGGGTCTTTACCAGAGCAAGAGGAAGCCTTCTGCTCTCTGCTGAAGGTAAGGAAGAGGGGTAACGAGTGGATATTAATGAGTGGAGAGGATTTAATGAGCACTGGTCTGGGGAAAGTTTAAAGGAAGATGGGGCAGTGTGGGGAGTTTGGCTGGGCTGTGGCTGTACCGCAGTCAGGGCACGTGGTACCATGCATGCAGCGAGCTGTTACCAAAGCTTTGCCCACGCTCTGCCTGCACTCCATGTTCGGCACCGCGTGAGCAGAGACGCAACCTTCCTGCCACAGCCCCCTCGGGTGCTGCTGTCAAGGTGCAGGCAGAGCCTTCGCCTCCAGGCCTGTCCTCTTCATCTTGCAAAGCCTTTTGTTCTCCTCCTCCACCCCTCTCCTCTCCTTTCCACTCAGTTGTAGTTGTCTGTTTGCACTGTGGTGGTGTTCTGTCTGCAGTGCCTTTTTGTCATGCTCTTCTGTCTTACCTATAAAAATCAACTGTTCCTGTTTTCTCTTGTATTCCCTTCCCTTTTTGTTTATATTGGCACTGATTTTGATCGTTCTCCGGAGCTTTGCTTGCCTGTCCTGAGGGCATCTCTTTCTGTCACCAGCTGTTCCTGGCACATTTTGTAGAACTGGCCTCCAGGTCTCTTAAAAAACCTGCAACTTACTGCATCTGTCTCGGTACGTACTGTCTTTAAAATTTCATGTGTAATCTCTCTTTTCTACCATATCCTCTGCTCTTGAAACACCTCCTTTCCTTCCACACCCAGTAGCCAGCAAAGAGAGTGAGGAGGAGTTGTGAAGAGCAAGAGGAAGTATCCTCTGCCTTATCCTGTGGCAGATAGGTAATCTATTTTTTTAAATCTGTAAAGTGGCCACAAGAGTTGTGTGCCATATAGCCAGCTCTTCCCCTATTTCCTTTTGAAGTGTGCTTACTGTTCCTTTATATAAAACTTATATATGATTTCTAGTAATCAGCCTAACTCTAGGAGAAAGATTTCACTATTAGGTGAAGTATGAAGTTCAGGTAGTGTGTTCACATGCATGTGCCAAAAAAAAGGGGGCCAAATATAACAATTGTACTTAGGTTGTAATTATGATGCAGTAGAGAGGAAAAAGAAAGAGTGGTGTTTGTTCTGTCTTGCACGTTTAAGGAAAATTGCAAGTCTAATTTTCTGTCAGCCTAAGCTTTATCTTTTAATGATTCTTCTTTGATTTTCACTTAAAAAGACAGAATTAAGCTTTAATAGAAAAATTTCAAAGGGATGGGGGTATTTAATTGCCAGCTGACGGAAAGCAAGATGAAGGGTGTGGGACATGGCAGTGCCCTGCTGTGGGCAGCAGCAGCATACTGGGCTTCTGCGCTGCTGCTGATCTGTGGATGCTTTTAGGCTTGAGCTCTGTGTGTTGTCCTTGCTCATATGTGCATGCTGCCGGGTTCATTAATTCCTGTTGAACTACTGATTAAGTCTTGCAGAATTTCATTGCTGTTGATAACTTGTTAAGTGCAGTAATGTCAAGCTACGGGAAACTTTGTAGTTGTCTAATTGGAGCGCAGGCAGCATGGTGAACTGTGGTGAGGAGCTGTATTTCACATTGACCCTTGGACAGCTGGCCTTGTCCTGTGCTGGTGCATGATTGCACATTAATTACTACTTTGTTTAGTGTACTTCTGCTTACAGCAGCTTCTTTCAGCTTCAGCTCCATCAGTGCAATAAATAATAATCTGATGCTGACACTTCTTGGCTTGGTTGGCTATGCAGGCCAACTGTTCACTCTGGATTCTTCTTGCTCCCATTTTAGGAATACAGTTAAATTAAATACCTGGTTTAATTTAATTAAAGACCTTTCATCAGAGTTACATTTTCATGGGCTTTAGCAGCCTGTGCCTGCTGGGCTGTGGGGCACATGGGGGTGCCAGGACCGGGGTCACATGGGTGGTTGAGCCCTGGGACACCAGCAGCCCAGTGTTTCTTTGGAAACAATGTGGTGGGACCATGTGCCATGGGGGCTGTTGTGGTGCAGGAGCATATGCCTGTCCCAGGGCTTGGCCAGCAAGTGTGCATCAGCCTGGCTGTGAGCCACTGCTCACCATGCTCATTTCCGCCATCAGTTTTAGGAGGACTGCATTGACTGCAGAGAGGATGGTTGTTGTTTTTTAAAGGTGTGTTTTATTGGAAATCACTGTCTTGTGAAAAGGGGAAGCCGTTGGCTTCACTGAGTTCCCTGTTGTGGAAAACAGGTGAAAATTTTCCTTAAAAATTGTCTGAATTCCTGATTGTATTTTCAGAACAGAAAGTCTTCAGCTTTTATTAGTTTCTAAAGTTCCTATTGGATGGGGAAAGTATTTTCTGCTTTCCTCAAGTACCTTTGTGGTTTTGTCCTTTCGGTCACAGCAGTGATGCTGGCTGGAAGAGGGATGTCTGCTGCCCTGACATGTCGTGGTACTGCAAGCCCTAAGTGTTTTTCCTTCCTTTTCTATGTATTGAGAACTTTTCCCTTTTTGTATCTCTCTTTAAAAACAACCTGGTAAGGTCAGTCTCCATTGTGGCATTTCGTTGTCCTGTGCTTGACTTGCTGGATGCTGTCTTGTGGCTGGTGCTGGGGTTAGCTGGACCTTTGGCATTTGGGTGCAGATGAAAGACGCATCCTTCATCCTGCAGTGGAGGATGCCCCGAGCAGTGTGGCACAGTGCTGCCCCGGCGCTCCTCCCTGAGCACCTGATGTAGCTCGGCAGGGCATTCCCCATCCCTGGGGAGTGATGAGCCAGGCTGGCACTGATGGGGTTTGCAAGGCTGGGCAGTGCTTGGTCAGTTCTCCGTGTGCCTCCTAGCAGTGGTACTGTGGTGGTGGCAGCTGTGGACCAAAAGCAAACCTTCACTGTTAAACACGTGAGTCACCCCTCCCTGGTGCTGCGGGTCAGCACAGGACAATGAAATGGCACAGTGGAGACTGCCTTTGTGGGGTTGTTTTTGAAAAGAGATGTAAAAGATAAAAGAAAAATTTCACAAGTTCACTGTTATTGCAAGTGTTGCAATGTCCAGTTTTTGCCCACTGTGATGGACATTAGTGGTCCATCGGCCCTGGCATCTTCATGCACCTCAGAGCTGAAGCCCCTGTAGAATTTACATCTCCAGGCTTATCGTTTTGTGGTGTAGTGGCATTAGACTGATTTTGAGATCCGGTGCAGTTAGGAGTAAATGAGAACCATGCCTCCTCGTAGGCTTTCTTGCTTGGCTATGTGTGTTCCTTCAGTCTCTCCTTTTTCCTTTTTTTTTTTTTTTTTTTTTTTTTTTAAATTACTGAGTAGACTGAATGGCCTTAATTTGATGACTGTATAAGTGAACTGTACAAAAGGGGCCAGAAGTGTTAAGTTTTTGGCTGCTAGAGGCAGAACTGGGTGTCAGCTGCCACAGGCACACCTCTGCCTGAGCAGCACCCACGCAGATGTCCTTGCACTGTAAAAATGGTGTTATTTGCTGTAATGCCTGAGAGAGTCTCTGTTGCAGTCCCCTGACATCTCTCCCCCTTCCCCTCTGTTGCTACTGCTCTCCGTTTATTTTGGCAGTACCAGCTATGTGCAGTAATTAACTAGAAAGGTTTGGATGTTATTGAAGCAATATATTTCCATCTAAGAAAGTTTACTGTATCGTAAAACATCTCACACGTGTGGAGATTAGGGACTGGAGAACTGTTTACGTTCCTGAAAATCAGGTCGCTTCTCTGTGCCTCCTTTCAGTGACTTCCAGTGGACGGCCGTGCCCTGCAGTTAGTGGCTTTTCCTAGCAAGTGAAATGTGCTGGCTTTATTTTGTCTGGTTTGACTAAAAATGCTGGCCACCTCTTACGGAACTGCACAGGGAAGCAGAGTGTGCCGCTCAGCAGAGATACCAGTGTGGCATTACTGGAAGATATTTAAGATCATTTCTCACACTGGTAATTGGAAGTTGTTATCCTTTCCAAAGTTTTGGAAAAAAGGTTGTAGTGCTGAGAAGGTAGCTATTCACTTTTCCAGGTAAAGTTGCTTCCTATAGCACCACTAACCTGCTCTTTGTTCCTTGTGTGCATTTGAAGTAATTTCATTTCCCTGGGCTTTGGTATTGATTCACAGAACAGTTCCCATCTCAGTGACTGACCTTGGTTTCAGGGAAATGTTTTATTTATCTGAAAATAATTTGCATTATTTGTACAGAGTACCTCAAGTCCTGTCAAGTTTTGCATTGTATCTTTCTCCTTTCCCTAGAAAAAGTTGTTCTCCCCCTAACCTGATTGTATCAGCACGGAGGACGCATCGTTTAGCTCTTTGCCATTCGCGTGTGCTCAGGCATCTCCGTTTGTTGCACAAGTCTGCCTGCTCACAGAAGGAACTGCTGGTCCTCCTGGCTGAGATCTCATCTGCCTTTTAGTGGCGGAAATGACCATGTACATGTTTAAAATTTGGAGTACAAATTTTCAGTATTTGAGTGAAATGTATGATAATTTTTCAGCATAGCTTTGAGATACCAAAATCAGGTGGAATGAGCCCATACCCAGTGTAGACCCTTCCAAAGGAGGGAGACCAGCAGGAGCGGTGCAGAGAGGTCTTGCCAAATACTGAGTATCTCCTGCAGGGCACTGAAATCCTGCACCTTGCCATAATTTTAGTTAACATTTGGGGCTGGTAGCATCCCCACAGGAGACCTTACCTTGCCCAGTGCTCCTTTTGATTAATCCCAAGTCAGTGAGCGTCTCCTGTCATGGAAGAAGTGTTAGAGCAGGTCCTCTGTGAGCCAGCTGTGTTGTGGGGTAGGAAGCACAGTTTGGGTACTCCCAGCCTCTAATTAACCCTTTGGCAAATCCATTCACCTCTAACTTCGCAAGCTTGAAGTAGAGGGCATGCAGTGGTGAGGCAGCCCGGGCTGCAGTGGGCTGGTTCTGCTGCAGAAGTGGACCTGAACAGGCACATCTTACATTTGGATTTGCTTGAGGAAAGAATCTGGTTGAGGGAGAGACTTTTCTGGGAGAAGAAATCAAAAGCACAGCAGGGCGGTACAGCACAGACACCTGAGCAGGGCTGGTGAGTGGAGTGTGGCTGCCAGCGGCTGCCGGCGTGCTGAGATGCCCAGCCTGGGCACGGGATCCACAGCGGAGCAACCGCACGGGGTCTGTGCGATGGGTGGGTGGGTGGTGGGAGAACAGCAGCACTGTCTGCTGCACCCAGGTCAGAGAGCAAATGGTGGGGTTCTCTGTTCAGGTGCTCTGACCACACAGGATAGAAACTTAGGAAGCTTTGTTTTACTTGTGCTCAGAAGTAAGGTCAAATACTATTTTGAAATTAAGTTTAATGATTTTTCAGATTTCGATCAGAATTTGTCATTTAATTTCACTTGAATAAAATAGTATTTTAACAATTACTTCACCCACTAATGTTGTTGGGTAATTCTTAGTCAAATTTAAGAATAGTTTCAGTCAATCCACATTCATTATTTTTTAATCAATAAAATACTTGCCTGACAAATTTGTTCTAATTGTATTTAAAACAACATGACAAGATGCTGTATTTGCTAAAACAAAGGAAAAATACTACGAAAGGGGTAGCAAGAAAGTAGAGAAATGTGCAATTCTCATGTAAACCGTGCCAATAAAAAGCCCGGCCATGCTGATGTGTTGGCGTTTTCAGGTTACAATTCCAAGCGATTTCCAGTGTTGGGGGTGTAGGGCTGCAGTTTTCACCAATGCTTTTAAATCAACCTCTCTTCAATAAAAATCCAGACAAAAAATAATGGCAGCAATTGACCTTCAGATTGCTAAAGAAGGGCTGTTGGTGTACTGTTGGGAAGTTGAGAAAAATTTATTGTTATGACGTTAATTTTTTTGTTATTCAGCAGTGACCTTAACTATAAATGCGAGAAGAGGCTGCATGGCATTGGCCGGCTGCTCAGCCACTGACATCTCGCCCGGCGAGGCAGAGCATTGCAGTCTGTGTCCTTATTTCACCTAGGGCTTCGTCCCTCGCCAGCCAAGGTATCCATGAGGATGGAGGCAGGTTAGATGCCTCCCAAGTTTCACTACCTGTGTAATATAATATGCCATTTGCTTAAAACCTAACACTACAAGGGACCCAGCATGAGTAGGTTTCAGGAGAAATTAAACCCTGCCACTGCAAAAATATACTAGCAAAAGTGACGTGCATTGTAAGTAAGGGGTAACACTGCATGAAAGTTTGTAGGGATCACTTCCCTTAATGGAGTAAATACAGAATGAGCCTTCAGAGTAAGTCTGATGGTTGTAGGGTGTAACAAAAGAGATTTAGCAATGAGTGTTTCAGACATCCAAACAAAACTGGTGAGATACAGGAGATTTCATACAGGAGAGCAGGGGTGGGGAACGTCCTTTTTGTCAATATCTGACTGTCTGGGACCAGCTCCCCTTTGCAGTGTCTCCATGGCCATACCTGAACACCTGCATTCAGGCTTTCCTTTTCCAAATGCACCTCCACATTGTGTCTTGTCTGAGTATTGTGGCAGCCTGTTAACAGCCTGTGGGTTTATTTTGTTTTTAAATTAGTCCCACAGGACTACAGTGCTCTGCATTTTCTGTGCCTTGAAAAACAGGGATGGATACATTTCAGCAGTGATGGTGAGGTGTGGGCAGCTCCAGATACTGCTGTATTGCTGAGGATCCGCCGGCTTCTGCTGCTTCCCCCATTATGTAAAGAACTGCCTTCGAATTACTGTTATTAAAAAAAGAGGAGCAGTTTGCAGAAGGGGTGGCAGTGCAGGCAGGCAGAGCTATGAGTGCAGCTACAGCATTGTGGAAGGCTGTTGGAGCAACATCTGGAAATGAGATGCAGAGCTTAAAGAGTGAAATTAATCTCATGCATAATTAAAGTGAATTTTTCTGCAAATACATATTTTTTAAGGATATTTTTGGTTTTGCAGTGGGCATATTGTGAATTGGTTATCAAATCACTCCCATTTAGAAAGAAGCATGGCAGTTTGCAGCTCTCATCTGTTCATGTTGCTCATGTCTCAGCTGCCCTAATTGCAATGCAATGGTGTATCATTGCCATTAAGTCTCCTCAGAGCTCAAAGGGGGGAAAAGTGCGCTTTCCCTTTTTAAAGTAAATGATTTATTATGAAGAGAAGAGACTTTTCCCCCTCTCCCCTCGTCATCCTTGTTCTGGAGCTTACCCCGAGCCCCCTGTGCATGTCTTGAGTGGCCACATCCAGGGGCGGGCTGGGTGTTGTGGTGCTGGTGGCATGTCAGAAGGGCCAGGTGCCCTGTCTGAGCAGGTTTGGCATATGCTCTGGGTGTTGGGGGAGCTGAACACAGCCTTTGGGGTGCTGGGGCTGGGGTCTCTTCTGCAGCGGGTGCCCCTGGCGGGCTCGGTCCAGGAATCGGCACAGTGGTGGTGCCTTGCCCTGGCTTGTGCTGCTTGTTTGCTTTGCCTGTTTTGTATGTTCCAGGTCAGATTTATTATGAAGATGCTGTAGTAGTGCTGTGTATTGTGCCAGTACAATTTAGGGAAGAGCTTTATAAATTGAGCTTCAGAGTGGCATTGCTCCTGCCACAGAGGCATGACCAGGGCCACCCCAGCACCGTGTTCCACTTGCTGCAAGCTCAGGCTCACTGTATTTGGCCTCAACTTACTCTCTGTTTGCAGACACAAGCAACAGGTGATGGCAATTTCTCTCAAAATCAAAAAAGCAAGATTTTATTTTTAAACTACAGCAATTCAGTTTTAAATATAGCACCTATAATGGAGAATTCTCCTGCGTATTTACACTGGGGTGAGGACACTAATTATCCAGTTTAGATCACCATGCCAACCACCTCCCCTTTTCACCAGGTAGGAGAGACCTAAAATGCCAGCAGGCTGCAAAAATAAATGAAAATAGTTACGTCTGGGGTATTTTACATGTGCATATGTCTGCCTTAGAAGTTATGTTTGATGTTGAATAGTAGCACTGTGCTTGAGTCAACGGGACCCTAATGCGCATCTGGGCAGGTGCTGGAGGCAGTGCGGAGCAAACACCCTGGGCAGCAGCCACAGAGCTGGGGCTGGGTTAGTGGGAACACCCCTGCAGACAGCCAGGGAGAGTTTCTGGAACAGTTATAAAATACATCAACTGTGTAAAAAGTTTATGGTAACATACACAGTGTCATCCCTCCTATGGTATTCCCTTTTTTAAATTTGTCCTAAATAACATTGACCTGTTGCAGAAGCTCTGCTGCACAACGGCTGTGGCCTATTTGTTTGTTCCCCCAGTGTGGATGCAGTGTTTTACAACTTGCCTATTTTCTGTTGTACCATGCCACAAGAAATCGGAAGCCTGAAAATATTAAATAATAATTATGATGCAGTACATCCATCAAACAGTTGCAGTGGAACCTGATGGAGCTTCAACTTGCTGTTCATTTTAATCATTTACTTGGAAGTACTGAGATCCTAAGAGCAGAGGCTGGATGGCAAAGGGACTGTTTTTCAGACCGAGTCATTTACAGGGAGATTATACACTGAGAATGGAAATGTTGATAAAAGTAATCCTCAGTACCTGCAACCGGTGAGGCTTTGTGCAGCGCTGCTTTGTTCACAGCTACTTGCTGGTTGGCACTGTTTGAAGTTGGAATGATAAATAGATCAAATCTTGCGTGTGTTTTACTTGATCGTGACATAAAGTCCTTCATTTTACTCTTAAAATGTTAGTTATTACATGCTTGAGTAAGGATCATGCGGATTGCTCGAGATTGCTCTGAAAGGATTTAATGGCTTTAGGAGTTTAGAGAGAGGCAGTTTCTGATGTCCGTGCTAGAAATGTCTGTGGTTTCTAATACTGGCATCCACGTGCAGCCCCTGGGAGGTAGCCACCTCTTGGAGGGGAATTTGGTTTTCCTGTATAGGCCTATATAGGAAAAATGTCATTCCCTCTTGTCTTGCAGTGCAGCACAGGCTGGGGGGCAGGTGGGGGGTTACTTGGGCAGAAATCTGGTGTCGCTCTGTCTCAGGCTGCAGAGTTTGTGTGTCATGGGAGTGGTGGGAGTGTACATATAAACATCGATAAATTGATACATATAATATGTATATACACACATATGTGGATATCCAGATATTTGTAATAATATGAATACCAATCCCAAATTGTATTGAAAGATTAGAAACAAACTTACATTTCTGTAAGCTATTGATGCATTTGCCAGTGGATGTTATGAAACAAAGATTCAGGGAGTTTGGCAGGGTCTCCAGCGGCCACCTTACCCCCCCAGTTACAGGCTAACTTGAGCTGGCCATGCACTTTGGTGATGCTGTCGTGGGTGCTGCAGAGGAGGAGGAGGAGGGTGCAGGCATGAACATTACCATCCACACCCCTGTCTCTGTCCCCATGCCGCTGTTCCTGGAGATGGGGGTCGTTCTGCAATTCCCCTTGTTTCTCCCTGTATGCTCCTGCTGGGGTTTGTGCAGTTTGCATCGCCAGCGATAACGGGGCAAGGGCTTGGCTGGGCTGGAGCACAAGGTGTGTCCGTCCATCCCACGCTGCTGGCTGGAGGAGCCACTCGGGTGAGTGCCAGTGTGCATCCCCCGCTCAGTCCCCCTGCGTGGGCTGGCAGGAGCCCAGAGCCCTCGCAGCAAAGCCCAGGGCAGCTCCCAGCAGTTCAGAAACAGCAGGGAGGGTGTTGCCACTGTGCTGTTTTCTTTCTTTCTGGTTTCATGCTGAGAGTCTGCTTACTCTGTTTTCTTTTTTCTTTCTTTTTTTTTTTTAAGCCTGTTGAATTTCATGGCAATTTGACGGCTCCTCTGCATTTCTTCCCGTACAAGTGCCATTAGCTGTATAAGCCAAAATGATAAATTAGAAGGTTTGAGACTTTTATCTACAAGATAGACACACAAAGGCGTTATTAAGTGGTCACTTCAGTGTGTTTTATTGCTACACTAGATATGAAAAGATGCACAATGATAATTAAAAAGTATAAAACTTCTAGCTGAATCAATTTAATTATTATAACCAAGATCACATCATGCCAGAAAAGTGAGACAAAGCATGTCAGCAAATTCAAATGAACCGTGTTTCTTCTTTTATAGAGGCAAAGTAGGTGCTGCAGGAGGCAGAGGTCGCTGGCACTGTTGGCACGGGGAAGCAGCGTGGTGCAGCCGGAGCGGGGCTCTGGGGGCTGCTGCTGTTGGGCATCCGAGTGAGGCCATGGCCCCCAGCAGCATTGGTACGGCCACAGGGGTAGCCACCAGCCCCTGTGAGGTCTTGACTCTGTCTGAAGGGCTGAGTTCAGAAATAAGTATTTTGCTGTTCTGGTAGTGCAGATTTCAGCAAAGAGCTCCCAAAGTCACCAGGAATAACTGAAAAAGGCCTCTTACTATTGGTTTTTCCCCCTCCTTTCCGCAACAGCAGCCATAAAATCATAGAATGAAATACATGGTAAAGAAATAAATCAGTGAAACGTATTTGGAAATAATTCTACTCAGCCACTGATGACTTAATTTAGCTGAATAGATCAAAGTAGTGCATTGCACTAGCTGCAGCACAGCATATACATTATATAGATTACAGCTGGGTTTATCAGAGACAGAGTAAAGTCATCCTCAGGACCAGCAGCCGTGATGAGGTGTGCGGCTGGAAGGAGCACGTTGCAGGCAGTGTGTCCTGCACCGCAGCTTCGCCTGGCTGAGCTGAGTGGGGGCTGTGAGGAGGCAGTGGTGGCTACTCACTGCCCCAGGCATGCTCCCCCGGCTCCCTCCTCCTCCTCCTCAGTCCCGAGGAAGGTAGCTCTGTGCCAAGAGGGGCTTTGTTTCAGCTGCAGAGACTCTGGCAGAGCCAGGTGCCTGCACCAGAGGGTGGACCCCAGGAGGACAGAGGGGATGCAGTGGGAGGCAGGACGGCCCCAGGTTAAAGTCTTCGAGAAAGAGCAGCCTTAACCCAAGCTTGAAATAGCTCCAAACCAATGTGAAAATCTTTTCCAGACTGTGGCAAAGGTTTGATTGGTATTCCTGGAAGCAGGACTTAAACAAATGCACTCAATGTATCTGCTAAATGTTTACAGTGCTTTAAAAGCAGAAATTATTTGCTTGCTTTCTACTACAGGACCTTTAATAACTTTAATAAGTTTATGGTCAGAAATTAAATAGCTGCACTTACTTGCACCAGGTTTGCCAAGGCACTGCCCAGAGCCAGGTGGGGATGGGAATGGGGTGGATGCTGGGGTGCTCCAGAGCCTGCCTGGGGCTGCCAGGGAGACTCCTGCTCTGCAGGGACTTTAATGCTAAATCCCACTGGTAGATGGAAGGAGGTAAAGGCCAGTAAAAGCAAAATTATTTTGAGTCTTGTTGACGCTGTGAATCGGCTGGTTTGGGGCTTTGCAGAGGAGAGTGGTTGGAACACAAGCAGGGAGAAGGTGCCAACGGCACAGCGCATGTGCTGTCACTGCGCTGGTGCGGCCGCCTGCTGCAAGGTCCCTTTGCTCTCTTGACGTTGTCACTCTCCCTGCTATGAGTCCACTCTCCAAGACCCATATTTAAGGACTGAATAAATGTGTGTTTCAGCTACCTAATAAAGGCTAGGGCACATTTTTGTTAAAAATATTTTCTGCTTTTCTTTGTTAACACTTGGCAGCCATTGCTGTCCAACAGAAAGCCTTATGGGGAGACAAATTCAAGCGGAATTTGAAGGCTCTGGAAAGTTATCCCAGTTATTTTAATCCTTTTACTTTATCGTTGCCGTTTGTTAAAAATGTGTTCTCAATGAGAACTTCATTAATGTTAGTGCTGTTAGAAATGTATGCTTGGTGACGTGGGGCAGCACAGGGTTGTGCTGGGCTGGGGATGCTGGCTGGCTGGCTGCAAGCACGTCCCCGTGTGCGTGCAGCCTGGGGCATGGCCCCTCTCCTGGTGTCACCTGCTGCCACGGCCATGCAGTGAATGCTTCTCAGCTTCTGCGCTTTATAGCGGGGATATTCAGCTGTGACTGGCCGGTGTGTATTTATTTGAAATTCTTTTGTTTAATAGAAATTCAGTAGTTGTTGTCAATATTTATTCTTGTCTGCTGCTGTTTTATCAGCTCCTTATCACATTTTCTGCTGCCTTCCCTCTGTGAGCAGGCAGTGTGCTGCGGGTGTTGTGGCTGCCAGTCTCTGCGTGGCCATACCGGCTCTGTGCTGTGCCACCCCTGGGCTGCTGCTGGACTGAAGCACTTGCACCCCATGGCTGCAGGAGGGGTTTACCTCAACTACTGTGGCTCTGTACTTGGTTTGTAGGTTGGATTCTACCTTACTTATAAGTTTCTTTAATTATTCTGAGGCTAGCATTACAAAGCTGGGGCTGGTAGCAGTCGACTCATCTCTGCAGCCACTACTGGAAGCTGGAGGTGGTGGGACTGCTGGGGAGGTAGAATTGGACTGTTGCTCAGTCAAACGTTTAGGGATGACTTTCCAGACCAGAGAAGTGAGCTTGGGCAGATCAAAGCATGCTGGTGATAACTGGGGAAACAGATCAGATCTGAAAGGAAGCTTGGGCTGCTAATGAGGGGAGACCTCAACTGCCACATCCATCACTGCTGGCCTCTGCGCCTGCAGTCCTCTGTGCTCTGCATGTTGCTGGGCGCTCACTGTACTCGAGGAGGAAACGTGTATTTCAAGGGAGGGTGTTTGTCTCTCCTAGTTCCCCATGTGTTTCTTACAGGCAGCTGCACCGGCACACTTGCTCACGGGGTAGCCTGACCACGATGGTGCCGGGAATGTGATTATTGTATGTAGAAACAAGATCCTGCTGGGTTTTGCCATGCTGTGGTGGTTTTGCATTTTATGTATGGAAACCACTTATAAAACCAGAAATACCCATGATTTTCATCATTTTTACTTGGGCCTATCTCAACATTTGCCCTTCTGCTGGTGCTCTGGAGCTGGCAGGCTTTCCTCTAATGGCTCCAAAACCAGCAAAATGCAGCAACATCCTCCTTTATCCTCTTGGAGTGGTACAGGAGGCACGAGCCAGCAAGGTTACAGGCAGATTTGGTTTTGACGTGCTAAATCAGACTGTGGGTTGGAGCCCTGAGTACCCCCATCCCTCCTCTGTCAGGACACTTGCCGGTTTGAAGTCAAGAGCGGTGTGTGCCAAAGACCAGCCCTTTCAGGGCCTGCACAGGGGTCAGGGGCATGGGTGACAGTGCCAACTGCCTAGATTTTAATGAGATTTGCAACAACCTAATTTAAAAAACAGAAATTTGTTTTTAAGGATAGATCCTCAGGATGGTTTCTGCAAAGTATAAAATCAGGTATGCTGTTTGCTCACTGGGATGGAGTGCTGCTAACAGGTATGATTTACACCTCCTGTGGTAATCTGGTCCCCAGTGAAGGGCTGTGTCATGTGGGTACGTGCATGCACTGCCTGTGTGAGCAGCTCAGGATCAAGCACAGCTCATTACACTTCAGTGAGTGGTGAGTTTGTCTGGCTCAGCCTCTGGAGGAACCTCAGGGATGTGGCTGGGTGAAGGATGCCTATCCTCTCTTGTATGCCTCTTTGGGAGAAAAACGCAAGCTCCCCACACATCTGGAGTGTGTGGTTTTGGACAAAAGAAAACAATCACAGCTGTTTCCCCCTGGAAAAAAGCTGAGTTAGTTTTCAGCTTTCACCTTAAGTGGAAAAATCGTGTCTGCAGAGGATGTGAGCAGCAGCTCGTGTGCTGCCATCAGTGCCCCTGTGCCACAGCCCAGCCCTGGAGCAGACTGAGTGGTCTTCAGGGGGCCAATGCCCTCACTTTCTTCCTCTGAAGGCAGGCATTTGCCACCAGCAGGCATTCTGGTTGCACATAAAAATGATTTGTGAGTACCAGAGCCCACACCATCTCCTTGGCAGGCCTGTCGGGCCATAAGCTGGGTCCTGGCCACGGTGGCGGTGTGCTACAGGGCCTGCCCCACGGGTGAGGATGGGCAGCCTGCCTGAGGGTTCATTAGCAAGCATCGCTCCCAGCCAGTGGGTTTGATGGTGAACCGGCAGCTGGATATAGAGTCAGGTGGGCTCTGAGGAGAGGCACCCACAGTCCCACAGCAACGAGAGGTGGCTGGCTGTGTGCCGGGGTGGTGGAGGAGCTGAGGTGCAGCAACTCCTCCTCTGGTGTTTGTTGGGCTGGCGAGACGGGCTGTACATCAGTGCTGGGTAGTGCCTTGGCAGTCGTGGTCCTGCCTCTGGATCACTGGCTGGCTTTGGAGTCATCGGCATAGCTGTTGACTCTCTGGGACTGTAGTTTGTATGCTTCAAGTCAGTGAAATAAGTGCAGTAACTCTTTTCATTTAATATTAGAAAAGTTTGAATGTATGCTTGGCAGGCCAGCTACTACAACAAAACACATGCAAACAGTTTATTTTAAAAAAGTAAATGATAACTTACGTGTAGTTAAATGTTTTCCTTTAAAACACATGGGCATCAGTATAAATAGTTTTACCATTTACAGGCAATATTTGGATTTTACGTAACAGCTATCTTCCTGCTTGGGTTTTAATGTGCTGAGCTCTCTGCTGTTAGAAGGAATTTATACTCCCTAAGAGGGAGGTGTTTGCGTATTTGTTTTGGATCAAAAATATTTAATCTGTTACAGCTGCACTGTTCAGTGTGGCTGCTGGTTTGCTAGCTCTGGCTGGTGCAGATGCAAGTTGGTTGGGTACCCGCAGCATGGGGGGAACAGCGGTGCTGGCACAGAGGCACCAGCGACAGGCAGAGTCCCCCAGTCAAGAAGAAGCATCAGCGGGAGCATCCTCGGCTGTGGCTGTTGCCATGCAGTATCATGGCATGCTTGGAATACCCAAAAGCGATTGGTTTCATTATGTCAGTCATTAATAATTGTTAATGATGGGGTGGCAAATGCTCATGCAGTGCAGTTGGGATGCACAGCACTCAGAAGTGTGCCTGCAGGCCACAGGAAACTGCTGCTTTTCTTTTTAGGAGGTAGCCTGTTAGATATTAGGGGGTTATGTGTCTGATCTTGAAAAGCAGGACTTGGTAACTGATGGTGCAGAAATGCTTCGGCGAGTCCATTGCACTGTTGCAGGTGGTTAAAAGCCATGGTAGCTGCCGAAGGCTGTCAGCAGAAATTACAGCCTGCTTCTGCTTGACTCTTTTATGTTTAGAAGCCAGGTTCTTTGCATCCTGTGGTGTGGAGATTGTCTCATTGATTTAATGGTAGCAACGACAGCAATGCTGCATGCAGGATCGCATATTTAACCATAATTCCACAAAACCACCTGAGGAAAAAATGTTTGCTCAAAACCCAGAGCAACTCCACAAGGCTGGTGTTTCTTTCACTTCTATTTTATTTTGGAATAAGCAAGAGCAGAGCTTGGAGCAGAGTTTGGGCCACTGTTTGTGTTACCCTGTGGCACTGGAGGGTTGTTTTTGCCTGTTGCACATGAGGTACCTCACAGACGCCTCCATCGAGGTGGGGGTCCAGCACTGGCTGACCCCTGGTGCAGAAGCAGCAACTCATGCCCACCCTGCCTACCTGTGGCCAGCCATCACAGGCACCCCACTGTTCTCTCCTGTATCTCAAACCCTGTTGCTAAGCAACAATTTTTAATCGGGGAATTAATTTGGCTTCAGGACATCCTGAGTAGCGATGGATGCTAAAAATGTAATTGAAAGGTTGATGCATCAGCCCTGTACTTACGCTGTGTTTATAGGTGACAGTCCCTTTTCTTCATAAATTCTGTTAGCTGGGGGGAGGCAGGGGGAGGTGGCCGCTCCCCCAGCGCTGTGGGGCTGCAGGTGAGCCTCTTGGCCCTGAAGCAAGCAGCCGGCCTGCAGTCCACGTTGGTGTCCGTGCCGTGCCACGCTGGGCTCCGCGCTGCTCCACCAGCTGCACCAGTGCAGCATTGTGTCTCTGCCTCCTGGGACCTGGGGGAGAGCTGGGTGTTTGTTCCAGGGACCTCGGGGGAAGAGCCAGCGTTTATTCCAGTAACATCTCCACACGCAGTGAGTAGCACGTTGGAGCTGTCGGTTCTCCTCTGCCCCTGGGCTTCTATGGTGATACTAATGGTACGGTGTTGGTGGACTGATGAAAAGCAAGAAGCTTCCCTGTGTGCATTTGTGAGCAGTAGTTCTTGTATAAACACGCACTGAGTTGTGTAGCAAGTGCTTGGTAACTCGGGTTGTGCTACCGCAGTGGTATAAAAATAGCATAAATAAACAGACTCAGCAGGCTGGCGCAGCTTAGTTTTAAGACTTTCTCAGACCAACTGCATTTACAAAACTTGTCTGTACAGATGTATGTACTTCAGATACACAGAGGGTGATCAGTGTTCCCTAATTCCAGCAGCATAGTGAAGAGCTCCGTGTGGAGTCAGGCAGCTTGCCCTGGCTGAAGGAAGGGGTCAGTGGCACACACACCTGGTTGGGTCGCTCTGGTTTTTCTGGTTTTATACTGCTGCAGAGGGATAACCTTAAACAACGATGGCAGCATCGCTGTGCTCAGCACGCACTCTCCGGTGTTTAGCAAATGATAGCAGTAACTGTGACCTTTATTTAGTCTCCATCCATACAAAATTCATCTGTATTTCTCCTTCGGCTGTGCCCACTCTGATGTGTGCTGATCCTCCGAAAACCTTCAACCTCTTCTGCAAAGGATGCTCCCTCCCCAAAACTGCAGGCATCCTGGCATTATCGGCCTGTCTAGTTGCTGGTAACATTGCAAATAGAAGTGCAAAGGCAATGTCCCCTCTCTGCTGCTCTACCCTGTCATGCAGGTTTGGTTGCAACCACATGGTGCTGAGCAGTCAGGGGGGTGTGTGTGTGTGTCCCATGGCTATGTGCCCTGTCACAGTTAGAATCCGTCTGGGTGTTAAAGGGAATACTGACAACAGTTAGATGTTGCATTACTGCAAATAATGTCCCTGTGGAAATAACCAAATGCAGGGTAAGCCCTGCTTTGAGGAACCTCAGCCTGAGTTTCAGAGTGGTGCTGGAGAGGTGTCTGGTGGGCTCAGTGGGGCTCCTTCTGAGAGGGGGTTCATGTTGGATGTCTCACCTGGGTGATGGCACTGAGGGTGCCAGGCCATGGTGGTGTGGTCTGGATCCTCCCTGCACCCCATAACGACTTGGTGT
Source organism: Microhierax caerulescens (assembly GCA_035590215.1). Classification (NCBI taxonomy): domain Eukaryota; kingdom Metazoa; phylum Chordata; class Aves; order Falconiformes; family Falconidae; genus Microhierax; species Microhierax caerulescens. The sequence goes on along the minus strand of JAVJGJ010000003.1, from coordinate 29,141,104 downwards.
GGAAAGCCTCCCATTGCCTGCTTGCAGAATTTCTGAGGACAGGGCACCTTGGCTTCGGCCGTGCCCCTGCATGGGGGCTGCTCAGGGCTCCTGCAGGTCCCTCGTGCAGGTGCTGTGGGGTCTTGACAGGTTGCGTATGGAGGAGTAATGACCTTGCGAAAAGCAGTTTGCTAATTAGACCTTATTTATTGCATCACCAGGCTGTGCTTTCCAAGACAGTTTTAGGCTGAAACCAAGTCTACAAGGGTGATGAGTTTACTGTTCTTCCTTTGTGCAACAGATTAGACAGTATTTCTTGAGGAGGTATTGGAAAGTAATTATTTTGAATTTGAATTGGTTTCAAATTCATGTGGGTACTGAAAGCTGTAGACATTTGCAAGATCTTAAAAGAGCTAACGGGGACCTGCTTTCAGACCTTGGTGCAGATACTTGCACAAAGCCTGTGCCCTTTGGCCTGAGAGTGGATGAGGCTGGGGGTTCACCTGCACCTTACCGGAGCAGAGGTAGAAGGCAGCAGCAGCGTGCCGGAGATGCCAGGTCACAGGTGCAGGAGCTGGACCCGATGCCACCCTGAGATCTCTGCAGATTGCGTGATGGGAGTACTGCTAACTGGTGAACCCTCCCAGTTGCTGCTGTGATCCCTGCTGCTCCAGTGGCTCCAGTCTGGCCTTTGAAAGAGTGTTTTCAGGGCATGGATGGTTTTGCCTGAAGCTGTGGGCTGTGCCACAGCCGTGGGTGAGCGTTGGAGCTGCCAGGGTCATGCTTCTCTGCTGGGCAGCAGTGCAGTTGCACAGAGGGGTCCGCAGCACACCAAGCTCCAATTATCTTCTTGTTAATTAGTTATTGACTTCTGCTGATATATCCATTACATATTCCCTCAAGGAAAAAGTGAAAATTGTTAGTATCCACATTACCTAAGCTGTAACCGTAGCAGATTAAGGAGTTTGCAGTCTCAGAAGTGAATCCCAAGAATACTTCTCCCTTATTAAACATGCAATCAGAGCATTTTCTGGAAGGAAATTACTTTCAGAGAGCAAGAATTGCCATTGTATTTCTAGCATTTAGTGTGGGATCTGAAAAACGGGACGTGCTGTGATTCACAGAAAAGTGATGGTGTAGAGAAGGAATTGTGAGGTAGTGACCTCATAGAAATGGACTGATTTCTTGCTTATCTATGTGAAAGTCTTAAATATCTAGGTGTAACATCAAATCCAACACATTTCTCAGATGAGGCAAGTCTTGTAGAAATACTTACACTGTGTTTTCAGAATGCAGGATTTTTGCAGTGATTTTCCCAAGCCAGGATTGACTATGGTTTCTTTTTTTGTTTGAGTTTGACACTATTTCTCTTCTACAGTTCTGCAGATATTCACATGAAACGCCTCCCACTTTGTGGGGAATAAAACCATATTGCAAGCAGAAGACATAGGGCTGCAGGGGGTCTCACCAGAGCGGAGCAGAGGGGTAGAATCCCCCCCCTCGACTGCTGGCCATGCCGCTGGGGACGCAGCCCAGGGTGCGGTTGGCTTTCTGGGCTGCAAGCGCACGTTGCTGGGTCATGTCGAGCTTCTCGTCAACCAGCACCCCCAAAGTGTTCTCCCCAGGGCTGCTCTTGGTCCGTCCTCTGCCCAGCCCGTGTCTGCGCGTGGGACTGCCCCGACCCACGCGTAGGAGCACTTGGCCCGCTTGAACCTCCTGATGTTCGCATGGGCCCACCTCTCAAGCCTGTCCAGGGCCCCCTTGGTGGCATCCCTGCCCCCCAGCGTGTCGACCGCACCACACAGCTTGGGGTCGTCAGCAAGCATGCCAATACTTCCTGTAGATAAATAGGTACATTTAGCAGACGGGTAGTTTTGTTGTGTGCAGCACTTGCCTACACAAGGACAGCGAGCACCAGTGTTCCCGAGCTCCCTGCGCGTACAAGCCAGGCTGGTGGGAACACCCCAGGGAAGGGGGTCTGGAGGAGCAGAGCCTGGGGCCAGCGCCATCCCCAGGAGCAGGTGGCTCCTCCATTACCCAAAGATGTGAGTGTCCATGCAGCATCGCAGACGGTGGGCACCGGGCTCTGCCTGCCCCCTTGTGCCTCTGTGCCTTGTGAGGTCTCCAGGCCGTGGCCCCCTGTGGGCACTTGTGCCCCTCTACTGCTCCCAGCCAGTACCAACAAGAATGGAAAAGCTGATACTTAACACAGCTTCAAGAATAGTTTGCAAACATTTGCTGCATTAATTTCCTTTCATTTGGTCAGGGAGATAAATTGACTTGACACCACATTACCTGCTTCTCTGTGTTTACTGCAAGGCAAGCTGCAGGGTTGTTTGCTGGTAAACATTTTACAAGGTAGAGTAATTTATGTGAGGCTTTTTTACTCTCTGCACGTTACAGCTGCAGCGAGGCAGCGCCAAGGCATTATTACCCCCACTTTAATCATGCCCCTGTGGATCAGGAGCAGTTAAGTGTATTTGATGATTCCTTCTAAAATACCCATTGTTGCCAAACAAACATGAATGACTAAGAATTATTTTCTTATACTGAGTCTAATTGACTAATCCCTTGTGTCCTAGATAAGCAGGATGACAATTTGAAATAGTAGCTAAAAAGCTGCATAAAAATACTTAAAGTATTCCTAAATTTTTGTGAACGTAGTCACAGCAGCCACAGCATGGCTGGAACACAGCACAGCCTTCAGCCAGCGAGCGGGTGCTCGTCAGGCAGCAGTCATTAACTCTGAGCACAAACCCGCAGCTGCCCTGGGCTGCCACTTCCACTGCTGCGACCCGACCTGCCCCACGGGCTCTTGTGGGGCAACTGATACAGCGGCACATACAGCCAATGTGAAAGTTCCCAGCTTTTGGAAAAAAAGTTACACAGCATGTGGCAAAAGCATTGCATTAACTGCAAGGCATGCGGTACTCACACTTACTCAGCATCAGCCTTCATACCCTCGGTCCCACGGCACACAGCTCTGCTGAAACAGCCAGCACCCCACCTGCCAGCAGCGAGAGCTGGCCAGGCACAGCACAGCACCGGCCTTCACGGCTGCATGCTCATCTTGTGTGCTCTATCTTATTTTAGCTCGCTACCCTCTTCTTTATTATAAGATTTCTCCGTTTCCTTTCATTGATTTATCATCTTCCCTTTTTGGCCTTGGACTTCCAGGCACAAAATGTTCCACAAGTGTTTTACTTGGGGAAACACAGGGGAGAAGGTTTTGGTCATTTACAATGTGCTTATTCTTTCAAAATTTCATTCAGAGAGTTTGTTACAAATAATTCATTGCTGTAACCTTTATGAATTTCTCCCTCTCTAGTACCATATTTCATTTTAAAAACAATTTAAGAGACTAACATATGTACAGAAGTATCCTTCCTGGGTTTTAAGGATTTTTATCAAAATACCATTTTTTTATTTTCTAAAAACCAGAAAAAAATACTTGGAAAACTATTTTCTAAAAAATACGAAAGGGTGGGAGGTAAGAAACCTCCTATCCTTTTAGGTGTCTGCATGTCTCTGGCAATAACTGTTGGTGGATTGTCACAGGGAGTCTCTGTACTACAAACAACTGCACATGTCATCTTCCCCAGGTATTGCACGTCCCTGGAGCCTTGAATGTCTCCCAGCAACACACAGTGCACAACACATTTAACCTGCCAGTATGTCAGCACTGCAGTTTCAATAATGATTTCCTACTTCTTCATAATAAAATGTGGACTTTATAACTTAAGAGATTTATTACTTAAGGTTTTCAGAAATAGCACACATTTTTTTTCACAAAATTCTTCAGATATGAGCTTATGAAAACAGCACTGTATGTTGGTACTAAAACAGTGGAATCACTACTCTGAAACAGAATGGAAGTCAGCATCCCATCCTGGAGCAGTTCTTTGCTTCCCTGGCAGATGAAGTGGCCAAGCCCTGACATTTTTGCACTTTAGGCACATCAGACCCAAATAAACATGCTGCTCCAAACCAATGACACAGCCCAAGGCTGAGCAAGCCATCCATGTCACCTGCCCAGACACTTCCTTAGAGCCAGAGCTTGGATATTCCCAAGGACTTTGCCCATCACACATTGCCCATGATGTGGTCCAGACCAAGAGGCCAGCACAAGGGAGAGGGACCCCGAGGGACCCCTGCGCCCACAGGGGCTGCCCAGCCTCCCCACACACCCATCCGGGCAAGAGGGAGCCAGAAGCAGCATCCCTCGGGAAAGGGAGCTACCTCACCCCATCCTAGGCACCCCAAGACACACAACACACATTATATGGATACTGGCAGAGCATTGGGAACTTCACATCCTCACCTGACCCTCCCTGCACCTGTGTTTTGGAAAATAAAATAAATACAAGACTCTACTGACCAGAACAATCCAGGGCAAGAAGCATGTTTTATATGAATTGCTGACCACCCCAGGCAAGGGCAGGTGTGCAGTGGCACACACACTAACTGTAACTAAGCCCACGAGCTGATTAAGGCACAGACAAGCAAGTAAGTATCAGCTGCCCTCTGCTCACTGAATGAGCCAAGCAGGTATAATTTCATTTCCTATCTCATGTCCCTCAGTGGGACCTCACAAACATAAATGCAGAGAGTCTGTTTCTGGATTTACTGTCCCCCTGCTCCAAAAGAGGACTAAAGGGCCAAGCCTCCAGCCAAGGGAGGCAAGAACCCACCTGTAACAGGCACTGTGAGTAGCCCTTCGTGCCATCCTGCATGCTGGTACAAAGCAGACCTGCACTTTCAAATACAGCTCCCGATTTTTTTCCTCCCAAGAATAATCTGTTCGCATTACAGACCAAATACCACCTTGGCAGACGGTAGGCACGGTACCCTCCACCTTGCATCTGCTTGATCTGGTTTCTGAGGAATGAATAACCCCAGAAGCCTTGCATGCCCTGGATAGTGCCTACAGGTGGAGAGCAGCTTGTTCTGCCAGCCAGAACACTGGGGTGAGGGAGCAGCCACCAAGGATGCTGATCCGGATCAGGCCCCCAGCATTTAAAGATGTGGAGGTGCTGGGGGTCACCCCTCCATGAGCCTGGTGCAGACAGCTGTGGGCAGGGTGCCAGGGCTGCGGAGGTGTCGTTCTGCATCCTGCACGGCCAGGGGGATAACGTGCACAGGAAAATACCCTCAGGAAGGGGAGCAGAGGCTTTCTCTGGAGCTGGTCTTTCTCTCCTGGCCAGTCTACTGAGTTTCACAAAATGCTTCTACCTCCAAATATCCACAAAACCTGTTTCTAGTTAGTAACTTCATTTTCACTTTTTGTTGCATTTCGAAGAGCACAACTTAAAACAATCATCACAAACCAGCAAGAAATCCCTGGCCTGACTTCTGAAATGACTTCACCTAACATGTATAATAATGATTTGTTCATTTTGTTTTTAGTTTTTCCAGATTTGCTCAAAATTATCCCTGCAAGTATCCATGTTAGTGTCATTCTCTTCTGCACAGTACTGATAGTCTTTGCTCTGGTGGGAGCAGGTTTCTTCATGTTCAATGCTTTTGGCAGCCCTTACGAAACCCTGCACGGCCCCATCGGGTTGTACCTCTGGAGCTTCATTGCATGTAAGTACCACCCCACCCCTGCCTGCCTGGCTAGCGCCTGTCCAGGTTTGCTACTTAAGATGGACTTACTGGCATAGGAGACCGCATTAAGGACCGTGGCCACACTGACTATAAACCAGCAAAATAAAGCTAGGCAGAAATGCGGATGACTTTGCCATATCAAAACATGTTTTTTTCCAAATTGGAGTTAAGAGGTAAAATGCCAAAACCCTCGACAAGGGCAGGCGATGGGTACAGGCAAGCAGGCACCCCCAGCACCTTCGGCCCTTCTGCATAAGCTGGCAAAAAAAGGGGATGGTGCCCACAAGCCCCAGGGACCTGGAGCTGGGGATGCATCACGGGCACACAGTCAGAGCCAGGAATTGTACCAGAGAGGGGAAAAGGGGGGTAGGGGAAACCCAAACCACAAACCAAAAAACACAAACCAAAATAAAGTCATTGATGCAACTGCTCATATTTACCACAATGGGAGGTTTCCAGCTGTGTAGGTGAGAGCACCACTTAGACAGCAAAACCATCCCAAGGAAGGAAGGAACCGAGAAGCAGAGAGGGAGAGATTGGCAGCAGCTTGCTGTAAAAGCGGTCTCTGAAAAAAACACTGCCAGCAGGGATAACGAACCATCCCTGTCCCTCCGCCACTTAGAGAGGGTAAAGCCCATTCTCTATGCTGCTGGCTTGGCTGACAAGAACATTTACTATTACTTTACAAGGTATTACTGTTACAATCATAATTTAATAAAGAACTTAAGTATGTATTTATCTGTAAACACGCAGACAGTTATGTTCAAGGGGACAACGAGCAGCTTAAAGCTGAAAGTGCACAGATACTTTGCTGGATCAGGGTACTACAGCAGCAATGCTAAATATTACTGGTCCCAAGCCAAATTCAGTTAAAAAAAGCTTACTAACTTCAACAGCCATTGGCTTGGATTCTAAAAATAATCCCTATTAAAGCTAAGTTACAATGGACATAATAACGCTATCAATATGACTTTTGATCGTGATGCAGGGACAGCCGAGATGATGAGCATCTCCCCCTCCATTTCAGGTTCCTGTGGTTGCCTCATCATGATTCTTTTCTCTTCAGAGGTGAAGATCCACCATCTTTCAGAGAAAATTGCTAATTTCAAAGAGGGAAGTTTTATATTCAAGACTCACAGCGAGCAGTTTGCAAACTCATTCTGGATCATCCTGGTTTGCTCCCTGGTGCACTTCCTGAACGCCTTGCTAATACGATTTGCTGGATTTGAATTTCCCTTTTCAAAATCAAAAGATTCAGGAACAACCACTGGAGCGGTTGACCTGATGTATTAGAACTACATAGTTTAAGAACATTTCAAGCAATGAGGTTCATCGCTACTACATTCAACAGCCACCAGGTGTACTAACTTGTAAATGATTAGCTCTAAAGACGTTAAAAGAAGTGAAGGTTTCAAATAAACAGCGACACGGCATATGCAGTAAACTAAAGACGACATGCTATTTGATAACATCTAGATTAAAATACCCTCTCTTTCTTGGGGTAAGACCTTAAGACGTTTGCCTTTTTTCCAGTATGTTATTTGAAAAGTAGCTGGTGCAAAGAAAACTAGTAATATCAGTAGTGTTGAACTGGATCTGGAAAATAAAAGGAACGGGTTGCAGTAGAGGCACACACTATCACTTTAGCCCTTGTGAAGGCACGGATGCAGTTGTTACTGCGTCAGGGCATCGGAGAACAAGGATGCTCAGCAAATCTACAGATATCAAACGAGAAAAGAAAGCGTACAGGCTTTGCTCCTAACACGCATCAGGCTCCGTCTCAAAAGCACAACGCTCAGAGGGAACACAGCACTACAACAGGTGCTTGTGGGACAAAAGCCAAATACCTGAATCCACCATGAGCACTTTAACCTGCATGGCAGCAGCATCATTTCTATCCATAAAGCTCTCTTTTGGGCTTTTTAGTTTTAACAAACCCAACTGTAACTCTTTGACCCTGAAGCCACAAGAGACGTCACTGTCACACGCAACCACTGTAGCTGGGGGCTTTGCAGCCTTGGTTAGAGCACTGTGCCCAGCAAAGCAGGTTGTAGAGGAGATGCAACATACTCCATCCTGCTCACCCGAGGGAGGCAGCCTGGCTTGGTGCTGCTGAACACTCCCTGCAACACACCAAGGCAAAGAGCATTTCCCAGAGCAAAGTGACAGGAACAAGACCAGGCACCCTTCCCACTGCACTGCACCCTCCCAAAGCCTCACAGGCAGAAGCATGAGGAACTCTGCCCAGAAACAGCCCTGCAAACACTCCCTCATCAAGCAACACAAATAAACAAAGTCAAAACCTTTGGCAAAGAGCAACAACGGAATAGCACAACAGACAGGTTTCCAAGGCAAGCCACAGCTCAGTGGAGACAGAAGAAATAACGCGAGGTTCTCTACCTCAAGGAGTGCAGGAAGCCCGAATGGACAAACACATCAGCACTTGCACCCTTAAGCATCGACGAAGCAGTTAAAGCAACCGAACCACTCATCCTAGGTACAGCTAAACCAGCCCTGTTACAGACAGATTGATCAAAAGAGCATTAACACCACCAAACACTACCTCCTCGGGATTATGCAGGTGCCTCGGAGATGTGGTGCTCCTCGCAGGACACAGAAACAACACTGAAAGCAAACACAAGAGGTGCACAGAGAGAACACTGCTGCCCCAGCTGCCCATTCATACACATATGCAGGCTGCTTCTGCACAGCTGCAGCTGAGGAGCAATCACCCCACCAGGCACCCACTGCGTCACCTGTGCTGAAAATCAAGCCCAGGCACCTGTTAGCGCTCGCCTCTGAAAAAACTATATGCTCCAAGTTCCAGCAACTTACAAGGTGACCTCACTGACTTTTATGCTATTCTTTTATACTTTTACTACAAATGACAAAACATTGCTGGGTTGTCTTGTAAAAGGTTTGTAAGTTATACCACTGCTCCACAAACCCTTTCACAAAGCAGCTCTGCCTCCCCATGGTGTATCACATCTCCCTGGATTGTGACAGTGTGTTAAGGGCTACTGCAAGTTATCACAGCCCCCAACTTTTTTTTCATCGTTTTCTTCTTACTGGATATGCATACTCTTCCTAATGTGTCTTCTTAACACATGATTTGTATTACTACTCATGGAACTGTTTACTATAGAGCAAACAATAAGGAGTAACACTTCATCCTTCTCGCTCCTGGTGCATCATGAAGCTGCTCTGTTTTGTAGCTCTGTAGCAGCTTCAGCAATCGCTGGCACATGCAATCAGACACATACACTGCTTACATCTGTGCGTCTAGCGACACTTGCCAGTCCTGAAGAAGGAGCTGGCCCATATCTGTAAAATACAGAGTTGCACAGAAGATAAACCCATTCCTGTCCCTTTTGCTCTGCAGCTCATGACTCGGGATCCACGGGCTTTCATGGGGGGATCACCTCACAAAGAGCCCAGCTCCACCACTCTCCCCGCGTCCCACCTCACTTATGAGCATGAGCCCAGCTGTTATTTTCATTCATATCCAGTTCCTGAGGCAAATATAACAACTTCTTAATAGCAAAATAAAATGAAGACAATATTTGTGTGTCTGGCCAGCTGAAAGTAACAGTTGGAACAAGCGTGACCTGCTCAGCCTGCACTCCTGGATGAGCACCAGCACATTCCCTGTGGCTCACCTGTAATCAATGAGCATCAGCTGAAGTTTTGCCTGCTTCATTTCTAGACTAGCATATTTCATGATTTAAAAAACAACAAGAATTGTATAGTGAGGAGAAATATATAAATATATTTTGAAGGTTCTTGAAAAATCAGATTATTTTGTATTCCAATAAGAAGTTAGTATGAATTTGTGTCTGTGTGTGTGCATGCAGTGTGTGTACATATAAATACAAATACATATGTATATATATATAAAATCAGTATATAGACACAAGGGTGCGTACCAGGCTTAGACCACTGGCCCACGATGCTGATGAAGGGGCGAATGGCAGAGCATCGAGTTGCAGATGTGGAGCTCACTGTGCTCTCTGGCCCTGTATTGCACCCTACTGCTGTGACTGCCCTGAGCAGAGCTCCTGGAGGCCATGCTGCTGGCTCCCACAGCAGACCCTTCTAAAGCATATCCACCCTAATAGGTTTTATTGTCAAAGTCACTACCCCGAGCAGAGATCATTTATCATTTGGAAACAGCACAAACCACAAACTTAGTTGACTTCCCCACACCAGCATGAGCGGTACATCCACACCAAAATCCGTGGATGTCGTTCCATAAAGCACAGCCAAGAAATGAGGCACCTCAGTAAGACCCAGCAGTACGGAGAAGTTCAGGCATTAGTGCAGCAGGAGCGATGCTAATGACACCTGCAGCCAGACACCCTACAGCCTGGGCCTAGGGAGAGGTGGGCTGATGGATGTCCCCCTACTGCCTGACATAGGAGGGATGCTCAGCACTGGCTGTGGCTGTGGAAATGCTGCCCCAGCAAGCAGCCTTTCCTGTCCGAGATACTGCAGAGCTGAGATTGTGCTAGGGAAGAAGTTAATTAAGTTTCACAGCTTCCCCTCCAACACCTCAGAGCATTTACCTACATCATGGAGAAGCTGGGAGAGCTCTGTGCCAAAGCCCTGTTGGGGTTTCGCCCCTTGGGCCAATATTCACTCGTACCTCTAGCAAAAGGGCTTTGATGTCTGGAGACAGAAGCTGCTGTGGAAACGCAAAGCTTCACAAACTTGTTAAGTGCATTATTTTTGCTGCCAGACATCGTTCCTGTCAGAGGCCAGGAGGTGCAGGTCCACATCCCCTTCAGCCTGGCGGTGGCACACAGATGGGGATGTCGCTCAGCTGCCATCGCCCCGAGGTGGGACGCCACCCTCCCCAGGGCACAGCGGGCAGGTACACAAACGGCCCAGTCTGGATGGAGGTGGAAAAAGGGGAGAGAGGAACCAGCCCCCCAGGGGTGACAAGCTGGGGTGGCGTGGACACTGCACACGGCTGAGGGATGGGGTGTCCTGTGCCATGTCCTGCCTCTGGTTTTCCAGACCAAAGGCTGAACCAGGCAGGGGAGTTGTGGGGTGGGGGGGTCTGCCTTCTGCAGCCAGGTCCTGACCTGTCTGCTGACCTGGTGCCTGAATTCGCCATCACCACCAGCACCGAGAGTTATGTGGACTTGATGGGCAAAACCACATTTCAGTCCCTCATTCTGCGGGTAGACACAATGCCAAGAACATTACTGACAGGATGATGCCCTTCCTGATGGAAAACACAGTAATGGGTACAGGACACTGTTCCCCACCACAGCAACTGCTCTGTTGTTTCACTTGGTGTCTCCAAAAGGGCAGAGCTTGCTGGAGCAGCCTGCACAGCAGGGGAGAGCCAAGTAAGGACAATTGTACCCATCTCTCAGGAACTGGTGCCTGCTCCAGCAACGGCCAGTTCTACAGAGCCGGGTTCATTCCCCCTTGCCATAAAATACCCGGATTTGGTGAACTCTCCAAATCTGGAAAGGCAGCTTGTCCCACATCCTGACTTCTAACCCCTGGAAAGAGACGGCGTGGTTTGTATCGGCCTGCTCCATCCCAGTTCACTTACAAACGTGGAGTAGATTTGATCTATTTTATTGTATTTACAAACCCATAGGTAAATCTTTTCTCCTTATGTCAAAAATCTGAAGAAATGACAAGAGCTAATAAAAAATCGACTCATGAGATCAAACAGTGTTTATCAGAGAGGGAAGGATCAACTCCCTGACTTTCCAGGCCGAACTCCTTCTGTGCCCACATGCAACCTAGGGAGGCAGTTAAATGAAGCAGGGATGCACTCAGTAGAGGACGCTTCGCCATTACAGGCCAGCTCCTAAGGGGCACCTTTCTTTTGAGCCAAATTCAGTTCTTAGGGCTCAAGAACTCAACTCCCACTGACTGCAGGAATTGTCCTCTGCTCCCCACACCTGGGAACATGGCAGTGAGAAGAAAAGGCCAACCCTAACTTTGATTATCCCAGTTTATAGGCACTCTGGCAGCCGTGACCATGGGTAGCACAGTGGTGCAGAGCTGCTGCTGCAAAGTTCTCGTGCAAGAGCTTCGCCCTGCAAGCACGCGGTGGTCCTCACCACGGCACACTCAGCACAACACCCCCACCTGGCTCTTCCCCTGCCTTCTCCCAAGTAGAAATGCGTGGTTCACACTCAAATTGTTGAGGGCATGCTGGATACTCTGTCCTTTCTATAAGGAAGTGCTACTCCAATAGAGGTAAAGGGGACAAGGGATTTTATGTCAGTTTTTAGGAAGCCAAAAGACTGGAGCCTGTGCTGCACCAAAAAGAGAGCAGCTTTTTTTACCAAGTAAAACCACAGTTCCTTCAGCTGGAAGAAAAAAACAACAGGCATTTGATGTCTCATGTGCAGGCTGGCCCAGGTAGTTCCTCTTTTCACAAACCAAGATTTGAGCCAAGCTGTTCCACATGACCCTGCGGAGAACGCAGAGCCGTCAGAGCCGGACCGTGCGGCTGCCCCACACAGACTGAGCTCAGGCACGCCTGGGGCAACCCAGGGCAGCCCTCCGGTGTGCCACGGGGAGCCAGGCTCAGCTTGCTAACATCAGCTCAGCCTCACAATTTTTCCACCAACATTCAGCCAGATACCCCCACTCGGTGTGTTCTCACAGACTGAAAGAGGAGAGAAACAACCATGAGATTTCCGTGACCTCAGCAGCACGCAGCCAGCGGGGTTCCCCCCACTCAGCCATGCAGTACGCGATGTGCCCGAGTGCCAGCCTTGCTTCAGGGAGCAGCAGCAGTAAGGGAACGTCAGAGCGTGGGTTCTGCCTTTCTCCGGCTCATCTCCCCACTGAATTTGCTAACTTCACAGACATCTGCTAAGTCTGCTTTTTTTTTTTTCGCTTGAGCTATGCACTTCCCACGCAGCCCTCACAGCCCACAGTCCATGCCGCTTGTGGTCAGTCAGCACAGAGGGAGCTGCAGCCCTGCAGCTGGAAAATACCCCCTGCTCCTGCACCAAGCCTGGAGCCAGCCCTTGCAGAGCTGCAGTCAGCTTTGTACAGCGCTCCATCCAGTATTAAACATTCATGCTGCTTATACAGCAAACAGGAAAACACGGACTGTGACGGGCTCTCATGAAAGTTTAACCACAGCGTGACAGTGGGAGATGACAGCAAGCCCCAGGGGGTGACAGGCAAATGGGATTCAGGTGCTGGCGTGGGTCTGGGGGGAGCTGCTCCCTGAGCAGTCCCAGTGCCCACATCCCTCAGCATCACCTGGAGCACGGGTGGCTGCAGATGGGTGACCGTGAGGCTGAGCACACCATGCCACAGACAGAGCTAGAGGAGATCACCAGCAGAATTTCAGATCTAAACAAATGGAGAGAAATTTTTAGTTTCCATGGGTAAGTTTTTTCTTCTGCTTTGTTATCACATTTTTAATTGCAGGTGTTTTTTTAATACAAATTTTTTCAGTTATGTTTTACTACAATACCTATGTGACCATGGAAAAAGGTCTTCATGTACTCAGTAATGCAAGTACTACAGCTTTTACCATTCCTTTCCCTTTGGAGTTCTTTCCTGTCTGGTCTCCTGTTTCTTCATATGTTACCAATGCCTCTGCTGTGTTGTTGGGGTTTTTTTAATTTGTCTTTCATTTTCCCTTTTCAGCCTGGAAATCAGCAATACAACGCATCAGGTAACTGTTTCTCTCAAAGGTCACATTTTGTATTTGTCTGGTGGTTTTTGCAACCATTCCACCAGGTTAGCATACTGAGGAAAACACACATCTCTGTATGTAGAACAGCAGATTATTTTTATGGAGATTGATTTCTTCTGCTCCTCCTTTAAGAAACACGTTTTCTTCAAATAATATAAAGGAATGTCTTGCTGATCTAAATCAAAGTGGCAAAGTAGTCCAACATGAATTAACCTTTCTGTCTAAAAGTAATGGTTTTCATGGTCAGTCTTAGAACACAGGAAGAAAGGATAACAAATTAAGATCTCTAGAATATAAGTATTTGGAAAGCCTGCTGTGTCTTTAGGTTGAAGAGAGTGACGTTTGTTCCCCGTAATTCAGACAAATACAACATTACTTTATACTCCAATCATTAGCTTGTAGGGACATATTTGTAACGTTTGAGAAAAGCTGGAACTCAAACACACCAGCAGCCTCCCCTGCTGCTCCGTGAGCTCACCCCGGGCTGTTGTGCCCACCCGCCGGGGAATATGAGGCAGGGGGTAACTCTGGGTGCCGTGGGACGATGGGCTGTCTGCTCCCCTCTCTGTGCAGCGAGGCCAGGGCAGCGATGGCGATGGCCCACCTGCAGCTGGAGAGCATCACCCCCCCTCCGCCGTGCCCAAGCCCCTCCTGCTGTCTCCAGAGACAGGCGGCCAGCCCATCTCCTTGGAAATGGCAACGGTGAGCGTGCCTGCTGAATTAAGCATGAGCTGTAATTTAATCTCATTGAAAGAAAGAGACTCGAATGTCACCTGGTGTTCTGGGAGGCAGTGGGCTGCAGGCTGCAGCCTTCTGTTAGCCGTAACAGAAGTATATAACCGTAATGATTTATTTACGAGACTTTTAAAGAACACTGCTGCAACACAACCTTAAAGCTGATATACGATAATTCTCGTTAGATAACAGGTCAAATGACAAAGTGCAATATTTCCCTGCTCTCTGGTGCTTTCCTAGGAAAACAGGAGGCAGAAAGTCATGAGGTCAGTAAGATATTTCTACTCTCACCCAAATATCTGGTGTTGACAGCGCTCATGAGACTACCCACTGCCCCTGCTCATGGGAAGAGCCTTCACCAGAAGCTGGGGGGTGTTCTGTGGATGATGGCAGAATGGGCCATAGTGCCAGCTTTACTGCCCATGGCCCCCCACACCAAACCAGTCCCCTGTCACTTAGGCACAAACTTCATGAGAAGCTCAAGGGCTTCATACCAGAGGTGAAAGCCTGGCCAGGGCTGCGTTACTGGACACACATCGGAAAAATCTCCAGCCCTGGAAAGATTTAGATACACAACCGTGCTTACCGTCGGCTTCACGTGAATCCACTCCTCCGGTTCATGACCCACTTGCACAAATCACCCAGATCAGCAGCAAGTAATTTTCAATGGGAAGAGCCAAGAAATCTTCATGGGAAGAGTTTGGTTTCCTCTGCTCAGCAAATGCATCATTCACAAAATTAAAATTAATTAGGAAATACGTTCCAGGTGGGCCCATGCTGTGTCCACAGACTGGCAGTGGCGCAGGCTCACCCCTCCGGACACCCGCACCCAGGCAGGTCCCTCGCAGCACGCAGCACAGAGAGGGAGGGGGCAGCCGGGGCCAGCACCCCCTGGCCGTGGGGCAATGTGCTTGTGTTAAAAGTTACCGTAAATGAAACTCAGAGGCACAGCGACAGCAGGCAGAGCTATTTTAGGTAGGAGCCACATGTTTTTTTTTTAACTTTCTCTTTTAATTCAGCTGCCAACCCAAAAGCTGGCTGTGTGTGCCTAGACGGGTCCTGGACACGGGACATGCTCCACAATGGCCACGCGGGCCCTCCAAGGTGGGGGCCACAGATGAACCCTGCTCTGCTCCCCACCAGCGCTGCGCCGCTGCTGTACAGGGGGCTTGCACGGGCAAACACAGGTGTTTAGCTCTGTCCTCAGAGGCCCTGATGATGATGATGGGCACCTTGACCAGGTCTTCCCCCAAGAGATGCAGTGTCTCTGACTGTACTTCACAGGGGTGGCAGAATGCTGAGTCAAGCAAGTCACTGTATTAACCACAAACATCATCTTTGCTTTGAAATTATGGGGCCTGATTCTCAGCAGAAAATTTTACACTGCTCTGGCTGCAAGCACACATGCTGAACCTGTATCCCAGGGCCTTCTGACATTAAACGTCCTTCGCAACACTAGGATGTGAAGGGAACCAAACCCAGTGCATCCTTCTCCTCCTCGACAGGGGCTGAGAAAGCTGCTATTTGGAAACCTGTTCCACCTCTTCAGCTGTGAATGGGCAAAAGCGTCCTTCAGGTTTCGCGAGCCGTACTCTGACCTGGCCTACGCTTTGGAAGCAGAGAAGGTAAACATTTTGGTGCAACAACTGGCACTGTCTCCCTAGTGTCTCTGGGGAGTCATCTTTGGGACCTGGCAGCCAGCACTGGGTGCCTCTGCAGTGCGCCTACTCTCTGTGCTCTGCATGCCTGCACCCCACATTTGCACCTCACCACTGAGCACCCCTGCGCCCCATGCCTGTACCCTATGCTCTGCATGCCTGCATTCCGTACTTACACCTTGCGCTCTGCACACCTGCACCCCACGCTTGCACCTGGCGCTCTGCATGCCTGCACCCCACACTGCATGCCTGCACCCCACGCTGCATGCCTGCACCCCACACTGCATGCTGCCCAGCTGAGCTTTCTCCATAGGACAGGTGCTGTGGGCTTCCAGCTGCAGTCACACTCCACAGCTGTCCTGAGCAAAGCCCCATCTGCCCTTGCAGTGGAGGTGCTGAAATGTGTCTGGAAGTGGGATGAGCTGTCCTGATTCAGCAGCACACTGCAGCCACAAACTTTAAATACCATGGTATTAAAAGCTTCCAAAGCAAAGGCTCAAGTGAGAAGCAGCAGGTTGTTGCAAGTGGGCACAAATAAGCAGTACTTGCCTGTTTCTATTTTGGCAATTAGTTACCTACTTCCTACTGACCCACCTGGAAATCAAATAGGTGAATTTACCGACATCTTCATTTACTGAGTAAGGGAGATTCTCTTCTTCCTTATTTACCATCATTACATTGCCCCCAAAAAAGCAGAAGACCAAGATACACACTTAAAATTGCAAATTTTAAGGAGATTTAAATGCTTTTTACAAATGCAGGTGAAACACTCTGAGTTTAGAGGCTCTGTGACTGCAGAGAGAACAACAGCCCTGACACGTTCAGCCAGCACAACAGGGAGCAGGCATGGTCACCCTTGTGCATGGCCTCACATCAGCCCCATGCTGCCTCGAGACCCTAGTCCCTTGGCTGCGATGCCGGAGAAACAAACCACGGCACTTCTAGGCGTACGTGGTACCTGGAGTACAGAGCCCTTCCCTGCAGCTGCAGCACTGCAAGGGACAGACCCCTGCCCAGGACCTCCCCCTCCCCATGAGCACTCAGCCAGGGCCACCCTGGAGCCTTTTCCTGCATAAAGCCTTCTTGGGTTTAGGCACATATGATATTTTTCAATTTACTTTTCCATTTATCTCAGGAGTTGTCAGCAGCGCTTCTGAATTCCCATGTCAGCTGACACTGACAGTGGGATGGCTCACACTGGCCAGGGACTGCTGTGATTTCCAGGAGACTGACACAGCACGTGCTAGTTCAGGCACTGGGGAATGTTGTCTTTTCTGTTTCTAGTGGGGACCAAGAGCCATTCTGATGGCTGTACAAGCACACATCATAAAGTACCTGCTTTTTGTAAGAAACACGGAATATACTCATCTGGAAAGGTAAGTGGCTGAGCCTTCCCATGGGACATATGGAAACAATTTCCTTGCATTATCTGGACTCAGACAGACTAGCGCCAGGCTCTAGGTTTAACCAAACTAGACCCAAGTTCAGGTTTGCAGCTACAGGTGAGGATTTGCACGCAGGAGAAAAGCCTCGTCTGACACCCAGGCAACGCTTTCTCCCCCAAAAACATTTGCTCCCTCATCGCGCTCCCTGGTGCCACAGCCACAGCCTAGAGCAGCATGTGGGCAGCATCAGTGCTGCACAGCTGCTCACCAGGCTGCTGCCAACACCAGCACCAGCTGCCGAGCGCACCATGGGCAGCATTGGGGCGGGATGGAAGTCCCCACAGCACACACGTTGCTCCCAGCACATGGGAAGCATCTCCACACCACCAGCAGCGATGTCACCGAGCAAAACCTGGAAATTTCAAGGATGATGGGCACAACTGGATGCGCAGCTGCCTTCTCCACACACACACACCCCCCCAGTCTCTGCATGCCTCTGTCTCCCGCACCGCAGGCTGTGCAGGATAAACCGGCGGGAGCAAGAGGAGGCACTGGCTGCAGCCCTGGCAGACACCCTGTGGGCAGCAGGAGAAGGTAGGAGAGCCGTGGTCTGCCTCGCCACTGCAGCCATCCACATAATGCCAGGCAGAGGCTACAAAGCCGACAACTTCACAGAAAGAGTGAGTACAAATACCTTCTGCAAACAGGATTTTCTTTAAAGACATTTGGCCTGAAATTCTTAAAGACTAGAAACATAAAATCTTATAAACCTGTTCCCTAATTTACAGGGCACCGCAAACTGCGAGCACTTTAGACCCACGACCCAGCAGCAGCCTGTAAGACACTCCCGCCTCCTCACAGAGGCCTTCGGTCAGTCCGGAGGCCGCCGTTCCCTCGCGTTAAAGGCTGATCTTCCTTCTCCCACAAAAAGCAGAAACCAGCTAGCGTAAAGGTGTTCCTCTAACTCTTCATACAGAGCTGAACTCCTCGGTTTAGGAAGGGGCATTACTGCATTATTCTATCACTTGCCTAGAGGAAACACTGGATTAAAAAGCTCAGCTTTTTGATATAATTAATGTCTCCTTTACAACATCTTCCCCTACACTTGTGCCTGACAGATCCAGCTGTTTGAGTTCTCTGAGAAAGCAGCAGCTCACGAGTTCATCTTTGGCCATATAAACTGTGTAAGTATGGGATATCTGCTTTATTCTGACTGTGTTGCTTGCTGATGTCTTATTTCCCATTCAAAAGTGGACCTTAAGGAGATCAATCGTATCACCTTCAGCAGGACATTCAGACTGTTAATGTACAGTTAGTTCATGGATTATGTTTAGCCTTTCCTAGGGGAAGTGATCATGCTCCCACTGAAATCCCCTGGACTTTGTACACTACTCAAATACAAAATACAGTTCCTTGCAACTTCAGCAAAAATCCAGGAAAAAAAGGGTACAAAAACAGTTTAGCCAATAACTGGAAGTTTCTTCTTCTCCCCTGCCCCCCACCCCCTCTTTTTTTTTTTAAACCTGAACCTATTCAACAAAATTAGTTGCAAAACCTTCCTGGAATAACACATTATTCATTTGGCTCAACATACTCGTTTAAGGTTGTATTAAAGCAGAGGAATTGTTTTAATTAAACATCATATATCTGCCATAATTCCTCCCCCGTGATTACCTGTTTCTTTTTCCAGTTCAAAGGTGAAGGAAGTCACGGAGTAATCCTATTTTTATACAGTTTACTCTTCTCTAGGACACTTGAAAGGTATTATTTAATTTTTAAAACACTTTCCTCTGGTTTAGTTAAATCTTCTGAAATGGTATTTTCCTTGGTTTACTTAAAATATCTATTCTTAGTCAAATGTGGAGAAGCAACTGTCCAAGAGGCAGATGCAGACCCGCTGGCGTGTTTCACAGATACGGATCTGCCTGCACAGGCAGGAGGGGCAGCAGAGAGAAGAGAAACCCTTTGCACACACAGCAAAAATGATGCACCGTATAACACCAGGAGCTATCTCACTGACAGCAGTAGTCACTGTTACAGTCAATTACACTTAAACAGGAAAATCACAAGAAGTTTATTTAAACACAGAACTCTGCCAGTGTTACTATGCTGGCAGAGGTGACTGAGTGGTCTTCCTAAATCCGATATCATTAGATTTGGGTAAAGATGCTTTAGAAAGGTACAGAGGCATATTTATACCAATATAAAACATGATTCATACCAATGTGACACTATGATAACTATTTAACAAAAAATTGCACTGCTACTTCAAATAATTGTGTTCAGGCTACACCGGAGTGTATGTGAGGCTGTTCAACAGTAATTGCACCAAGGGAAATCCTGGGGGTTTGCATCTGACTCTAAATTAGAATTTTAGGAACGGATCTGAAGTGCAAGAGCTCCAGCTGAGCATAAAACTGCTGTGCCAGGAGCAAAGAGAATGAATGAGTCTATGCAGTTTCTTCCTGTTGCCTGTTATTCAGACAATGACGTACAGCAGTCCCCTCAGGCACTGATTTGGCGCTACTGTAACGCTCTGTGCTTGGTCGTA
>JAVJGJ010000003.1:29106445-29117112 GCA_035590215.1 Microhierax caerulescens | reverse complement strand
AGCTGTGTTATTAGGGAGATTTTCTTGCAAGTGACTTCAGCGGGCCTTTCCGTGTGCCAGCTCTGCCGAGGACAGCCCCTGGCACCCCTCAGTCCGACGAGCCAAAGGCCTGCAGGAGCCCCATCTCGGGGCTCAGGGGTGGGGGCAGAGGCCCCATGCCAAAGGGCTCGGGGGACCCCTCCGAGTCCTGCCACGGAGAAGACAGATGCCTGCAGCCCGTGCCGGTGCCAGCAAGGTGCCAGCAAGCCTGGCATGGCCGAGCGCCGGGGCAAGCCGCGCAGGGGCTTCTGTTGGTGCTGGCAGCCGCCACTCAGCGCTTCCCTGCTTTCTCTGGAGATGGACGGGATCGTGTAATGGAAAAAGCATTTCATTCAAGGCAAGATGCTTACAGTTTGTGAACAGGTGCTCTGAAAGATGCACTTCCTTTGCTGTTTGTTACAGCGGTGCTCTCCATATCCATAGGGCTTCCTGCAGTCTCTGTGTGTAGCCCGAAGATATCCATGAACTACGTATTTTTCTTTGGATCAGGGATATCTTCTGATGCAAGCGTCACTCAGATGTCAGTTGAATAACTATGAAAATGAGTTTTAAGAGCTTTGGACTGCCAGCAGGAGAGATGGATTGGGAAGGGGGCAGCAACAAACCGCTTATCCCAGCCTTAAGGGGACGCAAAAATCATCATACAAATTAGATTTCTGGCAGATCTTGCAAGAAGAATACATTTTAACTTTCTGAGTAAAATTGCAGGATAAGGTCAAACTATATTGAATTAATTTGTTTCCTGATAAAATACGGTTTCTTACTTTAATTAAGGCTGGCGCTTTTTTGCCTTGTCATTTTCCTGTTCGGATTTATTTCAAAGATGAATGAGTAAATAGAAAAAAATTTAAGGGATCTGGTTTTTTCCAGACAAGGATTCAATTCTCCTTTTTATGTTTTTAATCTTTTTTTATTGTTAACATGCCTTTAGTGAAAGTATGGGCTCCAGTGTTTACAATTTTAAAGAACGATTAGTGTGTAAAGCTTCCATATTAATGAGTTTGCATTTTCTGAAGTCTCATAGCATGCGAGATCACAGCTGACATACTGTGAGAGGAGGGGGTTCTCTTCCCTGACCTCCCCCTGCCGCACGCCATGCCCAAGCCACTGTGCCTTTCATTTTAGAGGTTTTTGCAGCGGAGCCACAGCTGGGGGGACTGGGGGTCCCCTTCAGTCACCTTCATGCCCAGCTCCCTGTGGCCCAGCTGCCCTGCTCCCAGCCAGGAGCCCCCAGAGCAAGAGATCGCCTTGGGAGAGTTCACCAGGCAGGGTGGTCGTATGTGCAGAGCTGGTTTACTTGGTAACGAGGAGGTACAGTGGGGTTTGGATATACATTGTGCATAGAATTATTTTTTATTATTTCTTGGTGGGAGTGGTTGTCAAATTGAGGAATGGCCTTTCATCTAAATCAAACTAGTGCCTGAGATCTGTTGTTTTTCACATCTGAATGTAATGAAAAATCTAGAAACAAGTCAATTCTGATTTTATTTGATTTGCACAATTGCAACAAAATGCATCATGTGCAACAGGTTTTCCCCAAAGATGTTGAGTCCCAGGTCTGGTGAAAGTGCAGAGCTGGTGCTGTGTTCCTGGTAATAATGCTACTTCGACCACACGTCTTGCTGTGTGCTCAGTTCTGCTTCTGCCCCTGTGCAGCAGAATGGGAAGCAAGCCCTGAGCGTTTGCAGAGCAGTGCGTGAGCGTTCGCAGGCCCACTGCTGCAGCCGTGCCACGCTGCTTTTGCTGGGTTTCTGGCTTCACAGCCACCTGTGTCCTGCAGGCAGGTCCGTGGGCAGGGGGGAGCCCCTGTGGGCCTGTGCCCATGGAGGGTGGGCATGCTGTACTGTCAACTGTCAAACAAGCTCACCTTCAGCAACTGTTAAAGGAAACGGTATTTTTTTAGAGCTGTACTGCAGAAATGCAAAGGCCAAAGCAAGCAGCTGATAGGAAATTGTCAAGTTGCTCTGCTCAGTATGTGATAGCCAAGAGAAGTAGCCAGGGGCTTTCCTCCTAGGCCTGTAGTGCGTGTTGTGGGTTTTTTAGCTGGTGACATAAGGAACCAAGATACACCTATAGCTTCTAAGCCAGTTGTGTCAATTCTCTTCTTCAGGGTCGATGTTCAAGGGAAAACTGCAAATATCTTCACCCACCACCGCACTTAAAAACGCAGCTGGAGATAAATGGACGCAATAACCTGATTCAGCAGAAGAATATGGCCATGCTGGCCCAGCAGATGCAGCTTGCCAATGCCATGATGCCTGGTGCCCCATTGCAGCCTGTGGTATGTGTGCTTTTTGGCTTCAATCAATGAGTACAATGAGTTGTAGTTGGAGTAAGTTAGCAGGTGTGCTTACACACCTGTAAAATCCCACAACTATCAGGAACTGGTAAAGAAGTGAAATACAATGAAATGCTGGTCTGTATGTCTTCGTACTGCTCAGTTCTCCTTGCCTGAAGTAGTATTGTTAATTTAATTGATTCTCTTAATCTTTCATTAATTGAATTCACTTTTTGCCACTTCCTACAATTAAGAAAGTGATCTGTGTGGGATTTTCATAAATAGATGCTTCCTTTGCAATTTTATGTGCTCTAGGAAATTCCTGGGTTTGAGAAGATTCCCACTGGATGTGTTCCATTCGCTCAGGGGAACCTTCTCAGGGAATTACTTGCTGGAACTGGACTTTGATTTTTACAGCCCACTGTCAGGCAGAGCCGAAGGCTTGCCCTGAGTGATGAATGCTGCACATCAGTCTGACTTGCAGGATCGACAGCTCACGCTTGGCAGGAAGATGTGCAGATAATCATACTTTCTATAAAAAGCCAAGGGGTGGGGGAAGGAGAATCTTATCAGAAATCTCTCATTTGGTCACCTTAAAATGTGATCATATATTACATCATATCTGTTTCTCTTATACCTTAGTAAGCAAATACAACATGGTGTTCCGCAAAGTCAAATGCTTTGGCTGAGTTTCTTGCTCTGCAGTAATCCCTCGTTTCGGCAAATGTAAAAGGTGATTGGCATCTACCCGCCATGCACATATGCGTTTGGGAGCTGAACACCCTGTGCCAGATCCCTCTCTAATGCAGTCCGGAGAGGTCATTTGAGCTAACCTATGGATAAATTTGGCCAAGAACCCTTCTGACATAAATTCCTAGCTCAGATATTAGAGGGTACTGATTAATGTATGAGTGAGACTGGCACTGATTAATGTATGAGCAAGGCTGGTATATTCCACATCAAAAGGCAAACAATGCTTCCCTGGCTGAAGTTCTCTCTTCCAATGGGTAAAATGGCAGCAAAGGAAAAAATAAATTGAAATATGTATATAAAATAAATATATCTGCATTAGTGCTTCACTGACAGTTCTTTTATTTCTTTCCTGCTGTCAAAGGTAAAATTTAGGGAGTTCAGTTTACTTCTGCATACCTTCCATTAGGTAAACCTATATTTGCTATGTTAGATGGGTTCTTCAGCTTTTATTTCTTAAAACAGTGACAATGAATACTCCTCAAAATACAGCTAAATCTTCAGGAAAACTTATGCTTGTGTCTCATGGTTATTTGGCCCCACATTTTGTGGGTCTACAGAATACTGCTGAATATTTTGTAGCTGATTTGATTCGGTTAATATAACTGTTATTCACCCATGGAGGTTTATGCCTGGGCTGTTTCAAGAAAAAGTGTAGTGGGGGAGAAAAGCAGAAAATGTTGTGGTAGGTTCGTCACAGTAAATTCACTTTAGTATCGGTTAGCACAGCATGAGAAGATCCCGCATTCTGTTTTCTCTCTTTTGATTGGCTTTTCTTTAAATGAAGTTGTCTGTATCACCTAGGCAAGGAGATGAGCTGAGGCAGCATCAGCGCACAGACACCAAATGCTGTGGCACTGCAGTGCTTCAGGGGGTGCCCTGACACTGTGCTCTGCAGCCTGCTCCTTACTCCCGTATTGCCAGAGAAATGGGGCTGCCTGTGGGCTGGTGTGTTCTGCTGATGGTTTTCAGATCAGGAACAAAATTCAGTGTCTGTACAGCTAGGCAACTCAAGAGCAGGCTGTGCTTTAACTCCACAGCAGCCTCAAAATGATTTTTCAGTTTCAGCAGCTCAAAACAGACGTTGGCACATGCCACAGTTTTATTTCCTGATGCGAGTACAGTGACACAGCTTTAGTGTCAGCAGATTTGTCTTGGGGACTGTGAGAAAGTTTAAGTCAAAATGCAGCAAGCACTACGAACCACTGCTTAAAATATTCTTCTCTGTTAACTTGTTTGTTTGTTTCATGAATTGTAACCAAATATGGCAGGCTTGCGTTTACGCAAGGCAGCGTGTAGGGACACACCAACATTTGGATAAACATGACAAAAAAACCCTACTGCAGTCCTTTGGATCAATGTTCCTTTTTAATGTAAAGAGAGGCTAGTGTGAGGATAACATTTAAATAAAATGTAAATTCACCTTTATGCTACGCTCACACTGTCCCTAAAGAGCAAGATGTAAGTCAGTGTATTTTGAAGTGCAGCATGAACCTTCTACCCATGCCTGCATAATTTCTGTTTATGTCACTGGAGTTAAAACGTTACGTACAGTCTGTATTTTCAGCATTCAGTCTCATTCAGTGTGGGGATTCACAGCAAGGCCCATTGGCTGTCCCAGCAATAGTGTATCCAAATGGATGTCATCCTGATAATTTGGCCTTAAAATTACTTTATGTTTTTTAGCATGGTTGAAACATGTTGTTTCAGGGTGTTCTAGCAAGTGATTTATATCATCTCGTCTAATGACGCTTCAGTCAGTCTCTTTTGTTTTACAAAAATCAATACCCTGTGCTTTAATAAAAGTAAGTGAACTAACTTAACGAGAGACCCTTTGGTAAGCAAAGCAGTAGGATCCTTTCACTCATATTTCTGTTTGATAAATGTTTTCATTATCTCCGTTGCAAGTAATGTATGCGGACCTTTGCCCATCTTTCCTTTTTAGTTCACTCTTTTATCTGCCTTCAGCTGGCACTTGAGGGAGGGGATTTCAGATGGTGAGTGGGGATAACACCTCCTGCAAGCACTGAGACCCTGAGGAAGAGCTCTGCCTGCTCAGATAGGTTCTGCACTCCTTGCTTGTAAACTGGTTTATGGGGAGTTGGGCTCAGCTAGGCGACAGCTTTGGTACTGGCGCGTCGGTGGGTGATGCTGTGCTGCTTCACAATAGCAACATCAGACCCTGGGTTTGCCTTTTCCAGTGTGGAAGGGTGTGAAAAATGCTAAACAGAAGCAGGAAGGTGCGGATGGGAGACCAGAAGAGCGGAGACGGACCGTGAAGGTGTCTGGAGGCTCTGGGGCTGTTCCATTCTCCCAAGGGGCCCACAGGGCGCTGGGAGCACGGGGAGCCCCAGGGCTGCTTGCTGTGCTCTGAGCCGCAGGGCTGCTGGTCAGGCACGGCTTCTGCAGAGCACCGGCGCTGCCGGGGCGATAGCTGCGCGCTGCAGGTGCGAGTCCGCAGCAGAACGAGGTCCCAGACCTCCTTGGTCTGTAGCGCACAGGTAGCTGTGGGTTGTCCGTGTTCCCATCTGCACGTGGTGTGCTCTTGGGCATCCCTTGACACCGCAGGTGCTCCGTAGATGACCGTGAAAGATGCATTACGTGAGTTCAGCGCCTTCCCTGCGGACAGCCGGTCCTTCGGGAGCAGCGAGCCGGAGCGCGGGCAGAAAGCCCATCTGTCTGTCTGGGGGAGCCGCGGCCCCCTGTTTGCAAAGGTGCCCTCGTGGCTCAGTCCCGGTCGATAGAGCCCGTGAGCGAGCAGTGCCTCTGCAGCTCAGGCCTGTGAGGTTTGCGTTGGTTGTGCACAGGCGTTTTTAGAGCAGAATTACTCAGTAGAGGAGACGATGCAGATTATGGGGCACCTGGCAGCACAGAGCTGCATCCAGGGCTGTGTCCTCCTTCGCTTCTGTTCTCTCTGCTGATCTACAGGAGCTGCCTTTTTCTTTCAGCTGTTTTGTGTGATGCACAGCGTAGTAGGGCCCAAACTGCAAGGCTATAAGTAGTTGCACGGTTTGGTCGTGATGGTGGAGAAATACTACTTCTGCTTCTAGAGACAGGAAAGTGAAAGCTTGCTGGAAAACAAGTGAGCAGTAAGCAGTGGAGGTGAGCCCAGCAGCTCTCCCTGACCTGGAGCTTCCCCCGTCTCCCCTCTCCTGCCTTGCACCCAGGTCCCAGTTCTGACCAGTTTACAGTTACAGCCCGGATGCCCAGGCTGACCCTTGGCTGATGCTCACGGATGGCAGGGCCGTGCTTGGGGTGGCCCTCGTGGCAGTCCCGCTGGTCCCCGTCCCACAGCCGCCCGAGCCTTGGGTGGGTGCTGGGGTGGCTGGGGACAGTCCCAGGGAGATCCAGTCTGTGCCGCCTGCCCGCTGAGGCTGCTCTCTTGCCAGAAGTTTTTTTCTGTGTGCAGGGGTGTTCGGGTGGCTTGGTGCCCTGGCAAACTCCTGCTACAGAGAAGTGGTGGTGTGGTGCCCAGGTTTCACCACTTCACCATCCCTTTCTGCCAGCAATGTGGCTCCGAGCCTGAGCTGATACGACTGTAGGATAGGTTTTATCTCCTAATTTAGGTGTGTACAGCACATTGCAAAATACCTGTGAGTTTTGAAATTACGTGAAGTGGCTCTGATAAAATATGCTATTGTTTTGCAGGGTCTAAAGGCCAAAGGATATTTATGTTAGTATAAAATGATCTTAGTAGAAAATAAATGGGGTAATCTTTTATTTTTATTTACTGTACAGTCAGTATATTGGTCTGGAATCAAACAGTGGTATCTCTTAAGTTACACATTAACAGACTGGTCTGTAGTTTTATTTTTAATGTTCACTATTACATAGCTGATAACACAGTAACAAAAAGTGCAGCTAATTTATAGTATATTTAAGAATAATAATTTATTTCCTCTAAAATTTGCCTGTTTGTTTTTCATTCACATGGATGAAGAACCAGAGACGTTAAAAATATTATTCCCATTTACACAACTTTCAGTCTTTTTTCTTCAGTAATCTCTGCATGTGTTTTTTGTCCAGTGTTTCAGGTGGACTTGTTCCTTGTTTCCAAATGGTTCAGTCATTTCCTCAGGAATACAAAAACATGTGGTGTTATATGGTGTCTGGCTTAAATAGATATGAAACAGAGAAAGAGTTGCATTAACTCTGTAGTGGTTTTTCTCTCAAAAAGCTAGTTTCGAAGAAAAATCTAAATGCCTTGAATAATCCCTTTATTTAGATAATAAAGATAAACACTCCAGACTGAATCTTATTTGGCAATTACACTGGTAGTGCAGTGTCTTTGCATTCAGTGGGGCAGAAGAGTTATTTATTCCTTACTGCAATGTAACAGCTCCGCATTTGGTCTTAGAGCATTATTTGGTCTTCTACATCCAATTATCTTCACAATGTGATAGCCTGTAAGGGTATCTGGCTCCTTCTGTTTTTTAAAACAGAAAACAAACAAATGAACAAAAGTATTTGCATGCTCGCTCTCTCTCTCTTCCTCTGGCTTAATGTTTTAGCCTAAATAAAGCATATCCTTAATGCAGTATATTTCTTTCTGAATATCTGCATGGACAGCCTGTTTAATTTTGTAAAAATAAATTATTGTGGTTGTCTGGTCTTGTTCCTGTATTAAACCTCTGTAATTTCTGAACCAGTGTGGGCTCTCATCAGGGTCAGAAATGTCTTTATCTGTGTCTGAGCTGAATGTGGTTTGATGGTGTGTCGAGGCTCTCACACAGATGACTTTTTCCCGAGGGTGGATGTCTTGTTCACATTTTGGATGAGTCCCTCCGAGAGCCCCAGACTTTTTCCTGTGGCCATGAGGAGTGCTCATTTATAATGGCATTGCTCAAGTGTGGATCAAATGAGAGTTTGCACCAAGAGCTGACACATGTTGTAGGTGTGATGGGGAAGGTGGAGCGGGAGAACCAGTGGAGACTGGTGGGGGATGCCTGTCCTCGTGGTCATGTGCAACATTTGTCCGGGTGTTCTTCACGTCCCACAAAGACCACAAATGCTTCTTTCCCATCAGTAATGGAAACCCACTGCTGTTGTGCTCAAGATGATAGCCAGAAAGTTACTATGCTGACAGCATGGCAGCTATACATATTTAAAATGTCCATCATCATCTTTTCTCTAATTGCAGCCGATGTTTTCCGTTGCACCGAGCTTAGCCACCAACGCATCAGCCACCTTCAACCCCTACTTGGGGCCTGTCTCCCCAGGCCTGGTTCCAGCGGAGATCCTGCCCACCGCCCCGATGCTGGTGACAGGGAACCCCGGTGTACCGGTTCCTGCCGCTGCCGCCGCTGCTGCCCAAAAGCTAATGAGGACGGACAGGCTGGAGGTAGGAGCTAATATGAGTAACTTACTCTCACAAGTTGTATCATTTGTTGTGTCTCCTAGATAAAAAACATTTTTATTGTGGAAGAAAGTAATGCAGGTTTTGCTTCAACTGATAATGTCCTGTCTTGGTGACGAGTAAGGATGCGAAGAGACTGGGTGATCGTGCGCTAAGTTAATGCTTGTGGTTCTGCTTCTGACTTTCTGCTGCAGAAAGAAGTGGAACTGTTGAGCCCTTTTAGGAATGACTGTGACAGCAGCAAGAGCGCCTTGAAACTGTGTGCTGTGCCCAGAAAGTGTTAATGTGGCAGGGAGCACGGGCATGGGTATGAGCACCAGGGGCAGGTACAAGGGCGGCAGGGCTTCAGGTGCCTGGGTGAAGGATGACTTTCAGCCTTTCTGTTACTTCTGCTGTGGAAAGATGGTGCCAGCCCTCCCCTGCCAGCCTCCCGCGTCCAGCTTATCATCCTTGCTGCAACCCTGACAAGTGTTAGTGCTCTCTAGCTGGTATTCACCCTTGCCCTCAGTCTTTCTTATCTGAAGGGCCTGACAGCCTTTTCGGCACCTTATCGGTGCTGCGGCAGGGCGGGTGGTGAGCCGGCAGCACGCCACCAGCTGCTGCACACTTGGGGTGCGCCTGCGAGCACAGCCTGCGCCCCGTCAGGTCTGGTGGTTAAAAGGTGGTGCCGGGAGAGGCCGAGCCGGCGGCGTGATCCACTGCCACCCCGTTGTCTGTCTGTTGGACACGGCGGTGTTTTAGGGCACGTGCCGCCTGTGAGAGCTCAGCTGTCGCTGTAGCGTGCGTGGCCGCTGGTGCTCTCCCTCCGGCGCTGTGCAGCAGCCAGTGGCAGCTTTGGCGTGGAGAGAGCTGAGCTGTGCCGCAGCCCGCGCCGGCAGCCCCAGCCCTTCTTGCTCTGCCCTCGGCCCCTAGGCTGGCAGCCAGGGCTCAGGGCTCAGCACTGGCGTTCCTGTGGCATTAGTGCAACGGCAGCTCTTGGAGATCCCAGTACTGCAACACCTCCTCTGTGGGGAGGGGGGGAAGGCCAGAGGGTGCGGGGCTTGTTCTGCCCTTGGATATGGTCCCTGAACTCGGGGAGCAAGATGGGAGGAGCAAGAAGGATCTCCGTTTTAAAATGCAGCCGGTTGTAACTGTAATGCTTTTCTTTCTGCCCGTGCATGTGCATTAACAGGGATTAATTCTCCTTACAAGGAAAATTAATTCCTTTTTCTTGGTTGCATCTCTGACTGACGAGCTGCCGCTCAGAAGGCTGCAAGTTGGGAGGAGTGTGGAGGGTCATCTGGCAGTGAGCGTTTCCCGCTGCCGCTGTCACTATTCTCAGAGCTCACGTCACCGCAGGTTCCCCTTCTGTGGGATCACATCATTTCCCTTTTTAGAGATGTTTTCTCTGAAGACAGTGTTCCCCAAAGCACGGTCATGTTACAGGAGAGGCAGCCGTGCTGAGCTGAGGGCTGGCACATGGGTGGCTGTTCTGAATCACCCAAGGATGTTTTTCCTTTGAGGACCCTATTTCACCGTGGGTACTTGCCAGAGGTGGATTAAAACCAAAATGCAGCTAGATAAATTCATAAATAAATGATGCTAGATTTGGAAATGAGTACTGAGAGGAGGATGCTGATGGTGGGGAGCCCTTTGGATCACAGTGACACGGTCGGCTGCTGCAATTGATTGTGCTTCCACCCGTGTAGAGGGCACAGCGCTGGTCGGAGGTGCTAGAGACATGTGAGCTCAAAAGCTTTGTGTTCATAAGCAGGAGCAGGACGTAGCCAAAGTCGCCGAGAACCAGCTCTGCCTGTGGCCAGGAAAGCACGGTACATCCGTGGGAGCCCGAGGGGCTGTGTTGGCGCAGCTCTTCATGTGGTGCTTCCAGGGCAGACCCTGTGCTGCCCAGCAGACCGTGCCCAAAGTGCATGGGGAGCTAATGAAACCTGCGAGTTCAGTGTGCAGGATTTGGTCCTCTGGGTGCTTACGTTCTCTTTATATAGCTATTTAGAGAAGTGATACACTGCTGAGCCAAACTCCTCTGCATGAGAGGGAGTTGTGAGAGTGTTACTCTCACAAAACACCCAGGGGCACAGTCTGCGGCAAAAAACATCCTCATCAATTAGGAAAAGCCAGCAAAAACATCTGAAATCATTAGATTTTTAAAAAAAGGATGGGTGGTTTTGCTTTGAACTTGTATGGAAAGGAAGATGACAGCCAAATTGGAAACCCCTGAAAATAAGTGCTGAGACTTAAAAGTGC
>JAVJGJ010000003.1:29089005-29100286 GCA_035590215.1 Microhierax caerulescens | reverse complement strand
CCGCCCCCCCGCCCCGCCATCCCTTCCTGGCCCCTTCCCTCCCCTCCCATACCCCCCCAAGGGTGCCACGTGGGCGGCCGTGGCGCAGGGCCGGCCGCGGCGCAGGGTGCGTTGGCATGGCTTCGTGGCGCGGAGGCGGCCGGGGGTGCCGGCATGCAGCGCGCTCTGCATGTCCAGGCAGGCGCTGGGGCCCGGGGAGTGGGTTGGCGCCAGCGGCCCTGCCATCCGCTCCGGACGGTGACTATTAACATCGCTTCTACGTGTTGATGATCCTCATGGAGCTAGCAGTGCTGCTTCCCCCTACCCCAATAGCCTCGCTCCTGACCGAAACCCTGAAGCTTTACAGCAGCGTAATATTTACGCCGGTTCCTATAACATACGGCTCCAACACGTTACCTGTGCCGCTGTAATGGTAGGCCAAAGTAGTGCTCCCTTGTAAAGCTTTTACCTCGCCTTTTATTTGGTAGTTAAGTCTGCCACGCTGCTTGCTTGCTCATGGATAAACATGGTGCTGCCTGGTTTTTTTGCCTTCTACTGATTTTTCTTTTTTCCTTTCTCTCTTTCTTTTCTTCTCCCTCCCTCCCATCCTCACCCCCCGCCCCACCCCCACCTGCCCTTTTTTTTTTTTTTTTTTCTTTTTTTTACTGGACTTTATTTTTATACCCATCCACCATTCAGGGAATTCCTCAAGCTGTACTTCCCCCATTACCAAAGAGGCCTGCGCTTGAAAAAACCAATGGTGCCACCGCAGTCTTTAACACTGGTATTTTCCAGTACCAGCAAGCTCTTGCCAACATGCAGTTACAGCAGCATACAGCCTTTCTCCCACCAGGTAAGTGCTTCTCGTTGCCTTTTTCTGGGAAGGGAGAAGGGGGAAATCTGGAAAAAAATATACTGGGAAGTAACTGTTCGTGGCAGCATGCGTGTAGAGGTTTTTGTGTGGTGGCTGCCGGGTGCAGGCAGCCTCTCTCCAGCCTGCTGCGCTGCAGTGCCCGGTGAGCCGTGGGCAGAGGAGGTGCTGGCTTCTTTCTGCTTCTCTTGGAAGCTGGGTGGGTGTTTTCCAGCCTAATATAAAAATCAGCATCACACTCTGTCATCCCAAATCAGAATTTGCAATCTTCTCTCTCGTTCCTCTGTTCCTCAATTAACTTCTCTTCGTTACACATCTCTTAAGCTGTTGTATTTGTTTCTCTTTGCTGTAAGACCCCTTTGCCTTCATGTGCTTAGCAACAGTTGTTCTGAGTCACACAGTGAAGGTTTTGATTTAATTATGGTGCAGTGATTATAAAAGGCACAGGCAGGCAGCCTCGCAGACAGGCTAATCTTGAAGCTGCACAAGAAATCAAGGTTCAGGCCTCTACCGCTAAAGCAGATTTTGGACTAAGCAGAGCCCAGGCGCGCTTGTTCGAGAGTGATCAAATCTGCACTTGTCCCAGTGTAATTGCTGAAGAAGTGATGCCTGTACTATTCACATAAGCAGAAATTCCTTCAGAGGACAAGTGATGGGACTTAAATTTGGAATGTATGCTTCGGTTCTGCGAACAGCACTTCACAAAAAATTATGCATCTAGTACATCTTGTGAACTTATGCCTGTATTAACACAGCTGAGTTCATTTCTTACGTGTGAACCCACATAAAAGCAGCACTGTCTTTCTAGGAAGTGCACAGAGGATGTCTGATAGATCTGTACTCAAAAAATTGGAAGAAGTCAGTGCGGACAGCCCTTCATAATGCAGGCTAGTTGAGGGGACAGGAGAAAATACAGCTATTTAATCTTTAGCCCCCTCAAAATTAAGGATCTCATCTTAAACATTTTTGGCAAGTATATTCCCAGGAATTCAGTATAATGCCTTTTACCGTTCTTTATTGATCTGGCATGCAACCAACATGTAGAATTTAAATGGCACAAAAATCACTTGCTTGATTGTAGTACATTTTAATAACTTGTTTAGGTTCCAAAAATGCATTTCAACCACCGAAATATATTAATAAAAACTTGTTGCAAAACTTGTAGGAGTCAATAGAAAAAAACTGATTGAGTAAGTTTTAGGTCAGATCTCTATCCCACATACTAAAATTGGTAGAAAAATGCTTATGCAGTCACAGTCCTTCCTGTAGATACCAGACAGTTTTACAGATCTGTTCTGGCAGAGTGTAACTGATGTGGCTAGTAACTCATGCAGTTTTCCAGCTTCCATTAAATCAGTGAGGGCCTGGATGATTTCTGGAAGTTCTCGAGCTGCTTTGAATCACGCCCTTTGAAGCAGGGGTTATAGGTCATGTGCATCAGACCTTATTTGCCCTACACTGTTGACCGGGATCTTTCATGTTGGCACTTATGCAGAACCTGCCTCAGCTCTTCCTTTGGCAGATCTGTACTAAAACCTACAGGAGTTTGCACGGTGGTTCTTGATGCTTCATTTGACCTTTTTTGACCACTGAAATTTAGTATATGTTAAACAGGAAAAGTAAAGGATTTTTGTAGCATGAGCTACTACAACTTCTCCTTTTATATTTTTCAAATAGCAGCAGTTTGAGCTTTCTTGAGCTTGATTACTAATCCAGTAATCAAATTTTACTGAAACTTTGGAGATCTGATTTTCCACCTTGCCCTTTTTAGTTTACCCTGTGTAAAAATAAATGAGCATCCGTCCAGTTTGTGCGTGGTCATCTGGAAATAGAGTCTCTCCATCAGTCCATAAGAGCTGACAGGAGAGCACAGAGCATGGGTACCCTCAGCTCCACTGTCGTGGAGCAGAGACAGGTTAATTCAGTGGGGTCTGAGTCAAAATGACGTTTTTCAGGTTCAGACACCCAAAGCGTAATTATTTACATGTGGTTTTAGTTGCTTCAGCTGCAACCTGTGGAAATGCAGGAGGTCTGGAGGGCAGGGTAGTGGCAGAACTTACACTGTGTGGATGTGTGCCCCTGTGGAGGACTTGGCAGGACCGTCCTCTCCACAGCACGTTTCACTCTTGATGTTTCACCCTTGAGAGTTTTCTGTTCATGTTCCAGACAAACCCAGATACCTTTTGTAAACTGTAAGGTATAATTCTGGCTGCCTGTATACAAGGGCATGTGAAAGCAAATGAAGGGATCATCCATGCCAGAGGATGGACACTGGCATTCCAGCACACTTTGAAGGATTAAATGCTCTTAGATACTCATCTTACCACTCTCAAATAAAGGTCCCTCTTTGCATGACTCCCCTCTGGAGGTCTCCCAGAAACCTTGGCTGCTGGAAGCTGTCCCCTGACTGAGAGGGAAAGCTAAAAAGCATTGCAAGAAAGAACTGGGAACACTTGTGGTATTGGCTAGTTGAAATAAACAGAGTTAGACTGCCGAACGAGGAGGCTCTGCATGACCTAATAGATGTTCACAGCTTGTTTTGGTACTTTGGTCCTGGCTGCTGACTCTTGATGCCTTGGCAGACACGCAGGCAAATGTTTCACTGTGGGGCTATGAACTTGCAGAGCAGCGGTTACTTGGTATTCACTATTTCCACACATGCTCTTTGTCCTGCAGTAACTGTGAGCTGACTGGGGATATGTTTGTATGAGCAGAGAGAGAGCTCCTATGTGTAACAAGATGGAATTCCCACCCTGGTGCTTGTTACCATCCTGTGCCTCAGCTCACTGTTTCCTCAGTTGTGCGTATACAGCTGTTCCTGGCCTGTGCTTGTCAACTGAGTGGTCAGGCAGTCCTGGAGAAGCTTAATCCTCCAGAAGAAAGGGCTCAGGTTTGCAGGATGCTCCCAGGAGTTGTTGTCCTGACACACATGCAAGAGACGGAATCTGAGCCGGGCAGCTGAACCACGCAGCCAGCTGTGGCAAGGCTTCAGCCACCTCTGCTGTTAAGTTAACACACTGCATGTTTGTGGTTACTGCAGCTTCAGCACCGGAGAGCCTGCTTCCTCAGGGCTGGGGCTCGTCAGGGCACAGGTGCTTTCCTAAAGCAGTGTCTGTGTAAGCACCTTCCTCCGTGGGGCTTCTGGGGCTGTGTAAAAACACCGCTGCCCTCCAAAATGTTAGGGAGGGATGGGTCAGGCACAACTCTTCACCTCAACAGGAGTGCTTGTGCTGTCCATGGCAGCATTTTTAATTAGGATTTAGTAGACTGGACAGAATAAGTAGGCTGAGGGGAATAATGCAAGGGAGAAAAGAGAAGAAAATGCCTAAAACACCAGTAGTCCTCAAATATTTATAAAAATAGCTTTATTCCACTGCAGGAGTAATCTGGTTGTGAAGTTATGATCAGTTAACTGGACACATCCTTGAATTAAAATTCTGCCTTGTGCTGAAAAGCTAGGGAACATTTGAAACTGCACATTTATTATTCATGCATTCTCATTAGTCAGTCAAGTCTTCTGAAGTCAAGATGAATATTAAGGTCATAGTAAAAATTATTTTTATTACTGGTAAGAGGGTCATACAGCATTTTGTCTTCGTATTTGCAAGTTATTGCACCCTAGATAGTATTTTCATTTCTGCCTTATGTTTGTTTGCTTCAGTTCCCTTCCAAAACTGTGTGCACTGGTTACAACATTAGCAATGATAACTCAAACTAAAATTTGGGGCTGAAAAGCTTTACAGTGATATTTCAGAGTTCATATGAGTATCTAACTCATCTTTAGCATGTAGATGTAGTGTTATGCATGGGATGACATAATATTCCAGATCTAATCAAGTACGTACAGCCCTACAAATAGAACACTTCTGCACAGAGATGGAACTCGAAGGTTCTTCCCTGTAACCTCTTTTAATGCCATAGAGATGCCATAGAGAGACCGAGAAAGCAGTTTTACTTACTGTTTGTACTTTATAGCCAAATTTTGCTCCATTTTTTAACCTTGCAAGTGATCCCATTGACTTCAGCCATGATTTGTGCATGGGCAAGTCAGCAAAGCTGCCCTTCTTTTAACCTTCTTTGTGAGTATTTTCAGTCTCTTCCATGACACAGAAATAGAAGAGTAATTAGGAAACGTGATTACGCCCTTTTCTTTGTAGCCTCACAGATACAGTGATGACAGAGAATAACCTTGTCCCCAGCAATAATTATACGGACTCTCCCTGCTTAGTTAAATGCTCATGAGATTGTGCAAGCCACTACAATGCTTGGCACCAGCTAAAACAATTTCCTGTCCCCCCGTTACGGTCACGTAATGTCAAGGAAGCAGCATTGCCATGGCTCCCACCGGTAGTCTTCTAGAATGTTTCCATTTCCACTGCAATCTCTGTTCCCAGATTTCAGAGTTTGTTTCAGTTTCTGCTGTGTCAAGCATAATCAGTGGTGTTAATAAACATTAAATAAAAAAAGTAAATTGTTTATTGAAAAAAGGATATTCTGAAATACCAGTATATATTTATCATACTGGAAGCAAAAATAGACTATTCTGAGTTCAGTTTGGTGGAAGGCATTTTGCTATGTAAATTAAACAGAATTACCAATTTAGTGATATTTAAAAAATTATACCATAATGATAGCATAATGTTCCTAAAACCACCGTACTGCTGTTGGCTCTCTAGTTGCAGGGCAGAATTCGCCAGATGCTGTCACTTTAATTATTTCTGTGCAGCCTGAAGGGAGTTGCAGGTTGTGAGCCCAGACACTGGCAGCTTAAAATACATCCCGTAACATGGAAAAAAGCGCTGAACAAGTATTCTGAGGTGCTGCTGTGGGCTGCAGGGGAGGCTTCAGCTCTCCAGCCGCTCCTTGGAGCTGTGTGTTAAGCGAGCAGACCGGGGGCGGTCGGGCTTGCTGCCGCTTCACCAGCAGCTCACAGGGGCCACGCAGATAGAGCAGAAGCGCTGCATGCCGCCTTCCCCTGGGCTTTGCCTGTGCGTTACCCAAGTACTGCAGCAGTCAGGCTGTGGCTAACGAATGCACAGATCAAGCCATCGCTCTGCGAGGAGCCGTGGCTCCAGCCCAGCCGCGAAGGGCCCCGGCTGGCGAGGCCGCTGCAGCCGGAGCAGAGCCCCGCTCGCCGCCTCGCCGCCCGCCCTGGCCACAGCGAGCTGCCCGCTGCGCTCGCCGGGCACCTGCAGCGCGGGGGCACGACGGTGCCGGCCCCACGCTCCGGCCGGCCCGTGTTCCGCTCTCCTGGCAGGGGTGGGCCTCGCGCACCCGGAGGCAAGTGCACGTTTAAAGCATTTCTTTCGGTCTGAGGAAGCCAGGGTACAGACCGTTACAGAGCTAATGTCAAACGGCAGAAAGGAGTTTTAAAATAAAAAGCTGAAGACACTTTCCCCAGCCACGCTGATACTCCACTGCACCAAGGCAAGCGTGATACACCCGCACACAGTTTGACTAGCGCTTTCCCTTCACTGGAGACCAGCTCTAATGGATCACTGTGCTGTTGTATGGTTTGATTGTGCTGACGGTTACGTGCCTCTGTTCCCATAATAACAATTTTTCTTCTTTGTTCAAATGAAATTTCTAATTACACGTGTGATGGGTTGTTTTAATTCTTTTCCCTTTCCAAATCCACCTTCCTGTTGCAATGCATGATGGGCAGGCTCAATATTGTGCATGACACCCGCTACAAGTGTTGGTAGGTGCCAGCTTTGTTTCTTGATTATCTTAAACCTGTGGTGCAGCTCACGGACCCTCAAAATCCACTGCTAGATTTTAACTTATAGCTCCCGTGCCAATCCATCTCCCTTAGCCTCCTCCACTAACACCTGTCAATTAAATGCAATTGTTTTATTTAATTGACATGGACACACAGACGTTGTTAATTTTGTACAGCAGTTTTTTGAATTGCACATTGTTCCTTAGTGGATTTTGATTGGACTATGAGTTCCAGTGTTTAGAAACTATCTCGTGTTAAATAAAGACTGTGTCTTACTATAGCCACATAGACATATACTGTCCTTCAACAAGGTTAATTTATGTTTGCAGTAAATATTTGGGTTGAATTTTTAAAAGACGAAAAAATTGTAAATGTAAGGGCATTTAAGAATTCTTCTGTTGATTTTCGTATTGAAATAGTTAAGCTTGTTTGTGTCGATTTTCTTGATTTGATGGTAACAAGCATTTTCCCCTTTTTTTCTCTTTCATTTCCCTTCTCTCTTTCTCCCTGGAATGTCATCCTGCTTTGCACTGTGATTGCATGTCACGCGCTGGCAATGATGTCTCGGGCTTTTTGCTGTGATAAATACCATGCTCAATTATCCTGCCACGTGTCGCTCTGGTTCCCATACTGCTACACTCTTCTGTATGTTTGCTTATATGATTTTCCTTCCGAAAGTTCCCATGGTGCACGGTGCTACGCCAGCCACTGTGTCTGCAGCAACAACATCTGCCACAAGTGTTCCCTTCGCTGCAACAGCCACAGCCAACCAGGTTTGCTAATTTACAGCTTTGTTCCTTACAGACAACTTGAAATTGGTGCTTTTAATGAGCATGGGGGATTTGATTTTACCTCTTGTTGGCCTACACATTCTCTCTTAAGATCTGCAGCATGGCTTAGTAAGCATTTATCCATGCTCAAAAGGTGCTG
Source organism: Microhierax caerulescens (assembly GCA_035590215.1). NCBI lineage: Eukaryota > Metazoa > Chordata > Aves > Falconiformes > Falconidae > Microhierax > Microhierax caerulescens. Next base: position 29,092,784 of record JAVJGJ010000003.1, on the reverse strand, counting down.
CAGTTCCATTTCTGATGCTAAAAAGAATTGATAATGGAGTTTCTGACTCAGTCTTAACATTTATAGGCCATGCTGCTTATTTCTTCTCTCAGAGGTGTAAAGAGAAAGGGATAATACACGGAACCCATTATTTATTTCTGTTTCTGTGAAGCCAAGAGTTCCTTTTAGCGCAGAACTCCAGTGAAAGCCAGTAAAACCTTTGTGCAGAGGGGTTGCAGGATCACTTTTTTAACAGTCTGAATTTAGCAGTCTGAACATGTTCCAACTCTCCTCTTCCAAGAGCAAAATGAAAATGTTTGAGCATGGGCCACACAGAAACTTCTTTTAAACCTTTGTTTCAGCTTGTGATTCTGCTTAGAAGTGGCCGAGTACTTGTTGCAGTAGACAGACATCAGTTAAGAAAATGTCCATTAGAGTCTGGTTTTATTTCTAAATAGCCACCCCAGTTGCTGCTGTATTTGGATGTAGTTTAGGAATAAAAGAATAAATAAGTGATAAAAACCCCTCCCAGGCAAGCCAGAACCGATGTTCTAAAGACGAGTACCGGGGGCCAGAGGATCTGCAGTCCCCATGCGTACCACCTGGAGCTGCACCTGAGAACAGAATGTGGCCTGTTATTTTTGTCTAGCTGGGTTGTCAAAAATGCAGATTTCTGTAGTAGTACATCTGGCTGAAAGTGCAACAATAAAATCCTTTTAAAGGCCCTCCTGTTACTCTTACAAAAACAAATTATTCTTGGAGATATACTGGGAAGTCAGAATGGCCTAGGTCATGAAACCACCTATTCTGGTCTAATAACGCAGGTATTACTCTCGACTCGGTGGGAATCACACGTGTGCCTTTTAGAAAAGGGAATTAAACATCTTCTGCAGCATTTTGCAGGTGTGGTTCTGTCTGTGTAATTAATTCTGGAGATAAATGTCAGGTTTTTAAGGCAGGCTCACCTGACATACTCAGTTCCCCAAGTCATTAGAGCTCTCCTTAGACAGTTCCAGAATCCCCCCATAAAGCTGTTGGGTTTGCAGTTGGACCTCAAGCAGCAGTACCCGCGCCGTGCCCCGCTGCACGTGCCCCGCTGTGCGTGGGGTGGACAGGGCCAGCTCGTGCGGAGCCAGGAGCCCGGGGGGCTCGCTGCAGCGCCCTGGGCTGTGCTGCAAGGTTAAATCCAGAGGCTGTGACTTCCAACCTTTCTACCTTTGCCCGCCAAGCACTACCGTTTTGTACTACGCCCAGCTGGAGGTTGATCTCTCAAAAATATGACTCCCAAAAATTATACTATTGCAGTGATACGTAGGCATGCACGTCCCGAGTCTCAAAAGGGACCTGGATATTTTACAATTCCAAATAATACTCAGGTTAGTCTGCTTAGCAGGGAGCGCCTTCTGCTCCTGAGAAATGCTTGCCGAATGACCGTGCCACTTCCAGATTTAAACTAGCGTTAAGAATGACTTTGTTTTTGGAAAGCTAGCTTATAGGTAGGACTACCTCCGCATATACCTGTCACCTAAGCAAGCAACCACCTGTATGCCCAGAGTGTCTTAACATTGTAGTTTATTGCACTGTACAGTTAATTTGAGTGTGTCTCTACGTCCTCTGTAAGTCCAGAGTTGTGAGATCAAGCCAAGCCAAGCCACAGAAAAGCGTCATTGTTTTTTAAAATCATCTCTGTCTAAATAACCGTGCACTTTCCCAGATAGACTACGGGGAAACTTTCTGTTGTAGAATCTGATCATTTCATGCATATCCTCCCTGGAGCCTCATAACACACTTAGTGTCAGTACTGCAGCCAAACCTCAATATATACATATATAACAAATATATGTATATACTATGTGAGCGATGCTGAAGTTATTTAATGCCACACGATGCAATGTGCATGCATGCCAAAAGTCTTAAGATCTGGCCCTCCATCTTCATTGACTGGTGTTGAAGGTCCTTGGTATGTTCCGACAGCACTACCCCTGATGCTTCTACACAGTTGGGTGCAACAGCCTGTCCTGCAGCAGTAGAAAAAATGGTATGAGAAGCTTCATTATGCTTGAAGCACATTTCTGTACAACTTGGCAATGTTGTAGAGTTGTGTGGAGTTGCTAGGGGAGGAGAGGGCACCAGGGGTGGAAAAAACAACACCAAGACCTCTGAACAGTTTAGTTAAGAAGAAACCTCCTGTTCCCTTTCTTGTGTGGGTTAACACGTCAGCCAGAGTATCCATCAGGAAAAAGAGTCTGTCCAAGTGCAGCAGCCATTTGTGGCCGTGCAGATCCATCTTGTGTCGTACGCCCCAGCGTGTTTCCCCGTATGCAGGCACATCTGTTTGCTCCCTCCAGCCGGGCTTCTGGTGCTGCCTTTAACGCAGGGTTCCTCTGGGTTCCTCTTGGGTTCCTCCAGCGCCTGCACGCCCCGGTGCTGTCCCGTCTCAAGGGCCTGACCTGCAGGGTCTGTCTGGGCTCACCCCCGTGGGCTCCCGCCTGCGCACCGCACACAGAGGGCTGCACGGCTGGGACCCGAGGGTGGGTTGTAGAATATAACTTTGTTGTTGGTACTGTTGGTAATCTACTCTGATTTTAATACTGTTCTTTTTAAAAATGGGAAATGGAGTTGAGGGGGCACTTCAGGAGAGCCATGTACTGAATTCTGTTTACACAGACAAACGTTTTGAGAATTGTTTCGCTGCTTTGGGGAGTCTTTAGCTTTTCATCTGATCCACCATGATGCCCTCAACGGCCGTGCAAAGAGCAGGCAGCTCTTCTCGACGGTGGATTTTCACCAGTCATGAAAATCAAGCTCAGGGCATCTTGGGTTTGGCATTCCAAAACCAAGACGGTGAAAGCAGTGAACACAAAATCAGACTGAAACAAGGCCACTGTAGGATTTTATCATTTTACATGATACGCTGAAAGCACAGAATTTTGTGTAGGCCAACAAAAAGGGCTATTTTCAATTACTGCACTGCATGACTTTTGTAGATTTTAACTTCTCTTGTTTCCTAAACAACCAATAATACTTATTTATATTTGTCAAGTAGTACTTAACACAATGTTTTCCAGTTTTAAGATGCTATTGTAGCACTTCAGTTGACTTTAACTTATAGTTACAATATAAAATCCACCAACTCACAGCTGATCCTCACTTTTCCAAACTTATGTTCTATAGCAAAATGCTGTGTCTCTAGGTTGGCTCATTGCACTTGTTATTCATTGTCTAAATTTTTTACCTATAGATACCCATAATATCTGCCGAACATCTGACTAGCCACAAGTATGTTACACAGATGTAGACATTTTGTCATCAAACAGTAAGTTCCCAGTGTGTTGTTGCTTGCATTTTTCTCACCTTCATGCATGCATAATTTGTCTGTTTCTCAGGGACAGAATGTTTTTGTTTTCTTTCTAAGAAAACTAGTAAGATACAGGGAGGAGGATGTGAATTTCACTGGTGCTCCGGTCTTCTCTCAGTGGAGATCCCATGGTTAGCAGCAACCACGTTAGCTAGTGTGTTGGACCAGGTGTTTGTACAAATCCATATAGCTAAATCAGAGGGTCAAAAACTAGCGGTTTGCGTTTTGTTGGTAAAGGATGATGGCTCCAGCACTGATGGGAGCCGAGGGCCAGGTCTAGCAGTGAGGTGGTTATGTTCAGCTGTCGTTAGAAAAAATAAATTTTAAATCTCCAGATTTGGAAAGGCAGCATCTCTGAAAGTACAGGTTTAGCCGTCTGCCTAGCTGAAGCCTGATTTCTCCTGAACACAGGATGTCAGACCGCGACATGTTACACACGGTA
>JAVJGJ010000003.1:29062827-29082484 GCA_035590215.1 Microhierax caerulescens | reverse complement strand
GGGCTGCTGGGAGGTGGCCCTGCCCGGGGCAGGGGGCTGGAGCTGGGTGGGCTTTAAGGGCCCTTCCGACCCAAACCGTTCTGTGACTCTATTAAGCAGGCGTGTAGCTGCGGTCGGTGAGATAACTTAGCCCAAGAGATATGACCCTGTCTGCAAAGCTTTTTTGTGCAGAACATCTGTTTCTGCAGAGTAGCCTGATGTGGAGAGAAGAAAATTTATAAATAAGCCAACTATAAAATATCAACAAATATTCTGGTACGAATAGCCAAAAGATCAGATAAATCAGGAGCCGTTGGTGACTGTTTTTCTCTGATCCCCTCCTGTCCCGTCCCACGGCCCTCGCTCCGGCTGGCTGCGCGCACCCCGGCATCGCGGGCAAGGGGGGCAGCAGCTGCCCCCTGCATCTCCTGGCCTCGTCGTCTGCTGACACTTAAACCCCGACCAGCTTGTGCAAAAGCCTGTCCCCCTTAGCTCCTCGCTCCTGATGCGTCAGTTACTGCCTGCGTTGCCTGGGAAAGGCTGGCGGGAGCGGGGGGCTGAGGGGGAAAGCTGCCTTCCTGTGCCCGGGGGTGGGCGAAGCCCCCTGCCCCTGCCCCCTCCTGGCTGGCTGTGCCTCGTCCTCCCGGAGGGGACAGCAGCTGTGCCCCAGGGCTGGCACTGGCCCTGCTCAGCCCCCCCTCTGGCCCAGGGCTTGGGGAGCCCTGGCCCAGTGCACACCAGCAGCTTCCAGAGGAGGACTGGAGACGCACGAAGGGGATTCGCTTAGAAATGTACTTCCAGACCGTGGGAACCACAAATTGTACCACTCGGGTGACATTTCTGACGTCACTGCAAGGATGGGCATTTGCAGGTGTCGTTGCCAGTTGTGTGAACGGTACAATCTGTTTATTTATTTATTTTTATTGTTTAAATAATAAACCCTATGTGCTTAAAAAACCAAACCCAAACAAACCACAGCCCTAAAAGGATGTCATTAAAATCCTTCACCTGGGATAACAGGGAGATCCAAGAGCAGAAAAACATGAGGGCTCGGGTTTTGCTTTACCTCCTTGCTTGGCTCACCCCTCCGACTTCAGACTGCTGGGAGGGAGCCATCTCTTCCGCAGCCAGAACCGGTGCTGCAATTACAGGTCAGACTGAGCTCATATGCATAGTGCAAGGCAAGTTCTAGCAGTAATCACGCATCATCAGATCTGGCACGTTTAGCAGAGAAGTGGTCAGGACCCTGGAGGTGCTGAGGAGTGGGATGTGAGGGGAGGTGCGAAGGGCTTCTCTGGTGGCCTGTATGGTGAATTGAATTGCTCCCTGCTTGAACGCTGTATTTGCATCTGAAAATTAGCTCATTAACCACGTTCAAAACCGCCTGTGACGCTGCGGTTCCAGCCAGGCTGAGAGCAGAGCCCTGGCAGGGGACCCCTGGGCAGCCGTCTGGGCACATGCCACGCACCGGTGGCTGGTGGCCAAGGAGAAGGCTGGCGTTGGGATCTTGGAGCCTCGCGTTGGCCTTTGGGTACTGTCCTGAGTGAGGGAGGGTGGTTGGGGTCTAATTCCAACTCGGCTGACAGAAAGCTCCTTTGCAGTGGGCTGCAGAGCTCCTGTGCCCGGGTCAGGCTCTGCTGCGCTTTGGCGAGAGATGACTCGGTGGTGGGGGCCTCCTGCTGCCAGATGCACGACTGGGTAACTGCACGCTTGAGTACGCGCTGCTCACCCGCGCAGTACACTGCTGAAGGCTTGTTTGCATCCCCTGCTGAAGTTCCACTAGTTCTGGGGGAGTTTTTCCCAAGGGTTTTTTGTTTGGTGCCACCTGGAACAGAAAACAGAGACGCTGTAGAGCTGCTCTCCCTTGGTGCTCTTCCTTTTTGAAGAGCAGAAAATAAGTCCCGCGGTTGCGGCCAGGCTGCCGCGGCAGCAGCGGGCACCAGATAGGTCCGATCTGCTTCCTGCCCGCTGCCAGCCGTGGCAGGCAGCTCCGGCTGCCCCTGTGCCGGGGGGGCTGGGGGGGGGAGTCCTCTTGGTCTCGAAATGCCTCAGTGGAGAGCTGTGTGCTGCAGCCCTTGCTCTGCCGCTCCCCCCCCAGCCCTCCCAGGGCCAGCAGCAAGGGCACACACACCCAAGCATGGTCTCCAGGGAGAAAAAACAAAGAATTTTGGCTACACGCACTCTGAGGACAGCCAGGGATAATTTGAATGAGCTGGTACTGCTGTTTGCTTGTTTTCAGACTGGACTTCTGTGGGGTTTCGTCCTCCTCCGCTGCTTTTTGATGACTCCTTGTTGCTTCTGTTCTGTGCTTGCAGCTTTTAACTCTTGGGTCATAATTAATAACTATTGAGTGTTATAATTGCTCCTCTACAATAGATTTAATTCAATTAGAAAGTTCCATTACTCCTTTACAATAGATTTTGCGCTTTCATAACGCTTTGCGTTTCTAGATTTCCAAGTGTTTTACCAGGGTGGTTAACTACGATTATCCTTGTTCACTTACTAGGAAGCTGCAGCAGGGGCAAGTGAAGGGGCTGTTCCCTGTTGGCACGGGTCACAGCTAGAGGAAGGTGCCGGCTCCCCTTCGGCAGCCCTCCCGCTAGCGAGCCTGCCTCTGCTTTTCTGTTCAAAAAGCCCTGCATGGCCAACCGCACTGGAATTAATTCTCCTTTTAAATGAATCACGCTAAAAAATTCATGTCGCAGGAGCGGAAGGATTATTTTTAGGAAGAAGCCTTGCCTCCAGTGGGCACGGATCCTGGCAAAGTAAGCCTCGATCCTCCCGCTTCCTGCAGCAGGCGGCATCGCCACGAGCAATGAAAAACTGCCCCGCTCCTGAAAAGCCCCCTCGGCTCCCCCCGCGCGGGGCTGGCAGCGTCCCCACCACCGCGGGGAGAGGCTCTGCCGGGGCTGCAGCCTGGGGCTCAGCGGGACGCACGGCCTTGCATCCACATCGGTGTGACCCCGGTGGGGCGCGGCGGGTCAGCAACCCCCCCCTTGTTCTTATTGCCCAGCACGGTAACAGGCATGCACGCCGCCTGCCAGCCCCAGGTGCCCCCGCCGCCTGCCGCCCTCGTCCCTGCCCGTCCCTGTGTCCGGCTGCTTCCTCCCAGTGAAATCGCTCCTGGCGACCGGCTGCGCCGTGGGCAGTGACCCCCTTCCACCCGGAGCAGCCATTCTGCGCCAGGGCCACCCCAGGGGGCAGCGGGTGAGCCCGCGGTACCCGGGGCAGGGGGTGCAGGTACGACCTGCACGCGGCCCTGCGGCCGCAGCCCGCTCCTCACCTGCGCATCGCGCAGCGATGCCGCAGGGCAGCGCGGCAGGCCCAGAGGTGAGCAACGCGCGTACCAGCAGGAGCGCCGAATCGCTTTGGTTTGGTGGGTTTTTAACTTAATCCCTCTCCAGAGGAGGGAGCGGGGGGAAGCACCCCTTGGCAATGCTTCTGAGACACTTCAGCGCGGCGCGTGCAGCGGGCACGGCGAGGGACGGGCGCGCAGCTCCCTGTGAATCCCCAGGTGACTCCCGACAGCAGCACACACGTGAAAGGCTGTCGCCTCCCCCCCTCTGTGTAACGCTCAGCATTTTCTCTGCGCCTCGGTATCCTGAACAACCATTTGCTACCTAACGCACCTCGCTCGAGCGAGCAGCGATGCACCGGGGGGTTAGCAGAGGAATTCCCACGGCCTTGTCTTAGTGACCATGTTGCTGCAGTTCTTTGCTGCTTTGCAAAAACTGGGGCAGCCAAAAGGCACTTGCTAAGCGTTGGCTGGCTTTTCGGGGGCTGCAGCCCTTCTGCAACATGTTGCCGAGGGCAAATGCGAACGGTTTGATTTAAATACACCTTTTTGCTAACTCGCCTTAGTAAAGCACACAGGCTCCTAATTGGTTTTCCTTTTGAGTCAAGTCTTAAAATGGTTTCTCCAATCAAGTATGGTATCTTTATAGAAAAAAACCCACAACAAAACCACCTCCAGAAATCCTCTTGCCTAAAGGGTGAAGAGAAGCATGTAGTGGTTTGTTTTCATAGGAAAATCAGTCTTTGTTTGGAGAATTAATCAAACATGCAGGGACTTTGACTTGGATGAGTTGAGCACGTGTTTAGCCATACAGTTTTATATCCTGTGCGTGATTTCTAATGAACTGCATGACAAGAAGTGGCCAAAGCTGTGACTGGCAACAGCAGGACCGTGTCTGGGAAGGAAGCTCCGCTTCGGTATTCGGCAGAGTCCTGCCCACAACCAGAAACTCACTGCCTTATTGCGAGAGCTTGTATCTGCCTTTAAAATATGTAGTTTTGTGCAGTAAGTAACATCTCCTGCTTGGAAAAAAATGTCTGCATTTATCTCGGGAGATATTTCCATCAGTATTTAACGGGAAATTGTTGTACGGATACATATGATTTGGGTCACGCACTCAGCCCTGGAGACCCCTCTTCTCCCTTGCCCAGCACGGTTGCTGTCGGGCCCTGGGGATGCTGCTCCTCTTCCTCCCTGCCCTGGCTGCCCTATGGACTGTCCTGGGGAGAGCCCACGCCTGGCATTCTGAGCTGGTGGATACCTCCAGGGATACCAGAAAGGCTGAAAAATTAGCCCTTTCTTGGCAGGAGAGGGAGGGAGGGAGGTGAGGTGGACTCCCAACTGGAAAGTGCCTTTTCTGCCCTCCTCTGTTGAAAACCATCCTACTGTGAATGTAATACTTTTTCCGCAGCTCTAGGAAATACAATAATAGGTTGCACATTCAAACCAGCTGCTCGTTTATTTTTTCAACTGCCTCTGAAAAATGCTTGCAATTAGGAAAAATCTATAACAAGAAGTACAAACAAATCTAAGTCTGTCATTAGCCAGAAAGAGTCGGCTCTCAGCCTTAGTTATGGTTTTATTAGATTAGAATAATGAAGCAGAAGCTATACAAAGAAAACCAAGTGCTTTGGAAAGGTCTGAAAATATACAGCCTTCAGTTTAGAAAACACGTTTTCAAATTTAAACACGAAGCTGCAAACCTGTTAGCTTGTGCTCTTCCAGTGCCTCTTCTGTGAGGCTGCGTGAACCTTAAATACCTCAGAAAAGGGAAATAAGAGGAAATTGTCTGTAATGTTTTAGATTTATGCTGTGGAACTGGTAGAACCAGCCCCGGACCAGATCCCCACGGGACTGGGAGGTGGCTCCAGGGTGTCGCCCCCCGCAGAGGTGCCCACGGAGCTTTGGCAGGGGCCAGCTGGTTTGAAGGGCAGCAGAGGGGCTGTGCCAGGTGGGACTCAAAGGTGGTGGCGGCGACATTATGGATTTGCCTTGTCTCCTTTGGGAGATTTAACCCGCCCCGCAGAAATGCCCTGCTCATGCAGGAGGGGTGTCACGGAGCGGTGCGCACCGCGGCAGCTGGGACACGTGGCAAGGAGAGGAAGGACCTCCTGGGGCGAGGGGATGGTCCCCCAGGGCATCTGTGCCGTGTCACACCTATGGGCACAGCTTCAGGACAGAAGCACGCTTCCGTAGGTTTGTTTTCTGCAGGAAAGCTGTTTTCCTGGCTCTGGTACAGACCAGGCTCGGAAGCTGCAGCCTGCAGACCTTCCTCTTCCTTGCCTGGCTCCGTACTCGCTTCCCACGATGTCTGGATGCGCACGGAGTGTCAAAGGCCTCTGTGGCCTCAGGGGCAAAACACGGGTGGGCTGCTCAAGGACACCGCTGCCGAAGGAGCTGCTTCCTTGCGAGCACTAGAATAAGCCAGTTTTGAATCATCTCACGTTTCAACATTCATTTTCCCCATCCATTTCTTTTAGTAACTGCCATATGGTAGTTTGTTGCTTTCAAAAACAAAACAAAAATGACCTTGCCATTATGAGAAGAAAAACAGTTTCAGAAGTCTTCACCTGTGTGTTTTGTGAGCTGGAAAAGTAAGTCTTGACCTTAACGCACGTATCCGTACTCCAGGCCCCGCCACCTAAATCTGTCATCTAACACCTTCAGGCTGTTCAGGGACTAAGGTCACCGCAGCCATGTGCTCTTTGGTCCGTCATTCCTGGGAAAGCCCCTCTGGGAACAGCAGTGGCTTCTGACTGCGCATCTTTCAACTGTTTGTCCGCAACCTTTTGCAGACAAGCCACCGAGGGCTCTGCTGGCCCCCAGCAGCTGGGGGAGCCCCTCTGAGTGCTGCCCACTCCCCACAGCCTCTGCTCGGCCCTTTCCCCCGCCGGCACCCAGCTGCGGTAAGGGGGAGGGTGCCCTGGCCCGGGGGTGCTGCCCGGGAGCACCCAGCATCGCCCAGCCCCAGCTCCCGAGGGCAGCAGGGCTGGGGCAGCGCTCCCGAGGAATGTTTGTTTATTGCTTCAGCACCAGCCACAAAGAAACCCACCCCAAACCCGGATAATTGAATACTCATCTTCCGTGAATTCTATTAATTCTGCATTTTGTGTTCTGAAAAGCAAAATAATTGCCGTAATTTCATTTCAAAACCTAAAGTAAATAACCATGAGCCTGTCATTTTTCTGTATGTTTTAACTGAAAGGAAATTCATCTGCCTGCCTGCTTTCATTATGAAATGATCGGCGGGGCCACTAGAAGAGCAGTGTATTTATTTTTATATTTCTCTGCAAAAGCCTATTTACTCTAAGTGGCACAGTTAACATTGCCAGAGATTTCTTTGTCCTGATTTTAAACAGCCTGTTAAAACCCAGCATTAATTTAAACAAGATAATATAAATTAAATTATGTGGTTTGGTGCGGTTCAGCGTTCCCCCTTTCAAAAGGCTATGCTTTTTTTTTTTTTAAACAACCCCTAAGGAGATGCACTTCAATATTAATCAGTGCCAAAAAACCAAAATAATTTAAAAAATATTTTTTATCCACTAGAGAAAAGCACAGAAAAGAGATTAAGTTTAAATATGTAGGTTTGGGACCAAGCCCACATGGCACCTGCAGATGTGCAGATGGGGGGAGCTGGTGAACGAGCCGCGGGTGTGGGGTGGGGAGGTGGGTGCAGGGGGTGGGGGGGTGGCAGCGCTCCACTCCAGCGCCCGTCTGGGTGAAGCAGCCAGCTAAGGTGAATCCCGGCCGGCAAAGGCACCTGCGGGGGTGCCCCCCCCGGGCGGCATGTGCTGCCGCCTGCCCTCCCACGGGGCGATTTCTCGGCCGCGGCTGGCAGTGAAAAGGCGCCGGCAAGAGTTGTAAGAAGCAGATTTTGTGCTTTCGACTCATCTCCCGGGAGGTGTGAAAGTCTTCGTGTCTGGCCTTCTTTCCCAGCCCCCTTGCCTTCTCACCAATGTCGACCAGACGCGCTATTTCCTCATGAAAGAGAAACTCCTGTTCTTAAAATTGGGGTCACCTGGGGTGTGTGTCGCAGGCGGTGTCTGTGCGTGGGGACGAGGGCGAAGGGAGCCGCGCGCCCGCTCATCCTCCGCTCTCGCGTGCTCGGGGTGCAGGCCAGCGGCACGGGGGCAGTGCCCACGGTGCTGCTGAGTGCCACCCTCGCGGATGCCGGCACAGCCGCTCAGCGGGCTGGGAGCCGCTCGCCGGGCTGGCGCGGGGGTGCCGCACCTGAAGGCAGGGGATGCTCGGGATGCTCCTTGTGCTGCTGCTGCAAGGTGTGTCCGCAAGGACACCCCATCACCCGGGGGGCCTCAGGGCAAAGGGGCTCGGGGCTGCTGGTGCCAGAGCACCCCTCAAACAGCCGTGGCCCTGCAGCAGGCTGCCGGACACCTGCCCCCCGATATTTTTTTTTCTAGAAATACATCCAGTAATTAGACCTGTCAGTTTACATAGAATTAGTCCTGTTCACTTAACCACGAAACCATAACTTCAGAGATTCAGTCTCATTATTTGGCCGGTGAGCTTGGCCGGATGATCCCTCTTCTCTCATTACGTTACAGAAGTGCTAAGCCTTTGCCCTGGCTGCTGTTTTCTCTGCCGCAGCTGGGACCGAGGGGATTTGGCAGGGCTCCTGCGGCAGCCGCCTCAGCCAAACAGATGAAGCCTCATTAGCACCTGTACCGGGATGTGTTTATTTCCATTAAGACATCATGGAGTGTGCCATCCTACCGGGCACAGCGGGAGACAAAGTCCTGCTCCCCTTTCCTCGAGGGCTCCCCCATCACTCAGCATCTGCTCAAACCACCTGCCAAAGCCGGGCTGAGCCCTGGGCGAGCTTGTCCGCGGCTCTGCCTCCTCTCTGGGCGGCCAGCTGGCACCCCGAGACGGGGCTGGGACAGCCCCGCAGCATGTCCCTGTCCCTGTCCCTGGGAGGGCTGCTGCGGGCAGCCCTTGCTCTGGAGCAGGGCACGTGTACCTGTGCTGCGCTGCACGGCGCGGCTGGCACCAGGGGTGCAGGTGGGCTTACAAACCGAGCGCTTCGGGGGGGCTTTATGCCCGGAGGGGGCTTTGCTGGTGCCCTGCCACCAGAGAACAGGAGCCCCCTAAGTCTCCAGGGGTTGTTTTTAATATGCTGGAGAAGGAAGGCCCAGTCTTCGCACTCCTCCCACCCTTAAGCACATCTGGGCCGACAGAGGCAGCGCTCGGCCCTGGGGCGTGTGGAGGGGGGATGCTGGACCATGGGGTGAGGCAGCAGAGCCAGCCCCGGGGCGGGCAGGGGGGCAGGCAGGCTGCCTTGCTGCTGGGGCTCACAGCAGCAAATTTACACCTTCTGGCTTTTTTAGGTTTCGCTCTCTGCTCCTCCTTACCGTGGCCATTTTTTTTTTCTAAATTAGAACTTAATTCCTGTACAACTCGCCCATCGGTTTTCTAGCCAGCACAGGGCAAACCCAACTCCCGGTCTGTAGTTTGGAACCAAGCTGTCAGGCGTGGGGGGGTCCACCAAGGGGACAGCGGGGCGCAGGGCAGACCTGTGCCCGGACAGGCCTTGGGGACGGTGGCAGGTTTGGTAGGGTAAGCTACTACTTGGTTGTAAGTCTCTGCACCGGGGCTACGCAGATCTACTGCAAAGACTGCTGCTTTAATCACTGGACTCTGTCTCCTACTGTAATTTTTTGTTTCTCAGTGACTCAGGGTGAAAGAATTCTTCCCTCCTGCCCCTCCTCATGTAGAGATAAGGGGAAAAGCAGCCAGTAGCAACACCCAAGGTTCTCATGGAAAGGGAATGACCACCAGACACATCTCACTGGTGTTTCCTCTTCCAGACATTGGGATTTCAGTAAATCGCTCTGTGCTTGTGCAGTAGTAATGGGGGTAGCACGTAAAAGGGCACTCCAAGTCTGAAGCAATTTGTATTTATGGCTTACAGTCGCATCTCGGTTATTCCTATAAAACTGTGCAGTCATAGGGAACCTTCCCTTTCCTTAACATTTACAGTTGTGTCAGATCAAGAGTTAAAATTTTATTGTGATGTGTGGTGATGCAGTTTCTTAAAGGGCAGGGGCGCAGAAGGCAGCAGGCTGGCAGCGCTTTGCAGCCTGGGGTGCCTAAGCCGAGGCAGCGGGGCTCCGGACGCCCGCCACGCAGGACGGCAGGTTTCCCTAAGAAACCCCGTGTCAGAGCAGCGTGTTCTGGTGTCGATCTGTACCCGAGAAAGCTCTGCAGTTCTGGGAGTGTGGCTTTTCTGCCTGCCCCTTTTGTAATTGCTCTTGATTTTACTTATATTAAAGTCGAACTCAGAGAGAGCGTTTTGCCGTTCCTCACAGAACTTTGCTACAGTTTTCAGCCAGCGCTGACCCTGCCCCCCATTAAATACAAGACATTAAAATCAATCATTAACGGCTTTAAAAGGTTCATACAACAACAACAATACTCACTCATGTTTGAACATTAACAGAGGTAATTTTCCTTAACAATGACTTCTTTTAGATAAATTCTAGAGATTATAAAAAAGATTATCTGTGCCAGTGATCTTTTTTTCCAGTATATTTTTAGTCTAGGCTCCTGAAATAAGCTCCTGAAGCTCCAATTTTAAAAGCCAAAGGTTAATCCCTTAAGAGCTCAATAAACAATCATTAAGGGGATGGAAAGCATTAGTGTGGTGCAAGCAAAGGCTGAAAGGCAGCAGGGTAAGATGTGCCTGCAGCAGGCAGCAGCCACTGGCCTTGCCAGGGCACAGCAAGCAGAGGGTCCCCCACTGCTGTGGCAGGGTGCAGAGGGTCCCCCACTGCTGTGGCAGGGTGCAGAGGGTCCCACGGCCATGGCAGGGTGCAGAGGGTCCCCCACTGCCGTGGCAGGGTGCAGAGGGTCCTGCCATTGCCAGGGTTCCAGGTGCTGCCAGCTGTTGGGGGGTGCAGCATGGCCTGGGTGAGCTGATCTGACTTCTAGGCAAAGAAACCAAATACTAAAAGGGGGAAAGGGCCTAAAATTCACCTGCAGGGAAGGAGGTCTATGCTGCTTGCCTGCCCCATTTCAGGGGAGCGTTGGTGGTTTGGAGGGCTCCATGCCTCGCTTACCTCCATCTCCCGGGAGCTCTCCGTGCCCAGCACCTGGTTTTGCTCGCCCACATCAAGGCTGGGAGGGTCCCTGCGTGGCACAGGGCTATGCCCCACGGGGACGGACCTGCCCAGCATGGGGGACTGGGTGCTGGGATGACTTTTGGCTAAATTTACCCTTGAAGTAGTGATGGTCTCACTGGACACACTTCAGGGAAGAATTTAGCTTTTTCGGGGTGGGGGGTGGGGGGGGTGTTGTCCGGGAGAGTCGACAGCAGCTGGGCAGTGGAGGCAGCGCTCAGTTCCCACCCGGGGGGGCAGTCTGGAAAGAACTGACATGCAAAATGGCTGCACGCAGTGGGTGGTACAACATCAGAAAAGTGGCTTGTTTGGTATGAAACAGAAGACAAAATCAGAGACGTAAAGAATGGGGCTTCAAATAGATATATTAAGAGACCTGATCCTCATGTGATATGTTGAAAATAGGGGGGTCCTGATGGGGATGAGCCACTTGCAGAGACAACAGTCACAGCTGACCTGTAACGCTCCAGGCACCGATGCGGTACGTAAAGGCACCCAGCAGAGTCATCCAAACATGCATCAGCTGCTCTGAAACTGGTACTCGGTTTCCTGAGGGCGAGTGGAAACTTGTCTGGCTAAGGCAGGACTTCCCCCCAGCCCTGGGCTGTGGTCTGCTCCTGGAGTGCCTTTCTGCCTTGTGTCCCATACACGTCACCTGTAGCATGGGCTAACTTTGGTCTACATGCCTGAACAGATTTATATTTATGGGCTTTATGTTTTTCCCACATTCAACATGCCTATTGTATTTGTTTTATAATGACTCAGATACAAACCACGTGAGTCTCTTTGTATTTGGAATTTAAATAAGGGAGGTGGGGGCTTGGGGACAGAGAGGTCCCTGCAGCAGTGCCCCTTCCCACCAGGACTGCACTGCTTCGCCTTCTGCAGCTCAAACTGAAGCTGTTGCTTCAGCAGCTGCACATTGTATTAGAAATGGCCTTAGTAATCAGTGCCAAGGCATTTGTTTCCAGTAAGAGCTGAGCTGGTGTTTCTTTGTACTATACGGTTAGCTTTTCATTAGGCTTTTTTACTTCAGGTACTGATGTATCTCTTTGTTCATTCCATAGCATCACTTCCTTCCTAATTGTCAGTGTGAGCTGTCAAATTTTACCTTGAGTTGCCAAAAGCACGCTGAAGTTTCCCTGAGGTACAGTGAGCTGGTAGATGCCTGGGTGCTCTGAGACGTGGCCAGGAAAATGTTCACCTTGCTTGGTTTCAGCCAGTGGCAAGGCAGAAACCAGCTGAGAGCATCCCGGTAATGAGAGGTGACTGCGACCCACGCATCCCCTCCCAGGGATGAACAGCTCTGGGAGGAAGGAGGCCAGAGCAGCTGGGAGAGATAAAGAGCTGCAGGATAATGAGAAAGGGAACAATAGCTGGAGAAGGAATGAAAGAGCCTGGCTGCAGAGGTATTGCTCATGGTGTTCCTACCCTGATTAGCTCCAAACCCGGCAGAAAAGAATCCAGAAAAAGAGGACTTAAAATACTTAGCTTGAACTCCTGTCACTTCTTTGTCATTACCATATTTTCAGATATTCCCAAAATAAAATAAAATAGAGTATTGGCATCAGGACAGCTAAAAATCCAGGATTCATTATGCGGCAGCACTAAACTGAACAATTTAGTTTCTGTTTCCATCACTGGTATTTTTGGGGCCCTTCCTTCCTGAGATTAAACCCTTCGGGCAGGAACACGAGGGAGGGCAGTTTACAAAGTGGCAGGCTGGTGGGAGGAAGGGACAGGCAGGGCTGGTGCCCGCAGGCAGGGCAGGAGGGCATCGCCACCGCCCAGGGCCGCTTGGGTTTCAGCAGCAGCAGTGAGACTTGGGCAGGAGTTGCACCTTACTTATTCTTGTTGTAAAACCGGTGATGAAGTAGATCCTTAGGACCCATTAGAAAAACTGTTGACTGGTCATTTTTGGTAGCTTTGGACCTTCAAACCAAGAGCAGCTGAAATACAGCCAGACTGTAGCATGGCCCAAGCAAAGAGAGCCTGTGCCGTTAGCAGGGACCCGGCGAATACCTTCGTCACGCTAACAGCCTTTGAAAATGCCGTGCTAGGGTTAGATGTTCAGTATGTCAGTGTTCAAATGCGTAAGCATGTAACTGCTGCTCTACAGCAAAGCAAAAGGGTACCGTGGGTACCTTTTTTTTTTATTTTTATATTTTTATTTTTATCCTTTTATTTTTATCCACGTAGAAATAACAATCCAACAGAATTCAGAAGCTGTGTATTTCCCAGCAAGCTAGCGGGCACTGGTTCTGTTGAGAGCAAGGCAATCGTTACAGCTCCCGGAGTGATCGGACGAGGCCAGCGCAGCTGCTTGCAGGGAGGACGCTCGCCCTTGGGGACAGCCTTGCCGGGGAAGGGGCACGGCCAGCGCTGGCCCCAGCCCCCGGTGCAGCAGCCCAGCAGCTCCTCATCGGCCAGCACGGCTGGCGAGAGCCTCTGGCACGGGTGCTCGGCACTGCAGCGGGCGGGATGCCACTGTATGGGAAGTGATGAGTCACCCACTTCAGCTCCATCAGGATAATGGCACAGGGTGAGATTTCTGCAGGAAATACAATACCATGCGTGGGTATATGGTGTGTTCCTCCTTTTATCTAGATCAACTCATGTAGAAGTGATGGGGAAGGAAAATGTGAGTAAAGAATGAAGAAAAGTGAAGGACAGAAGCTCAGAAGGGCTTTGGTAAGTGGCTTTTGCTAACAGCAGCAAGAGGTCACCTCCACAACTTCCAAAGTGTGGTTGTTGCTGCCTCCAGTCCATAGGAAGGCAATATGCCAGGCTTTCACCTGCTATTACATTACTGTTTTCTGACTTCTTGATGTTAGTTTTTAAAAAATTGTTCCAGATGAGTTTTAACATCTTCTTTCCAGTGTTTCATACACAGTAGAAAAGTTTAACACCTGAAAACATTGCCTGATTTTAGCTTTTCCATATCCTTAGTATTGAAAAAATGTATTTTAACCATAAAGATCACCTGATCAAACACTGTATTAAAATGTCAAGAAATGATTTTGCTTCCATTTAAACATGTTTAATAAGAAAATACCAAAAGGGAAATTTAACTGAAAATCCGATATTACCATATTTTCTAATTAGCAGATTATTCTAACACTGGCAGATGATATTTACCGCTGACATGATTTGACGGTGATGCACTCAGGTATTTTCTGAATAATATTTGACTTCCTCCGTTCCCAGAGTGGACGCTGCCCTGGCCGTGCCCGCAGCAGCCTGCTGAGCTTTGCAAACTGCAGGCAAATAATTTCCCCCTGCAAAGCGGCACGAAGGCAGGGTCCAGGTGCACACTTGAAGCCAGCACCTGAACCTGATGCCGTGTGAACCTGCAAAGTGGCCAAGACCTGATTCCTCTGAGAACATCTGCTGAGCACCCGCTGCACATCTGGAACTGGCCAGGGAAGCAGCCCTCGCCATCCTGCCCCAGCCAGCGGACGCAGGGCCACCTCTTCCAAGTCCTTGCCTTGGGTGGACTCTGGCATCCAGGGATTCACCCCCCCCCCACACCTGCACAGCAATCCCAGCAGAGGCCAAGGGCATGGAGCAAGGCAGGGCCAGCCCCTGCACGTCTGTGGGCCAGCTCCAGCATGCCGGGGGGTCCCCGTGTGTTATTACGGCTCAGGATCATTGCCAGGACAGTAAATTGTTGCTGTCAGCGCCGATCATCCAGCAGCACCAGTGTGTTTTCCAGCAAACACACCACTTGCCTCAGCCCCAGCCAGGGACGCCCTTGAAGAGACATCACCGATGCCCAGGGAGCAGGGGTTTGCTGCTGCCAAACCAGAGGAAAACAAGGGCTTTGCTCCCATCTCTGCAGCCTGAAGAACATGCCTGCTATGCTGAGAATTCTTGCTGTCAGTAGGGGTACCTAACCGTACCCGTAAGCTACGTGGACCTACCAGAGGCAAGAAAGACCTGAAACCCACCCCGGAGGTGAAGAGATGGGCAAAACTCTCAGCTTCTGAAGAGCTGTTCCAAGGAAACGTGGCACTCACACCTATTTCCATCACCTCAGACAAGGTCCCTGCCGGGATCGCTAACCTGCAGGGCCCCGCTTCCACCCCAAGGCTTCCCTGCCAGCCAGCTGGGCAGCCGCGTGGCAAGGGGAACATCTGTCCCTGTGCCCTGCCGAGACACGCTTGTAGGATGCTTTAGTTATAGCACCTCAGAGGGAGCGCTGCATTTGTGTCCCTCGATGCGTTAGGTAGCAAGTACTTAATTGAAATACTTCATTTTGTCTCCCTTGGTAGGAGATCTTCACTGTTTCCTGCCTGTTTGTCCTCCTGGCCATTTGAGGAAACCGTAGTGTGAGTATTAACGCACTATTAAACCACCTCAGTAGAATTGTCTTTTCCTGGCTGGTAGCTGAACAAAAGATCTTTACTACTGAGAACAGTAATTTCAATTTAAAATGGCAATATAGGAAGGAGGCAAGATGTTCCCTATTGTAATTAGAACAAGTTTTCCAGTATTCTGCATTATCGTTAGGCTCCAGAAGTGTAGTTGCTCCACAAGGATTAATAAGTCACCTCTGTTAACTCTATTTATTGCTGCATTGTATCACAGGGGCATCGCAGCAGTGGGGCTGATCAGAAACTATTTGCATATACTGAAATACAGAAGGCACTCCAAAATAGCGGTTACATTATTCTTGTTGGTTTGTAATGCTAATAAAGGCAAAGAGGGAGAACGAAAGATGTACAGTATTTGTCTCTATGGGACTATGTGACAGTCAGATATTAACCAGGACCAAGCACTCTGAATTCCTGCGCTAGCTACTCACCACATTACCCACTATCGATTATAAATTTATAATCTTTTGCATAGACAATACTGTGTCAATTTGTCTTCCAAAGTTCACACCCTGTTGGGACTCTGTTGCTCCTTGGGGCTTACACTATGCTGTGTGCAGATCTATTTAATTAGCCCAAGAACAGCTTTTGTTTTCAAGACAGCAAAATGTCAGCTCACACATTAAAAATGCACACAGGCGCACGCTCCTCTCGCACCGGGGCTGGGGGAGAGCCGCCCCCCGTGCCTTACCAGCAGGCAGCAGGGGTATCTCCTTGAGGGCTGTAGCACAGCAGGGCTATGGCACCCCCAAACAACGGGGTGACAGTCCCCAAGAGCAGCAATAGGGACGGCAACCTCTGCTCCACAGGGATGGCAGAAGCACCAGTGGAGCTCTGGGCGCGTATCCTGCCGGCAGTTTTGGTGAGCAGGCTGGGAGCTCAGCTAAGACTTGCTTTCAACCAGCAGCACCTGTCCTATCTGCCGCAGACACATCTGATTCTTCTTACCAGCCTTTGAAATGTTTCCCCAGTTCGTTTTCAGCTTGGAGCGGTAAGCAGGACCCATGCCATGCCAGGCTGGCTGCAGTGCTGTGGTGTGCCAGGGCTGGGGTCCGGGTCTCCCGCTCCCTGTGCCCCCACTGCCCCCCTCGCCCCCTCCCTGAGGGGTAGGATCCCTGCGCAGTAGGATCCCCGGGGCTGGCGCAGAACTGCACGCCAGAAACCTGCCCTGCCAGCCCTTCACGAGGGGGGAAAGGGAACGCTGGGCATCCCTTGTGGGAGCTGTTACATGTCTTCCTGGGTTTCTTTTAGCTGTTACGGACCTCTTTGCCTTGCACATTGTTTCCTTGCAGTGTTCAGCCTTCCGCTCCCTCTGCTAAGGGCCACAAGTTCTTGCAGGAAGGCAACAGAAATTGCTTATTGCAAAAAAAAGCGACTTTCCACATACCTGCCTGCTCACCCTCCTGTTTCCTGAATAGATTTACTCACAACTCAGGGCCAAACCTGGGCATGTGGAGCTAAGGTTGGAAGGAAACAAAAACTAGGGTAAATAGCCATTGCTAATGGTCTGTCTGATTTCTATTTTTAAGTATTTTTAGATAGACAAGGATAAGCTTTGCCTTTTTTTTTTTTTTTTGTACAAACGTGTTTGCTCGAGTCCTTTAAACCAGAATTTCCCCAGTTCTCACCTATGTGCAGATGGCCACTGGAAGTCCAGCTGAGGGACCTCTTACAGCTTCAGAGGTATAGCATTTTAAATACTACAGGCAGTAGCATTTTATAATCAAATAAATTAATATTTCAGACTCACTGCGGAAAGTCTGCATCCTGTATAAAGGGTGCTGGGAAGATGCCATCCTCTGTGACAAATGAGAAAGGAAGATATGAAATTGCAGAGACCGGAGAAAGAAAACGCAGTGTGATAGAGCATTGTTTGACCTAATGAAAAGGGGAATGAAGGTCACCAGAAGCCAATACGGAGGTCACAAGCCAGTTCAGGGAAAATGTGAAATAGGCATTTTTGCAGCAGATAAGATGTTTGGCAGCAGGAAGGAGCTCACCCTCCTACGATCACCCACCGCTTCCAGCAGCACTCCCGAGTGAGACACAGAGTGCCTTACATATGTGTGTGCGTGTGCGCACATATAGATATATAATTATTTATTTATTTATCCTCACTATGAGCAGGCATTGCGATGATCATTTGTGGAGGTCTTTTCCACACCAGCCTCTCAGTCTGCACCTGGTTTGGGCCCATTGTTCATGCCAGCACACTCTGAAATATTGACGTCTGCTTCTAAGTCTTCCTGATAACCACCGCCAACAGGTAGAAACAGCTGGATATATGTCCGGACCGTTCCCTTTGCACACCCACACACTGTGATAGTTCAGCACTAGTTGGACTGACTGGGAATTTCCATTTGCTGTCAAGCATGCTTTCTTTTCTCATTAGGGATATATCATCCATTTGAGTTAAATCAGCTGTTAACAGAACAAAACATTCAGCTTAAGGGAAATCAGTGGTATAAAATCCCAGATTTTGCAGAAAGTACATTAAGAGGCAAAGCTGGAAGGAACTGAGCTTCAGCTATACCAGTCAGAAAACCTATTCAGCTACAAGGCATATGCTAGAGCTATGGAGGAAAAGGTGTTAACGCAACATGCTTTATGGTTGTGGTCCAAAATAAGAACAGAGCAGTGATACAAGCAGGAAGACACTAATTTGCTGGCTGTGTATGAAGGCATGTAACGCTACGGCTGCTAAAAAACATGCCTTATTCTTTACTCCTGTAAGCACTTGCACCTTTTGCAGCTGAAGCACTGCAGTCAGAATGTGCAAACTGTTAAAACCAGTATGTGAGATTTCCATTTCCAGTACCGGCAGGCTCAGAAGGGTGGTGCTGAGAGGCAGGCGGCCGATGAAGCATCAGGGATGTAGCTGCTTATACAGCACAGGCTGCATGGGTCCAGCTGCAGCGGACAGGCAGGTTCCTTGGCAGGTCCAAAGTGCCACTGAAGCAGGTGAGGAGTGAGGGTCCCTGCCGTTCACACACCTCTGCCTTCCATCGGCAGAGCCTGGCTGACCCCACGTTGCAGCAAGAGGGGAAAAGCAGTGTAGGCAGACGCAATAGATGAGGTTTGCTAGGCTAGGCAAAGGATGAAATACTGAGCAGTTACAGTAACTGGGGTATAGAAAAGGAAAAGGAAAGCCTGGATGAAGTGAGGTATGTGAGGCAGGAGTAAAAAGGAGGCAAGAATGCCAATGATTTAGAAAATATGCATTTAAAAAAGGGAAATATTTCTTTCCCGCTCCTGTGAGGCAAGGCAAGTGTTGTTCTGGAAAGATGCTGCTGTTTGCAGTGTGTGGTAGCACCTAATCTTCTGATGGTGGAGGCTTTTCACCAGGAGGAGCCAGGAGAAGATGCGCAGGTGTGATGTTACACCCTGGAGGGTACCATCAGAAACATGACGGGGCAGGGAGGTGGCTTGAGGCTTGTAATCAACGTGAGCAGCACCATCACAACCAAAGTGTCCGCTTTGGGTGCCCACCGGTCCATAAAGCAATTGGAAAATGAGATGATGCTCAGAAAAAAAGTTAAAGTTACAGAAATGTCGGGTATCTTGGAAATTCCTGCCTTGGCACAGAAGACTAAATAAAAAAGTCTCTCGGACCAGATTACAAATCTGAGCTTGGAGCCTTTACCAGTGGATCAACAGTACTGCCGCTGAAGGATGTGAAGCATGGATTTGGTACAGATTCACTTCTGCCGTCAGATATTTATACATTTGTGTTCATCCCTGAATACGCATATTGGTCCTACAGGAACGTTACGCCAGAGGTGTCACCGCTCTATGCAGCCACGGCTTCACGCTGGAGCAGGTGCTGTCCCTCCTGTCCCAGCGAACACCGTGCCTGTGTTAGCCCTGAGGTGGGCACGCACACTGCCACGGTGCTGGGCGAAGCTGGCACACGCAGCCGCGTCCTCCTGCCTGCTCCTGCTCACACTCGCTGCCGGCAGCGCTGGCAGCAGGGCAGGGTCCCCGCGGCCTGGCCCCACGCCGGCGCTGCTGCCTGCTCCTCCGCCTGTCTCGGGCACCAGCACGGCTCCCAAGAGATGCCTCCTTCGCCGGCCAGCTGCGGGCTCCCCGAATTACTGCTCTCACCTTTTGTCTCCGCGGTTTGCATTTACGGCGCTGCTCAGGTAACCGAGGAAAACAGGCTGTAGTTCACAGAGCGTATTTACCGATGCTATCTCACCCCGCTACAGTATGACTCAAAATTTGCTCAAGACGGGGAACTCAAGGAGGCTGCCAAGAGAAGCTACATGGTAGCAATGGGACCAAGAAAAATCACTAATGAGATAACGATTACGAAGGGAAAGATAAATTAAAAGGCTTCTACTCTGCTAATAGCATCGCTTTGGTTTGGGGTTTTTGTTTATTTTTACACAATACTCCAAGCCCTTATTAAAGTGAACTTGGGCCGGGGCCATGCAGGTGATGCTCTGGGGAACAAGGTGCTTTTTCCCAAAGCAGCGTGCGGGGCTCGGCACTGTTACACTGCGCGCGCCGCAGCGCTCTGCGGGTGGGCTGCTGTCGCTGCGGGACGGCACGGCGCAGCACCCGGGTTTGCCGCACCTGTAACAACCGGAGGGCACCGGCAGGCTCGGTAAGGTGCACGCTGTACAGCGGTGCCTGCTCCGGCCTCGCCGTCCACTGTCCTGTCGCTTCACGTTCAATTTGTATTAAAATTAAAAGGATCTTCAAATAGTAAATACACAGTTTGTGGATGAATAAAAAAAGGTGCGGACGGACACACTCACACACACACACACAGTAAAAAACACACACAGACACACACGGACATAGACACAGACAGACACACACACAAAGACACACAGACACACAGACACAGACACAGAGACACA
>JAVJGJ010000003.1:29048101-29061098 GCA_035590215.1 Microhierax caerulescens | reverse complement strand
CGGTGGGGGGCGCTCGGCCGAGCACACCCGCTCGGACCCCCCCTGCGGAAGAGCAGCGCAGCCTTTACCTCCCCGTCAGGTTTCCTTTGCTCCTTTGGCTTTCCAGATGCGCTCCCGTTCCTGTAGGGACTTCGTGGCTTCAGCTCGGACCTATGTGACTGCTGTGGAAGGATCATGACCGAAGTTCTCTTCTCTGCTGCTCTGAATGGAACTGAGCCCAACCTGTTATCCAGCAGCGGCTGGTCTGCAGGAAACACCACCGCCAAGTGCTCCCTGACCAAAACTGGCTTCCAGTTCTATTACCTGCCCACCGTCTACATTCTGGTCTTCATCACTGGGTTTTTGGGCAACAGCGTGGCCATCTGGATGTTTGTCTTCCACATGAGGCCTTGGAGCGGCATCTCGGTTTACATGTTCAACTTGGCGCTGGCCGATTTCTTGTATGTCTTGACTCTGCCCGCCCTCATCTTTTACTACTTCAATAAAACAGACTGGATCTTCGGAGATATCATGTGCAAGCTGCAGAGGTTCATCTTCCACGTGAACCTGTATGGCAGTATTTTGTTTCTAACATGCATAAGCGTGCACAGGTACACGGGAGTGGTGCACCCCTTGAAGTCGCTGGGGAGGCTGAAGAAGAAGAACGCAGTGTACATCAGCACCCTGGTCTGGGTCATTGTGGTGGCTGTGATTTCTCCAATCCTCTTTTACTCGGGAACAGGGATACGAAAAAATAAAACCACGACGTGCTACGACACAACAGCCGACGATTACCTGAGAAGTTACTTCGTTTACAGCATGTGCACCACGGTGTTTATGTTCTGCATCCCTTTCATACTGATTCTTGGTTGCTATGGGCTCATTGTGAAAGCTTTGATTTACAAGGATTTGGACAATTCTCCTCTCAGGAGAAAGTCGATTTACTTGGTTATTATTGTGTTGACAGTCTTTGCTGTGTCTTATCTTCCCTTCCATGTGATGAAGACCTTAAATCTAAGAGCCAGAGTGGATTTTCAGACTCCACAAATGTGTGCCTTCAACGATAAGGTTTATGCCACTTACCAAGTGACGAGGGGTCTGGCCAGCCTCAATAGCTGCGTCGACCCTATTCTTTACTTTCTGGCAGGTGACACCTTTCGAAGGCGGCTTTCCAGGGCTACCAGGAAATCATCCAGAAGAAGTGAACACAACGTGCAGTCCAAAAGCGAGGAAATGACTCTCAATATTTTATCAGAGTATAAACAGAATGGAGATACCAGTTTGTGAACAAAAGCAGAAGATTTGGGAACGGTTTGAAAATACCCACTTTGAGACAGTAGGACACTGTAGTGCTACAAGTGTGTGAGGAAAATCTACCAGCCTCTCAAATTCGGTTTAGGTAAAGCCTCATTTTCTGATCTTAGAAAAAGCTTAACAAAGTCAGTGGAAGAATTTTAATGGAGAATAACATGTCAAAATTCAGCTTTCCTTCTCCTTACAACATTCTCATTTCTTTCTGACTTGTGTCAGATAAAGTAAAATGAAGTAAATCCCCTGAAGGAGGAAAGCAATCCGAGTGCTTCTGTTTTAATGACTTAGTCTCCCACGTTCAAAAATGTTCTCCATCAGCCTCTCTTTAAAAACAGGAAATAAAAATAAGAAAGAGCAGTGTCTTCTCTTCTGAGGCTCAGTCCACATACCTAGCCTTTTGCTCACTTGCCATTGTAAACATGTATTTAAATCAAAGTCACGATGCAGTTGTCTCACCTTTACACTTTTATTATTTCTTCATCTACTTCTAGTGTTGATGATTATTTGATAGCTCGGTAGCATTTATGATTCAGTCTTCTTTGAGTGCTGGCGTTTCACAAAAGGGAGGCTTACTGATGTGTGCATGATTGTGCTTTCAGATTACGATGGTTGTTCATGAAAAATCTGGACCCCCCCCCCTTAAAGGCAGATTGGCTTCCAGGTGAACTGACACCTCAGCCACTGGCAGACAGATAAGCAGGTCTCTCTAGGAGCCGGTGCAAGCAGGTGCCTCTTTTGCACGTGCACACGTAGTGGTGCGTTTTGTGAACGGATGTCGGCGTGCAAATGCGTGTGGAGGTGGTTTGGTTCTGAGCAACTGACGGTCCGATCCTGCTGAGGAAAACCAGCATGTTGCCAGCCGGAGGAACCGTGGGACGGGGCTGAGCACGGACTGGGCTCGCCTGGGGAGCGCCTGCGTGAGCCCTGCCGAGCCGGGGGCGAGCCGCCCTTCCCAAAGGCTGAGCAACGTCTTGCTGCAGTGCAAACGCCCGACTGCTGGTGCTGGGAGCCTTGCTGGAGTTCTTTACGGGTAAAACATGAGAAATATGTGTGCTGAAAACAACTTTACCTTTCAGACAAGTGAAAACTACAGTTGCGCGAGTTACCTGCATTTTCATTTGGTACAAGAATATTTCTGTTCCTGGCAATCTTTAGTGATAACGTAAGAGTTGTTTCCCAAGAAAATAATTATTAAAATGGGTAATATAGATGGATTATATTATATATATACACACACACACACACACACACACTAATTGGGGGGAATTAGTTTTTTTGTACTGTGACAAATAAACTACTGTATTAACAAGATGTTGCGAAATACTACAGACTAAATCCAGCCCTTTGTTATATATCTTCTCCAAATGTGGAATAGGTGATCCAAAATTAGCCAAACTGCAATATTGTGTAACACGAGAACTAGTGATCAGAGCGCAGATGAAACCTTACATAGGCAGTCTTACTCATTTCTCATATTTTTTAAGAAATGTATTTGAAAATTTTGTGTGCAAAAAATGGTATGAAAGCATGCTCTAAATTATAAATTCAGTGTACAAACTTACGTTCTATGTAATCCTGAGGGTGATTTTAATAGATCTTTGTTCCTCCAGTCTTCATAGTAGGAGTAAAATATTTATATTTTACTAATTTCCAGTGATTGGTAACCAACAAAGATAGCTCTAGTTATTTTTTGACAACATTGTGAAGCAGCTTCTGTTCACACGTACAGCTTCTTAAATCTGCAAATTCCCTATTTATTTAACTTATTTATTAGAAAACTAAATGTAAAGTATGTAAAGTGTGGTTCTCTGTGTTCATATTCAGAATTGGGCATTAATGGAAAATTTAACAGCATGTTTCAATCACTGTAATACTGTGTCTTCTAACAGATCATCTTTATAATAAACTCAGTTCTACCCTGGCTATTCACTGTTGATATGTAACCCAGTGATAAATTAAACTACTGATTTATAGCCTAGAGATAAATTAGACTACTGCTTAGGAAGCAAGGCTTCTTAAAGCGATGTTGAGATCTCATTTAGCTCTATAAGATGAAAAATACAGAGGTAGTGAAGAAATTCCAACCAGGGGTCAATTGCTAATTAATCCCTACAGAGAAAGACTGTGGAAGGGCACAGCCTATTTATATCACTGGAGAATAAGCCTGATTCACAATAAATGACTTCTCCTATTATGTGATTATTTGAGACTTCATTCAGTTGAGGCATGTCTTTTTTGGAATGGCAGCTGAATTAAATGGAGGGAGAGCATAAAAATAGGATATTCTCAGAATCTGCTTCTGTAGGTTTCAAATCGTATTCATTTCCCAGTGTTTCGTGATCTGTTTCTCTCTTTCAGTTAGGAAATAAAATGTTCCACTAATTCGTGTCTGAAAAAAGATCCTAAACAGGCATAGCAGAATGTGAAACTGCACGCCCAGGTTGGTCCTTATGTAGTTACTTACAGTCTTTTTGCAATGTGCCTCCTTAATATGGCACAGTTGGCTGGCTGTGACGGCGCGTGTGAAATCCAAGTGCAACACGCGCGGAGGGGCCCGGCTCCAGCCGGCTGGGTGTGCGGTGGGAGCACCCCGCGCCCCGGGAGGCACCTACCAGGGCCAGCCACCTTCGGCAGCTCCCGGCAGCCAGGCCTCTCGAACGTGGTCTTCCCCGCGGTCTTCTGGGCCTTGAACACCCGCACGGCTTTCGTGCTTCCCTCGTGAACCCGCTGGAAGCTCTCTCTCTTTCATCTTGCCTCGCCAAAGAGAACTGTGCAATTGGCCGGGTGATTCATGCAGTTCGTTACTGAGGTCTGTTCTGATACTTGATTTAATGAAGATCACTTCTACTGATGATCAGCCACAGCAGGCAACTGCGCTCGGCATCTTCGCCTCACAGAAGCTACAGGAGCCTCCCACCGAACGCCGAGAAGGATCATTAAACACATTTTACGCACAGTTTATTCTCCCATCTTTCAGATCCTCTGACCTGCAGAGCTAACACCTCAAACCGCGTCCTGCTGCGACGTGACTCCCTGCCCTACATGTACTGAGATGTCTCAGCCGCCTCTGAATCCAGCTGGAACTTGAAGCTGAGCCTCACAATCTCGTGGAGTTCCTGCTCTTTTTTTTAAGCATTGCTACGTTTGACGTGGGGTAGTCAGAACCACTGCAAAATCACACCAAATTCCTATGTCCTCCCACACGATTACTTTTTACCTGCAAGGTGACAGAATCCTGTCTGTCGGGCCATCCCAGCAGCAAGGAAGCTGCTTGGACAGGGGGGACTGGACACCACTGGGACAGAACCCAAGCAGTGCGTCTCCAGGCAGTGCGATGGCTGGAGCCGGGAGCTCCTGGGGAACCCGACGAGTCTGCTGTTAAATATTTGCCTCTTGGCACTTAGCCTTACTATAATATGTTTGTGGCACACAGTCCATCAACCTGAGGCCCGAGGTGATCCCTGTGTTTATCCATAAAGCCCTGCGACAGGCAGAGCCGAAGAAGCCCTTCCCTAAGCTGCTCGGCTGGAGTTTCTGATCAATACGCAAAGAGAACGCAATCTCAGCTGCAGCCTTTGGGCTGCTGATTAATAATCAATAGTGATGATGGGTTGTGTTTCCTAGGAATGAGCTTCAGCTCATCGTCTCGCTACAGGAGGATGATCTAAAAGTTCCACCTTCCCTTGTTGTGCTGTATTAGCTTTCAACTAGCAAATGAGATTAAACATTTTATGATTTCATGGTCGTGCTTCTAACCTATTCTTCCTCTGGGCATATTTGGGAATCTTTTAATAACTACAAACCACTCACTGAAGACACCAAAAGGTTTGAAGTAAATAGCTATTTAAGAGCTCAAGTTTTGCCAAAAGAGTACAATGGTCAATGCTGAAACCAATTATTACTCATTAGCTATATTTTGCTTCCTCCAACTCACAGGGTTATTTTTTTTTTCTCATTTATGCCCATTAACTCTTATATTCAGTAATCTTTTAATACAAGATGAAATCAGTATGAAACCTACGCATGATCTGCTGTCAGTTTGTACATTTTCATAAGCACCGTGGATTTTTTGTTTTAATCCGGTTCAAATGACACCAGCTTAATGAAGAAATGAGCAGGTGAAGAGAACCATCGGCCCGACCGCGCTTCCAGCGGGAGCTCGCACTGGATGCCTGGGTACACCGCCTGCCAGCCGAGCGCCCCAGAACCCCGCAGGAGGTGGCTCGGGGCTGTTTCGGTGGCCAGTGGCTCATGAGTGACTGCCGCAGAGCGTCCTGCTGCCCTCCTGGCCACGCTTGAGGAGAGATGCTGAAGGTTTCCAGAGCATGGAAACTGGACACCGTGTGAGCCCAAAGAGGGGTCGGGCCACGTTTCCTTCAGCCTGGCCTCCTCCTCTTCCTCACTGAGGAAGGACGAGGTGCAGGGTGCTCGGCTGAGCAGCAGGAGTCCCAGCAGCTGTGGGGCTGTGTCCAGCTGGAGCACCCATTGTGCTAGCTCTGCGCCCAGGGCTGGGCAGGGTGCGGTGGGAGGGGGCTGTGCTTCCCCACCACCCACAGAGAGCCTTGCCTGGGAAGTCAGGGCTGCAGCAGGTAAATGCGCTGGCCCCGGGGCTGCCGGGACACACAAAACCTGCTAATTGCCTTTCTGGGATGCTTTTTTTTTCCTTCCTCATTACTAGTTTTTGTCTTTAGATTGGTCCAGAACAAAAACATTAATGAAGTCATATGTCTTAGCACAGGTATTACTTATTTCTGTGATAAGCCTGTTATTTTTCAAGTCTGCACATTCGTATTTCTTTCCTGCAGTGGTTAGTCTTCACCTGTGGTAAACGTTCTGCAGGAGGTGATAGGCTTGAGGCTGGCTTTGCCTATGGAACATGCATGCGGGGGGCCAGCTGCACGGCGGGGCTGGGACCAGGGGAGCTGCAGGGGGTGCTGGCCTTCGGGTGGAACCTGGTCTAGACAGATACTAAAAGCCCTTAACTTTTAAAAAAACAAAAACCAACAACAGAACAACCCATAGCTACAGCTGCTTGACTAGGACAGTTTCACTCCGCTTCCATTTGCTGTATTATTTCTAACCTCAGGTGCTCCACGCTAAATCAGAATCTGCTGTGGAATAGTATTTCTGGAGCCTAACTGTACTGACACAATGATTTGAAATACTTTGAAGACATACAACTTGTGAATTAAAACCACCACTTATTTTGTGGCTGTGAATTGCAGTGTGTTTCAAGGATATAGATGAAAATGTTTATTTTTCTATTGTACTGTGATTTTAATCTTGTTGAGTAAGTTCAATTTTTGTGCAAATACTAGTGAAATTTGACTGCAATATCTGCAGAGACAGTGCTACTTGGTATTTAAGCTCAGGTTATGTAACTGCTTTAATTAAATAGTAGTAAAAACCCCTCTCCTTAGTTGTCTATAATTTTAACGAATAAAAAGATGTTGGTTTTTAATAAAGCACGAGGTTGTTTGCATGTACATTTACTGTTAGGCATGGCTTTTGAAGTTGTAACTATTTTTAGTGGCAGCAGAACTGCAGCCACAGAGTTACTGGCACTGTACTTAGCAACCTCACTTTGAAACTGCTCCAATAAAATTATGAAACGCTTTTTCTGCCTTTTGTATTATTGCAGTTAATTCATGCTTCCAGGTGATTCTTCAGGCAGTGATAAGGAATTAAAAATAGATAATAAAAGGTTTGCAAAACATATGGAATTTAAAATCTTAGGAAGAACCAGGTGAGAATCAAAAGAAGGGAGTAAATGAATGATGCTTTGTCCTCTCGGGTGCCAGCACGTCCATGGCTGGGCGAGCTGCAGCTGGCGGGGGGCTGACGCCGCATTTGGCTGGAGGGGCACCTGCTGCCAGGTCCCCTCTCCCTTTTCCTCGGCAGCTCCCTCTCGGCAGTGGGTATTTACTCATGCTGTCACCCCCCAGCCTGTGCAACTAACCTGGCAGCCTGCAGTGCATCGCCTAGCCTGTGCAGATCAAAAGCTACACCTGTCTTTACAGAATTTTTCTTTTTTCCTATTTGGCAATGGCTCCTGCACGTTGATTTCGTTGCAGGATGCAGAGTGACTCTTCCTTCCCAAACAGCATAATGTCTTAAAAATAATTATTTATCCCCCTTTTTTATCCTCGCCAGACAGCATAGGCATTTCAGATTTTACGTCAACCTCTGTTTTCATGCCATTGACTTGTTTCACTGCCTGCGGCTGCCCTAGCCTCACACAGGGCAGTTTCTTTCCGCTCCTCGTATCCCTGTGGGACGGCCGCGGTGCCCCGCAGCTGCTGGGACAGCTCGGGCTGCTGGCACCCGTGCCCCTGCCGACTCTGCAGCCCGGCTGCTTCGGGGGGCAGTTGCTGCCACCCCCCGTGCCAGCAGCCATGCGAGGCAGTACCCCGGCGCACGCACGCGGTGCGAGGGGAGGCACAGACTGCTGCTGTCGAATACTTTGATCTTGCAAACTGAAAATACACGTGTGGGGTGCTGGGAGCAACTGGGGTGCAAGCTGCAGCTACATGGGATATAATATATTGGTATTTAATTTATTTCATCTGCTTTATTGTAAGATTTATTTACCTAATTTTATTTTTTATTACTATTTATTTACCCCAGGTTTTTTTTTTCTCATTCTTGCTTTGATTTGTACTTCATTAAAATGTTTTAGCTTTGCTGTAATGTCCCTTCAATTGTAACGCTATTTTCTTATCAGCAAATGGATTCCACCTTCAACACTCAGCTCTGTTCCATGCCTTTCCAAAGTTCCCTTTCCCATCCAACACCTGCTAAGACCTGATGGGCTCTACCAGCCTCAGCACAGCCTTTAAAGACTCACCAATTCTAGAAGCACTGGTGTTTGTAAAGCTCAGCTCTTGCTGGTTATATTTAAGACAAAGAGCAGCATAGAGTCTATAAACACCGTATGGTAATACTTGCACTGATTGTGCATTTGTTCCTGCATTCCTTTAACGTTGGCCTAAGTGTGCAGGTGCTGTTTGCTGTCACCCTGGCAGATGCGAGGCACCACATGAACTTAGGGAATATTTGTTTATAAACTTTTTTTAAAATTATCTTACAGCATTAAAAAATAGAAGACAAGCCTGTGGCAACAGGCAAAGGGCTGAACCGATAAATAATGAATTAAATGGGGGTTTTCAAACTGTGCAGCTCAGGTTTCTGCTGCCAGCGTCAGGCTCCGGCCTGGATGGCAGTGGGAGATGCTGGGAATGCTGCCGATACGGTTCAGGCTGAATTCAGGCAGGCTGGGCTGGGAGCAGGTCAGTGCTTGGAGGCCACTGGAAGAAGTGACACATTCCCCTGGGTTTTACCCCAAATCATGGCCAGCAGTGCTGTGGGCAGCCAGTGCACAGCCCCACCGGCCCCAGTGGGATCCCAGCCCTGCTGCCCGTGCAGGCAGCCCCACAGCCCTGCCTGCATCCCGAGGGTCGGGCGGGAGAGAGCCAGGGCTGTTTGGCACTGCTGAGGTTGAACCAGCCCTGTCTGCTGGCAGAAATATAAATACCCAGAGACTTCACGAGTTACATGGCAGCTGAGTGTGGGTGTCACAAATGCTAGCAGTGCCTCTGCGTGAGGTACTGAGAGGACAGTGAAGCGCCGAGTGTATTTATAGCCCCTGGGGCACACACACCAGCATGGTGCTCCCCGGGAACGGCAGCACCCCTCTGCCTCTGAGGTTCTTGCTCCCCTGCCAGGGTCATGGCAGCTGGTGCTGGGCCGCAGCCAGCGGGCAGGGGTCCTGAAACCTGGGCTTATGCCAGACTGCCCAGCCAAGACTCAGGCAGTGATTCCCACAGGGAAACCCATAGCCAGGGTCCTGCGCCTCTGCCTGTGCTTGCCCCACCGCGCTGCTGCCTGCCTGTGGGAGCATCCTGGAGCAATCACCAGAAACATCAATCATTTCAAATGCTCGAAACACCATTTACCCTTCCTGGCATTCCCATACAGCCAAGGAACAGCAGCGCTATCTATG
The DNA here is from genome assembly GCA_035590215.1 of Microhierax caerulescens. NCBI lineage: Eukaryota > Metazoa > Chordata > Aves > Falconiformes > Falconidae > Microhierax > Microhierax caerulescens. Next base: position 29,051,806 of record JAVJGJ010000003.1, on the reverse strand, counting down.
TAAATAATTCATAAAAGGCTTCTCTGATCAGTTTATGGCTCTTCTGCAAAGAAGCCGCCCTGAACCCTGCTCCCCAAGTCTGCAGCAGTGACCTGGGGACCGACTGAAATCCAGCAGCAAGAGCCCTGCCGCTCGCACAGACCCTGCCCGGCAGGACGAGTGCCTCAGCTCCATTTTGCTCACGTTAAGAACCAAAGCCAGGCCTAGCATGTACCGCTGGCCGGACCACGTCCACACTTGCACTGTGTGAAGGAACGCTATGGCTGCAAGCGCACCACGCGTGGGGCTGGGGCATCCCCTGCCTCTGTCTAGGTCACAGTCATGCGGGGCTCGTCCCCTGCCTGTGGGACGCAGGGGCCCACTGGCAGTGTGTGCTCTCAGGCAGATACTTTTCTGCAAAAGAGGTGTCGGGTGGTTAAAAATGCATTTCCTTCCACTGTGAATAACAGTGTTTTTTAGGAAACTGTTTTCTCTCCAAGACGGTGACAGAGAGGTGGCCTGGCTACGAGCTGAGTGCCAGCTCAGCACAGCTGCGTGAGGTGGGCGCTGGGGCAGCGGCAGCGCAGAGCCGGCACAGCACCTCGGCCGACCCCGCCAGCCGCTCCGGAGAAAGCGGAGCATTAGCTATGGGACATCATGAATCAGCATTTGGGTTACCGTGCGGGGGCCCTTGATCTCAGGCCACCTGAACAGACAGAAGGGACTGGCAGAGGTGGGGAAGGGACGACCCTGTGCACAGCCAAGCACCCTGAGCCGATGCGCTGGAGGCTTGGGGCACCCCTGCCGCGGTGGGTGCAGCCTCTCTCTCTCTGGGACTCAGCTGGGAGCAGCTCTTGGTTTTCTTTCCAAATACTATGCCATTATTAATTTCAGAGTTAAAGAGTAGTTTCAAGAAACCATACGACTGTAATTCTTTACAGACTACTTGCACGGTAGAATTTGAGTAACATCAGAATAAACACCTGAGAAGTTCAGTCATACACGGAAAATAAACTTTGCACTGTAGAGCCGAAATTGCTTGTTTGTTTGATATCACTGGCCCTTTCTTATGGTGGATTCACCAAACAACCCTGCGGTTACGAGAGGCTGCTGCTGTTTCCTTAACACCCCCTGGACTCCCCCAAGGCGACAGTGCAGTGACCAGGGACAACTCCAGCACAGCCCAACCTGGGACAGGGTCCGGACCTGCTGCCTCCCCCCTCGCTGGGCAGGTGCCGTGGCTGCCGGAGCCGGGGGTGTTGGGCTCAGGCAACCCAAAGGTCATCGCTGCCCTTTGGAAGTCGTGCCCAACGTCGCGCTGTGCACGTCTGCAATGAAGAGAAGAGATGGTGGTTCCTGTCCCCGCTGCGTCTGTACCACAGGCACAGGGGATGGGCTTCTTTTGCCACACCGAAGAAGTTTTTTCCCCTCTGAGAAAGCTTCAGCAGCAGAGGGAAATCCCTGGGCTAGCAGGTGCGTGGATTAGCGTGCATTGCAGCCGTACAGTCTGTCTCAGCGTACGGGCAGACCGGCACAGCCCATGTAACCAGTAAGGGCAGCACGTTGTGTGGGTTTTGTTCCTGCTCCGGGAGCACTGGGAATTAGTGCTGCTGCTGCAGAGCACATCCCGGGGGGGACATGCAGCCTCAGCGGGAAGCTTGGGACCAGCATGGGCTGGGATTATAAAATCCCAGTTAAAGATATTAAACTGCTTTGTGATATGGAAGGGACTGTACTTACGGATTTTAGTTTACAAAGTCAAACATAGTTTTTGCAAAAAGAAATCACAAATTATCATCCCCTTTGGATAATTCTGTAGGTTCTGGAGGAGCCGGCAGAGCCCGCAGGCAGGGGAGGCAGCAGGGCAGGTCGACGCCACTGTGAAGGGCCCAGGTTGTGCTGACAAGGGGCAGGAGCCAGCACAGAACTGGGTGTGCAATCATGTAATTATTTTTTTCCCTGGCAACTCCCATTTCCCTGTTTTCTATTATATTCACTCCATAAGCAGCGATGTCCTCTACTGCATACCTTCCCGGCAGCTGCTCGGGGTGGCAGCGCCAGCTGGGGACACCCGGCTGCAGCCCAGCTGCTGAATCAGCCCACCCCATCCCTACCCCTGTCCCCATCCCGGTCCCCGTCCCGGCTGCCGGCTCTGTACAGGGCCCCAGGACCTGCCCGGGCACAGCAGAGGCTGGGGTTTGCCTCTCCCTGCTGCCCTCCGCTGCAGTTAGACAAATTCTACATGAAAAAATGGCCTTGCAGGGTTTTTGTAGCAATTACCAACGCGGCGACAATGAGGCCAGATAAAAGCAGCGTGCCCAGGCTCTGCCTGTGCTTTCTTTTGAGCTGCAGCTTTCATCTGCCTCAGCAATGTGTCAGGACACGTTTGGCACAAATAAAAAAGTTGTTGTTTAACATTCTTGTGTATTACTGAGTGGTGGCAGTGATGCTTCCTGTAAAACATATCTGCAAGCATGGCAAAGCTGTTTGATATTACAGCCTTGTTTAAAACAGCGTTTAGATAGTAAAAGCAGTCATTTCCCTCCATCCCCACATACCAGCTACCCATTAAAATTCCTTCTCATGCTCTTGCACAAAGACTAATTTTGGCAAGAGACTGACTTGCCCTAGATTTTTAAAAGACAACTTGTTTTAAAACAAAGTCCTTCGGGGAAGGGAGAGAGCTGGGAGAAGGTCTGCTTCCTCTCCCTGACTGTGCCAGTCCAGCAGCAGCTCTGACACACCCAGGCCCCATGACCCACCACCCTGACACCCCCTGGCCCCATTACCCCCCTTCCCATCATTCTCCATTACATCACCCCTGTATACCATCACTCGCCATCCCATCACCCACTGACCCAGATGGGAGCAGCAGCATTCTCCCCCCACATTGAGGGGGCTCCCAGCCCCACAGAGGGTGCTGGAGGGAGCAGGAGCTTCAGAGACTGAGCAGGAAGAGCTGGGGGAAGACTGAAAGGCTGTCGTTCACCTTGACATTTACACACTAAAAATAAAGTTTTCAGTGTTAAATGCTTTTTTTAAAAAAATTGTGCCAATAGTCAGATATTACTTAGGGGACTGATTCAGAGTAAAAGCTTTGGTTTCATAAGCCGGATCTCGCTGCCATCGGAACAGCTTTTCACTGAAACAGTCTTTTCTTTCTAAGTTGTTTCTTCCCCTTCAGACACAACGCAAAATGTCACTTGGCAGTGATAATGGAGCACAGCAAAAATCAAAAGAAAAACGACCTACAGGTATCCCATGTAGCACCACAGAAAATAGGTGCAGAGAGACCCATGGAGGCAAATTAACAGCTAAACCCTCACTTCAAGCAGATGGAGAAGGCTGACTTGACTGTTTGGATGTGATTCAATGAAAATGTTCTCTAGCCTTCCCTTTCTGCAAATAAATCTGCAAAGAAAAACATTTCTCTTTGCTGTTTGCTGGCAGGAATGGTATCATACCATCGATACCTAACATTGCTAAGGCCAGCTTTGTATGTGATTCTTAATAAGTACACAGAAAAGCTGCTTTGGCTGGCTGTGGGATCATCAGCAGGGTACTAGAACGAAGGGAGGTTAAATAGCATTGAATGCTAACGAATACCAATGAGTGCCATCCCCTGTTGCAGCACAAGCGAGCTATCAGGCTGCAACAAGGCTTTACCGTCATCGTCGGTCAGAGCCTACCGTCCATGCCGTTTGTCCTTCCTCCAGAGGCCAGGTC
>JAVJGJ010000003.1:29031258-29043760 GCA_035590215.1 Microhierax caerulescens | reverse complement strand
CTGAAGTTTTTACTCTCTGTTTACTGTTACTGTACAAGGGGAGGGGAGGGGAGGGGAGGGGAGGGGAGGGGAATGGAATTTAGCTCCCCCACTGGGTCAGAGGCAGCGGCACACAAAGTGCCCGTGGGGTCTGGAGCACAGCAGTGGCACCAGGCACAGGCACTGCCCTGGCCTGGGACTGCAGGGACAGGATGTGCCCCCCATCACTTCCTTGAGCCCAGCCAAGGCACCCACCCTCACAAGAAGGAGAAGGTGAGCAGGAGAGGCTCTAGGGATGGCACAGACACTGCAAGTGCTCCAATGGGCTTTGGTGTGGCTGGCAAGGGGCCTTTCTGGCTTAGAAAAGGGAAAGACCACAGCTCTTATTTCCCCTCAGACTTCTGGGCTCTTTTAAAATAATAAAAGCAGTTCTGCTCTGGCCCAGTGCAAGTCAGCACTGTAATTACTCAATCACTGGGGAAGCTGGGATGCTGAGAGACAAGCGGCATGCGCTCTGACGAGCTGCTCTCAGCCTTTTCCTGGTGACTTGATGTCTCGTGGCTCGCAGGGAGAGATGTGTGCTATTATTTCAACTTCGTTTTGACTGATGATGAGATGGAAGGGAGCGCTGGAGACTGCCGGCATTGTTTGGTTCAAGTAATTTCAGGAGAACTTCTTGCTTGTCTTTGCTCACATAATGCTCCATGGAGCTTCATTAACTGTCCCCTGTGTTTCTGGCACATCAGGAGCTGTTGTTTTGGGAAGTAGCACAGCCGGGTGGGTGGCAGCAACACCTCCTGAGAGGTACCAAAGCTTCGGCGCTGGCATTTCCCCCTGCCAAATGCCCCAAAGCCTCACTGGTTACTCCCTGCCTCTCCCCGGTGATCACCAAAGCCACCACCAATATTTCAGTTTCTCTGGTCACTGTTGTATCCCAGTGTCAGTGCCTCTAGCTCTCACTTGTCCTCCCCAGCCCTCCCCTGGACTTAGGAGCAGTGCCACTGGGAGAGAAGGGGATGAGGAGTGATGGAGATGCCCCAAACTGTGTGGAAAGTCTGTGGAGCAGCAAAGCACTGAGTCAAAAGCACTAACCGCCACATCAGCTCTCAGCCAGGCTGGAACTATAAAAGCCACTTAACCGGGATATAAACTTTCTCCAACAAATTTAATACATTTGCCTCATTGCTGAGTGACCATTAAATGGACACAGTGCAAACCTCACATTAGCACCCCCAGGCAGTGAGTCGTGGTGCAGCTGAGGGCAGCTGGAGAGAAGGGGTGCTAGCTCCAGCCCAGCCTACTCGCGCTGCAGCCTCTCCAGCTCAGGTATGCAAGCAGCTGGTAGACTGACCACGTTCATCATGTGGGAGCAGGGGCGAAGTCTCCCAACCAACAGCTTCAAGATGACACAAGGCCTGGTTTGGCCAGGCAGCACTGGTGACGGTAGAAACATAGAATCACAGAATCATTTAGGTTGGAAAAGACCTTTAAGATCATCAAGTCCAAAAGCCTGGGGCACCAGCACAGCCCTCCGATCCCCCAGCACCCTCAGCACAAGCAGTGATGCTCAAGGCAATGTCAACAGACAACTCCTGCTACTGCATAAGGTAACATGCTTTGGACAAATCCTGTCACAGCTCCCGGAAAATAAACAGGGAGACAAGCTGAGAATTAGAAGTGAAAACCACTGGCGTGCCCTGGGAGAGCCAGGGCAGGAGCAGCCCCGTGCCCAGCCGGCATCCACCGCTGCCTGACCCTTCCCTTCCACACCGCTTCTGCTCCCAGCACGATTCACCTCAGCTACAAACTCTCCACAGAGATTTCAAATCAGTGATAACACGGGCTGTAGCATATTCCCAGCTGGCAGTGTGACAGAGGAGCTGCATTATCTTTCCTGGCTGCGCTTTCAGCTCAGGCAGCGAAGCGTAAGCCAGCAGGCACCCCCCCACCAGCGCTCCCCACCTTCCCAGCCTCCCTTCGAACGCCTTCCCAAGCCCCGCTGCTGCCACCACTCCAGAGATATATTTAGCCACTGGCTGTCGCGCTCCCTCTCCATTGTCTGGGTTAAAACACTCCGTAAGATTTCACGGCTAGGTTTAACAGATGTGGTTACTACCTTTTCCACGGCCATTTGTTAGAAATGCTGGCGAGCAGCGGCAGGAGGCTGGCACGCGCGTGCCCTCCTCTGCCCCCCAAGAGCAGCCGGGGCTTCGAGCCGCGCTGGCTGCTGGTGGGCTGGGGGCTGCCTCCGCTGCGGGCAGCTCCTCCCCGGCCAGCAGGGGAAAAGGAAAAGCTGCCATCTTTCTTGATGGGCTTGGTAGTGGGTGGAAGAGCTCTACATGGCTGAAAACTGCCCTAGGCAGTCGCTGAATCAAAGCCGCTTTGTATGAGATACTGACGAGGTGGGGAAGGCTTGTGCAGGTGGAAGCCGGAGCTCCCTCTGCAGCTCTAAGACGTGACATTTCTCCTGTACCAACCTGCCACCTCCACCACCACCCTGGTGCTCCAGCAGAACCTGGTGCCACTGGCAGGGTTACAGAGCTGAAGCTGAAGGCAGCTCGTCTTCAGCCGCCCCAAAAGCACAGAGCCAGCTCCCCTCTCCTGGCAATGCACTGCATTACCCAGAGGTGCATCCCTGGCCTGGGGCTGCCAAGTCCCCATAGATGCCCACCCATGTCACCCCAGGGTGAGTCGGGGTGAGCTGGCAGCAGGACCCCCGCTGGCCCCCAGCACGGCTGCCTCCGGTCGCACGGGAAGGGCACGGCCCTCGGACAGGTCCCGCACCCAGCAACGCCAGCCAGCCGCACACCGGTAATGATTAATTGCTGAGCAAATGTCCTTTGTGCTTTCAGCATTTAGCACTAACCTGGCACTTGGTGAGCATCAAACGGAGCCAGAGACACACAGACAGTTGATTTCCTGCAAAACACGAAGGTATGGCTGTCCCACGGTCACGGCCATTGACTCTAAGGCTCATATTTGGAAAGGGTATATAAATAGTGATACAAGTGTGTTCTCCATTTTCAAAGTTTAAAAAGAACCAAAACCCAAAACCCTAAAGGTATTTATCAGCAAGGACTTAACTGAAGCAGAGACGATTACATGCAATCCACTGCTTTTCCAACTACTTAATTAGAAACAGGACACTGTAGGAAATTATCATACCACATAATTTCAGTAAAAAGCTTTTCAATAAAAAGATTAAACATGTCTATAATGTGTGAAGATATGAGCAGGTTATAATTACTATTGACCTCACCTCATCAGCAGCACTTAATTGATGTCAGGGTCTTTGTCTGCTTGTTCAAGTTAATCAGCATCCTTGGTCCTCCAAAGACCACATTTGCAAACCTCCCAAGGAAGCAGGAATCCTTCTGGTGTTTTTTCCTCTCTTTTCTTCAACACGTTTCTCTGAAATGCTGGCATCTCTGGCTCTGCCAGGGGCACTCACTGACTGTGTTTTTAAAATAAAACACTAAAATAGCTGCTCGGAGCCACCTCCTGCCACTTGTGTTTCCCAGCCACTTGCAGCACATTCGTTTTTTCTGGAAATGTGATTTTACACTTTCAGGAGTGAGCTGCTCCCGAGTGGGCTGCAGGTGTCACGCGGGGTTTTTTCCACAGTGCACATGCTGGCCCAGGCAGACTGTCCTCGCCTGGGCTGGGATGCGCGGGGTGGGATGGCCTCCAGTCCTGAGTGCCGGGTCCCAGAGCCACACAGCCCCTGGCCCTCATCACACCCTGCCGCTGCAGCACACCCCCTAGGCCTGGCACCCCGGCGAGGGGCTGGCGGCTGACCTCGTGCTTTTATAGATATGCACATATGGAGGGTTATAAATGCGCCAGGAGCCGGGTATGCATATGTATGGGCAGCAGCAGCGCACCGAACGGGCGGTGGGCTGGCTCCCGCGGGCTGTTCTGCTCCGTTGCAGGCATACATATTTATATGCAGGTTTATTTAAGTATCAGGGATTTATTTTTTCCCTGCTGGCCACCGAAGAGCTGAATGCCCTATATAACGGGTGTTAAAAGCAAATCAGTGCACAGATTTTTAACAGAGCAATGCTACAGTTGAAGGGGCAGGGATATTTATGCTGTGCTCAAGTGCAGCAAGTTTGAAGGATACAAAATGTGTGAAAGCACGTGTCCATACTCCAGCACGGAATAATCACAAGCAAACTTTTCTTTAATTAAATTGATTGTCTGGTTATACTAGAGTCTAACAGAGCTAGGACCAGGCAACTTTTGGCACTGCTGCACCTTTACCATCAAATCTGTGGCAGGACACACCCCCCCCTGCCAAAAGCCCAGCAGTGAGACAATTCTCTCAGCCTGCAGCATCACGCTCAGCTCTGATTCAATCCCCAGGTGCTGGGAGGGGGCTGCACCTCGTGGCATTGGGTGCTGCCTCGGGCTCCCCACATCCATCCCGGCTGCATCAGGTCCCTGGGGACCCTCATCCAGGGAATGCCCAGCAGAGATTGGGGTGGAAGATGTGTCCCTCCACACCTCCTTCCCCCTCTCCTCCCATGCTGCAGATGCATGGAAGGCAGATTTAGAGACCGGGCACCCCTGGCTAACTCAGCAGTGAGGTCAGGATTGCAAGGTTGTCTAAAATTACAAAGCAACTTCTCCACTGCGCCTTTCATTACGTTAAGCTGATTAGTACCATTTAAAAAGAGAAAAAAAAAAAAAAAAGTAGCTTAGTTCTGTATTTTTGCAAAGCTCCTTTACCAAATGCATTCAGGAGAAAAATACCTCTTTTCAGAGGACCTGAAACTATTAGAAGTTTGCTGCAAGGAGTCTGTCCTCTGCCCAACCCCTTACAGCCATCTGTACGGCCTGGGTTTTGCTTAGCTTTTTATTTATTAAATACTTACTGAAAATATGTCATTGCTGTAATGGGCTGAAGCAAGGAAATGTCAAACTTGTTCTGCGTCACCTCCGCCAGACACAAACACACTGTTGGTTTAGACAAGTCCCACTTAACATAACTAAAGTTTTTTTGAATTTCTTCCACTTAGAAAACCTCCTGACTTCTGCCAGCCTCCACTTGGGCTCCTTGAGAAGCAGCATCCCTGCCAGGAAGCCTCGTGCACTGGAACTAAACCTCGCCGGGTGCCAGACTTCACCTGCCGTGAGCAGCCCCCTGTGCTGGCCGGGACCGAGCAGGCGCCAGCGCTGGCAGCTCCCGGCTCTTCCCAGGCACTCCCATTTCAGAACTCTGCTGCAACGTAATCACCCAAATGATTAGAAGCTTACATTATTTCCTAGAGGTACACGCTTGGTTACAACCCACAACATCTGAAGCAGAGCTGCAGCCTGCCGGCGGGGTGCAGCCAGCCCCCACGGGCAGCCACGCGGGGTTCACACAGCACCCCTGTGAGCTGTGAGCCGTGCCCAGCGTGTCGCACGTAACCGCACCACGGGCACTGGCTATAAACTGAAAGAGGGGACATTTAGATTAGATACAAGGAAGAAATTCTTTACTGTGAGGGTGGCGAGGCACTGGCCCAGGCTGCCCAGAGCAGCTGTGGAACTAGATGGGCTTTAAGGTCCCTTCCAACCATTCCACAATTCTGTGACGCCATTTGGTCTGTTTGCACTTGCACAAGCTGTGCTTTCAGCTAAGGGCCATAAAAGCTAAAAATAGGTAAGGAAACAAACTATTAGAGACTGATGATTCCACCAGTGTTGGAGCACAGAGCGTGGCTGGGAGTACTGGGAATACCGGGAGCGCCGGGAGTGTCAGTGTTGGCATCAGGAGCAGAGCAGCTCCTGCCCTGCTCTGCCTGTAGCAGGGAGCAGCTCAGCCCCACACGGGACACCATGGCATCTGCTGGGCAAGTGACTCGTGCCCACACAGCAGCCACTGCAGCCACTGGCCCCAGCCGTGATGAGGAGGCTCAGCCTGGCCCCGCAGTCATGGAACAAACCCCTGTGTCAAGCCCCAGCTGTCTGGCAGCAGCCCCCACTCCTGGGCAGCTGCTCCTGCTGCTCCCGCTCCCTTCAGGGCAGCCTTTTATCACCTCTCCCTCCAGCCTTTGCTTCTCTGCCCAGCTCTGCGTCTCCCAGCATTGCTTCCCAAGCCATGCGCCCCATCCCTCTCACTTTGCCCCCCGGACTCTCAACAGCGGATCTGCATCTCCGGGGCGCAGCATCCACAGTCGCGCCTCAGGCTCTGCCCGCACTTCAGCTAACATTTAAGCTAACATTTACTATCGCATGGTAGACAGGGAAAAATATTACCCAAGGGATACCACTCCAATGGCTGCTTTTCTTGCAATAACACCACATTTCTGGCTCCCATTCACCCCCCCCCCGCCAGGCTGCTGCCAGTCAGACCTTGGGCTTCAGTGCTGGAGCCACACTCGGCCATGCTGAGCCGCCGACAGCGTGGGCTGGATCTGCCACTTGCCTCCTGCCTGCACAGCCACAGCTGTGGCCAGCGGCATGGTGGCACAGTGGCCCACTGCTGCCCTCCCTGCCTGCCCTGCTGCAGCCCAGGCTCTGCCCTCCCAGCGCCTGAAGAAGGAGCATGTGGAGAGAAAAACAAAACTTTACATTTATGCTCCACTTTTTTGGCTGTCTGGGGCTGATCCCGTTTAAGCTTGGCTTCCTGCAGCCTCTCAGGGCGCTGGGCGTGAGGGTGGGGGGACAGCTGTTGCCCACCAGCCCACACTTCTGAGCTGGATCAGCTGCAGGTTGTAGCCCCCTGCCTGGCTGGAGGGGACCCTGTTGGCAGTAAGCAGCTCTCTTGTGATTTTTTTAAAAAATAAAATAACCAAGCTGTGCATGCTGTGACCAAGAAAAGGAGCAAACCCCCCCTGCCACCCTGGCGGGGCCTGATGTGGTTTGTGTCCAGCTGCAATGCGCCGCTGGAGCCTGCCCGTGCTGGGGCAGGGGACACTTTTTCATTTCAGACATCATTTACAGCAGGCTGCAGCAATTCAGAAATCAGCAGGCTTTCCAAAGTAAATGAGGAAAAAAACTGCTGTTGATTTAGAAAGTTGTTTTGTGCTTAGAGCCAGAAAGTGGCTGTTTTATGCCAATTACACTTTTATCACAAGCCTATCATTTATTTCAGCATACTGCAACCTGGAGACATGGTCGAGGGCCAGGTGCATCCCGACAGCTCAGCGGGGCGGTGCTGCCTGCTGCTCGCAGACCTGTACTGGGGACTGAGCCTTCTCCTGCCACCTCTAACCCTCTGAAACATGGATGATGGCTACCAGCTACTTCAAATATAGGCCAGGGGAATGGTGCCCACCCACCCCGGCCCCTGGCAGCGAGTGTGCCAGTCCTCTGGCCATGCTGTCCCATCTTCAGCTCGTTGGGCCCACAGGAGGAGTTGCCATAGGGTGCTGGACTGTGCAGGAAGCTGGATGGAGCAGAGCCTGGGAGTTGGCACCAGCAGTTTCCCGATGGATGCTTTCATTTTCCACAGGGCTAGAGTAAAAGTGCACATGGGAAAAGTCAAACATCATTAGCTGGGACTGTACCCTGAAGGTGCAGATAGAAAGCTGGCGGTGAAAGCCTTCACCCTTAGAGAACTGGGGTTCATAATTCTCCATACATGAAGGTATGTCCAAAAAGGGATTTTCAGATTAAATGTCCCTGTTAGTGCAGCCCTGGAGCTCAGATGCCGCCTCGTCACACCGCGGCCAGGTCTCATTCTCCAGGGGCTGTGTGCCATGAGGTGAATGTTCCCAGTTTCAGGAAGAGGAGACAAGGGCTTTCTCTGCTGTTCCCACACGGGGAACTTTCTGCCAGCCCTACAGCAGCAGAGCAATGTATTGTCCCTCCTTAGAGATGGCAGTTACTGCTGCCTGCCCATTTCAATCACAGCACCGCTGCGGAAGACCTCAAAGCACTGTGCCCTTCCTGGAGGATGCTCTCAGTCAGCAGAGCTGGGCATGGGGAGCGCCAGGAGAAGAGCTTTCCCACGGGGCTGAGACCAGTGGCTGCGGGCTTCCATGGCAGCTGCAGGGAGAAAGCCTCCGGTATGTCAGGGATAACGTGATCTGACCAGAAAGGGAAGGGACAGAAGAGGTATGTCCAAGCAACAGGGGAATGCCCAAATTAAAAATGCTTGCAAATCCCTCGCATAGTGAGACCATAACCCTGCCGTCACACAAGACACGCTGAACGCCGCAATTTGGGACTGGAGAAAACAAGGTGGGTGTAAAGAGGCTAAGAAAGGAATCGTGATGTTTTGGTAAAATGTAAATTAGAGCTCTAGCAGCGTGCTTAGCAAATGGCAATTTGGATGCAAAAGCAAGTATCTTAGGATGGAAGCAGGGTAAATGAAAGAGTCTTCTAACCCCAGCAGTTCAAAGGAGGAGTGCTCTGGCATTGCAGTCTGTCCAAATGTGTCACTAACAAGAAGTTGCATTAAAATCATGAAGTGTTTTATTTCTGGAAAGATGATTTATTTCTCCTCTTGATCTTAACGGTGTCCTAATCCCACTATCAGAACAATGGACTTATAATGTGAGCTCCTAAATAATATATCACAGGTCAATTTAGAGATACACTAGAAAGCATCATTTAGCACTGAAGGTTTTTTATTCCCTTTAGGTATGGTAATGCACTAGTTGGATCCCAGCTTCTTAGGTATGGCAAGTGTCTGGGTGTCTCTGCCCACCACCCACAGGCTACTTGGCATCAGCTGGGTTTGTTGTTTGTAACAACAGGCCTGTGTCTTGCAAAGCTTACTGATCTATCTGCAATGTGTGATTTGTGAGAATGACATGTATTTTTCAAGTGTTACTTGTGCTCTCGTACTTCACAGAAATAGCAGAGGCAGGTCAGGTACCATGCTGGGCAGTTCAAGACAGCGTTATCTCTTCACCAAAGGATGGACAGGGACAACAGTATCTTTCACTGTTGTGTGGAGCTGGTCTCATCCTGACCTGGATTTTAGCTGCATTTAGCAAAGCACGAACTTGTTTATTCTCCTTCTAGATTGGCTGTAGTGAGATATCCCATGGTTAGGTATCGTGGTACTGGAAAGCTGGATACAATCCCCAAGACAAGCTACTTCATCAAAGCACCTTCGAATGGGCTCAGTGCAGGTAAGGGTGCTGAAAGCCCCTAACAAAACTCTTTCCAAATGGAGGTAATTGCTGTGAAACCCATTTTAAGAGATTCACTCCCTTTATGGGAACCACAAATGCGTGCAGTGCCCCTGAAGAAGGTCCTGCTGGACTTTGCTGCTTCCAACCTAGCAGCCCTGAGATGCTCCTGTTTCTGACACCCCCCCTCTGCTGCCACATCACTGCTGCATGGGACAGGGGCTGGGCAGGGCTGCCGCAGAGTGGGTGAGGATGGGCCACAGCAGAGGTAAGATTGTCACCGGCACAGGCCTGCGGACAGTCCCCATCCTGGAGGCGAGCACCAGCTCTGCGACTCGGCTGCTGGGCACCATCGGGTTGGTGCTGGGTGGAGCAGCCCAGCTCCCACAGACCCAGGGTCAGCCAAGCACCAGCACAGATATTCAGAGTTACGTATGAAGAACAAGAAGGGGACGACTGCAAATAATAGTTTGTTTTTCTGCAAAGCAGCCTTTCCCTTCCTCTGCAGATCCATGGAGGGACGGACCCCGGAGCTGCAGGCATCTCCATGGTTACTGCTTGCTGCGGGCTCCCGCAGGGTGCTCAAGCAGCACCCGCAGCTTGGCTGGGCTCAGGGAGCCGCAGGAGCAGCAGGGAGGACACAGACAGGGTTACATCCCCAGTGGGCTGCCACACAGAGACCCCTCAGTGCCAGCACTGGGCAGAGCCGCAGGCTCAGCACCAGGAAGGCTCAGCGCAAGCCGAATGTGCGAGGGCAGAGTGGCCGTGGTGCTGGCCCGTGGTGCTGGGTAACGCACCCAACGCTGCCCTGCCCCGCAGCTAGCCACGGCCACAGCCCCTCTGGTACACACAGGTGCTGGCAGCAATAGCTGCAGGCTCACATATGCCTATTTTTAAGTTGGTGGTGTTGTCTCTGCACTGGCTAAATATGTCTTGTACCGTGTGGTGAGTAACGTTTGGCGAAGAGCCACAGCAAAGCAGCATGTGGCCAGGCTTTGAGAACGCTGCAAATGTGGTGCAGTGGGGTGGAAGAAGATGAGGTAAAAAACACCAAACACCCAAACTGTTACTTGTCACATTCACATGACAGAAAGGGCAGTGCTCACGCGTAAGCCAGCAACGCAGCGCAGTGGTGACAGGGAGATGTGCTCAGCACCCCATGCAGCAGCAGGTCTGGAGGGATGCCTGCCTCCATGTGGGCAGCACATGGACCGTGCGTGGAGACTCTGGTGCAGGTGGGTCCGCAGGACCATCTGCATTTGGTAGGAGGTCCCAGCTCCCCGGCTCCAGGTCTGGGGGTTCAGCATCATGCTGCCAGCTGTGTGGCGCTGGCCCTGCCAGCTGCCGTGTCCCCATGGCCCTGCCCGCTCCACGGGAGCTAAGCCACCCTGTCTGCACTCTGCCTGCACCCTGCCTGCTCTGCTGCCCTGCACACCTCCTGCTCCCCCAGGAGAGGCTGCCCAGGTGGCCGGTGGGCACTGCACTGGCTCCTGTTGGATCCCTACGGGAGCCTGTGCTGTGCTGCTCCCACAAATTAATCCACCTTTACAGAGTATTTGCCAGACAATTAACATACTACCTCAGCACTAATTACGCAAAGCTCTCCACCTCCCACCCCCAAAGCCGAATCCTGCTTCCCAGCACCCTCTCTGGAGGTGGCCAGTGGCCCCACACAGTGGGCTGAGAGCCGGGCAGGGACCGGTGCCACATATGTGGGCACAGCAGCCCTCAGGCCCCTTTGTACTTCGGAAAGGCCAGGCTGCTCTGGCAGGAGCCAAGTGATCTGGTCTGTTCTTGGGCTGAAATGCTACACACACACACACCCACACACCACACACGCCCCCCCCCCCCCCAAGCTTCCCCAGCAAACGTCAGTGGACACCTTGTGTTACTGGCCCTGTGTATGCAGGTCTATTTAAGAAGCCTCAAAGAACACATTTTCTAAAAGAAATATATATATAAAGGAAATATATGAAGGCCAAGCTGAAGTCCCACTTGGAAACAACCCAACAAAACAAGCTGACGTATTATATCACCGCAATTAATTACAAACCAGACTGGAAGCAAAGGGGCAGCACTTGGATTTTTGTTTTCCTTTTACATGAAAGACATTTTATTTTCTGTGTCTTGATCCTAAACTGCCTCCTAGAGATTCTTGATTAATGAAACTGCAAGCAGAGAACTGGGCTGTGACTAGGTCACTGTGCCAATCCTAAAACTGTCACCACCTGATGGGTGGTCCATGGGAAGCAACAGGCTGGCATGTGCCCAGCCACTGTGAGAGCAGCTACTGCAGTGATGCTCAGCTGCCACCGTGGGACACAGTGTCCATCGGGATTCTCGCTCTGCTCCCTCCCAGTCCTGGGGGTGACATCCCAGGGCTGGCTGGTGACCACAGTGCCACAGATGTTCCCTGCCAGCAAGGAAAGGGCATGATGCCGGCCCTGTCGTGACTATTAGTGTTACTTGAGACCACAGCGGCAGTTGCAGCACCAAGAATAAACAGATGCTAGGCTCACTGCCCTTCCGAGAGAGAGCTGGTTTTGATTTTCCCCTCCATAGAGCCAGGAAGCCCTGGCAGAGAAACCCTGCAGGGGTCTCCGGGTGAGGATGCAGGCTGTGGTGCCCACAGCTGCAGATCCATCACCAGCGCCGAGTTTCACTAGTTACTTCTTCCACCGTCCACTGACATCATTGAGTCTTGCAGTAATTTTGGTGTTGAAGAGGAGTAAAAGACACAAAAAACTGCTCTTCCTCTTGCTAGCTTTCTGACATTTACTATGAAATTTTCAGCATGGAAGAGCTAAACGGCATTGGCTTCATAATGTTAAGAAAGAAAATCCCCAAACTTCTGAAGTTGCTCATTTACCTTTGGAGAGACCCGGCTGCTCCCAGCCCACGTGGGACAGTTTCCCCATGTAAGGTTCCATGTTCAGACCTGGGATTCCCTGGCCGTTGCTCCCTCTCCCTCTCTCTGGGGCAGCGAGTCGGCACCCAAAGCTATGCGGAGGGGGGGAGGCGGCGCTGCCACAAGCCCCTGCGGAGCTGCTGCCGCCTCTGAGCGCCGCAGGCTGGTGCCCAGCAGCCCCGCGAGCTCCCGGCGCCCACCGTCCCCAGCACCCGGCAGCCTCCGCCTGGCACGTCACCCCTCCTTAACAGCCGCTTGCTCGCAGATGCACCCCCAAAATGCCTGTAGCACCACCTGTGTGGTCTGCCGCGGCCCTCGGCTGGGCCCTGGCTGTGGTGGGGAGTGGTGGGGTCCCCACAGCCAGACACCCCCAGCCCGGACGCGCCAGAGCCAGACCCTGGACCACACCCCTGGCTGTATCCCTGGTCTGTACGCGGCCCCCCCCAGCCCGCACCCCAGTCCCAGCCCGTGACCCCCCTGGCCTATAATCCGGTCTACACCCCCCGGTCTGTACCCTGGCCCGTGCCCTGGCCTGTTC
>JAVJGJ010000003.1:29001580-29031010 GCA_035590215.1 Microhierax caerulescens | reverse complement strand
GGGGGCGCGGCGGCGCGCAGCAGGCGGTGGCTTAGGTGGAGGCGAGGCGGGCCGCCCGCCCTCCCCGGGGAAGCGCGGCGGTCCCCGCCCGCCGAGGCAGTCCTGCGGCGTCGGGCCGCCGCGGCCCCGCCGGGCCCGCCCGGGGAGCGGAGCACCGAGGCGCGCCGGGGCCACCTCGCCCCCCCGGGTTGGTGCGCCTGGCCCCCTCGGCCGCCTGCTCGGAGCCGGCAGGGTTCGCGCCGGCTCCCAGCCGCGTGTTCCCTGCGGCCATGGCAACACCTTCCTGGCCAGGGGCACGGTGCCCCCCCGCATCTCGCAGCAGACGGAGCAATGTTGGCCCAAGGCACCTGCCTCCGCGCAGGCTGCGAGTTGTTCAACAGCTTATCTCTGCAATAAATAGCATCTGACACTGCGGTCTGCAATCTTCAACAACTACTTGGCTTATTTTTCCTATGATATCTCAGCTATTCTGGTTTGCATTTCACAGGCTCTACTTGCCGTAACCTTACAGTCTACATTCAAAGAATCCAAACCCAGAAGACATCACTGTAATTTTCCAGCATGACCTTCTCCACACTATAAACTGCAGCACTCCCCCAGCCACATTCCTGCCTGCCTGCAGCATCTCGTGTATGAAAAAAATTTCTTGTTTTAAAAAAAACTAGTAGGGGTAGGAGGCTCCTAGTTTTCCGGAGAGCACTCCAAGCTGTGGTTATCCTGGCTCTTTGCATTTGTCTCGCTCTGCCATTACAGACCTTCAACCTGCAGTCACTGAGTCTTAAAACACATCTGTCTGCTAGGCTAGAGAGACCTAAACCCAGCCCGCTTTTGGTCTGTTATAGGTGTTCATAAGCTGCAAGTAAATCACTGTAATTACCTTTCTGTTAAACTAAACAGATTAAGCTCTTTAGTTCAAAGAGTACTGAATAGCGTTTAAAACTGGACCTTCATTTTTGATTCACCAACTTCCAGCTTGGAATGAAGAGCAGCAGCTGGTTTTGTGGGGTCTTGTTGTTTTCGTCTTTAAATATAACTGAATCTAAAAGCAATTCCACACCCAGCATAAATCTAAGAAAAGCGGAAATGTATAAAATAAAGACAAATATGCTCAAAGCACTGCAGTGCTGAAAATATTCAGCAGGCTACATGTAGGCTGTTCGTGACTGGCCAGAGAGCATCCTGCCAGTTACCCACATCATTGAGAGTCCATCCAACCGCTACCACTGAATATAATGCAGCTTCTTCTGCTGTGCACTGTTGCCTTGGAGATATTTTACATACAACAGTAGGCATGAGGAGGCTTCCTTTGTGCCCAGGTTGGTTAAAAGCAGAGTTGTTTCCTCACAAGTTGCCTCTTGCAGCCTTTTGGCCCCTGAGGATGCTCGTCCTGGGCAGCACAGCAGCTGGGCTCCAGGCCAGCACCCATCCGTCCCGCCTGGTGCCGTGCTGCCTGTCTTGCTCCATCCTGCTCTGCAGGGCCAGTGGCTGGGGAGAGGAGCGTGGGAGAAAGGGTGATGCAGGAAGTGAATGGGAAAACTAGATACAGGTAACATCATGTGTGATTTTTTAGCCCAGTACCTCTCTCTGGCAGTTCTGTGGTGCTTTTGTGTAGGAAACAGAAATCATTTGACCTCAAGCATGGAGTAATGTACTATTGAGTTTTAAACTGCCACCAGAGCAGAGGTTCAATAGATGCCTGGAGCCAGCTGTGCATGTAGCCGCACAAGGGCTGGGAGTTTGGAAAAGTCAGTGCAGCAGTAGCCACAAAGCATCACCGCTATTTCCTTTTTTCCCAGGCATTAGGAGAAAGCAGAGCCCAGCCCCAGTGATGCTACCAGCCTCGCAGTGAGCCTGGGGAAGCCAGGGAGAGTTGAGCCTCAACACATTTCAGTTCGGAGCCTGCCCTTACACTGCTGGACCCTAGGCTACAGGGCAGCATGGGGTCCCCAGCTCTCCTGCACCTCGCTGGAGCAGCTCCCAGCTGAGCAAGGCCATGCCACCACTGCTGCCTTCCTGCCATGTCCCCATGGCACTTGCTGCTCCATCCCTTCGTCTGCTTTCTGCTCTCAGGCTGATGCTCCATCCCCTCCACTTGCTGTGCTGCTCCATGCCAGTATCCCATCCTCCTGGCTGAGCCTCCAACCTGCTCAGTAACAGGCCTGCTCCTTCCCGATCAGCACCGCACCATGCCATAGCCCACTGCCCCGGGCACTGCCCTGCAGCTATGCCCGCAGCCCCTGCCTGCTTGGGCAGCTCCTTCAGAAGGATGAGCACTCTTGCTTCTTTTTGGGTAGCAAAGAGGTTTTCATCGGGGTCTCCCACGTCCTGGGTGGCAGCTCCGATCTCTGGGATAGCACAGAAAAGAGCAGCAGCTGCTCCTACCACGCTGAAAAGCAAAGCGTTCAGCATGTCAGTGCTTTTGAGGGAGAAAAAAGGGAGAGAAGACTGTACCAGCTGGCGAGGGTGGGCAGCTGGTGCCGACCTCAGCCGAGCCCTTCTCAGAGTGCTGGCTGCTCTAGCCCTGCCTGAGTGCTGGGCTCGGCAACATGGCATTCGCCGCTCTGCTCCACTGAGGCCATGTGGCCAAGGTCTTCCCTGGCTCCAGCCCCACAGGGACCTGCATTGTTTGGGGCTCCTGCTCTCTGCGGCTGTTTCTGTGGTACAGGACAGTCCAGCCAAAGCTGACTCCCATTCAAATGACAAACCCCCCTCTCAAGGCACAGCAACTCGAAACATTACATTGAAAACTGATGAGTGCGGCAGCCCGGCAGACATTCATTCATTTGAGAGGCAGGGAGGGAGAGTCAGACCCGGAGGGCAGTGCTTGCAAACTGGCAGAGGAGGATGAAGAGGGATTGCTCTTCCTACCTCTTCAGCTCTGGCTTCAAGCTGGCCTCTGCTGGCTAACAGTGTGCACAGAGCCTAGCTGGTAGCAAGTCACTGCTCCCTGGGCCAATGGAGACGCTAAGAACACAGCTGCAGGCAGCAAGGTGAAGTGTTGAACTTCAACACTGGATATATGATTATTACAGGATTTGTGTTTTGTGGTTATACAGGATTTGTGCCACTGGGTGAGGAAGCTGGGCAGTGCTGCGCTCTGCCTCCAGCAAAGTCTGCACCCGACTCTGCTCTGACACCAGCTGAAAATCCTCTCTCCTGTACTTACATAAATCCTCCAACTAACAGCTCAGGTAAAAAATATACCATTTATTCATGTACCTGGTGGTTGCAACCAACAGCTAGCCTTGTTATTAGAAGAGAGGTTCCAGTTCATGAGGGGTTTGGAGACAGGGTTACAGTTTTGCCTGGCGTGGGGGCGATAAAGAAGAGTTGCTTTTAAAGTTGGTGGTTCCTCACTTAAGAGGAAGTTTTGGTCCTACATCACAGTTGAGACCAAATGTTTATCTGTTACTGGGTTAAAAACAAAAGAGCAGCAGATATATCAATAAAGTGGCATTAGGCCATAACCCCCAGGGCTTAAAACTCTCCCAGGACTCAGTATTTATAATTTGGGGTAACCCAGTAGAGGCCAGGGGAACTGCAATGGTTTCCATCAGCGGCTGACCAAGGCCTCGAATTCTTCTTGCTTTGTCCTCATTGTTGGGATATCACTGGACCTGGGCCAAAATGACCAATTCCTGTCAAACTCACTGGTTTTTATAGCACAGACCAAGGCATGCGTAAAAAGTGGTGGCAGTGCTCGTGTGAATGAGACAAAGCTCTGTGTGTGTGTCACATCCTTACATGAGCATTCATTTGCACGATGGGAAAAGGGAAACTCTCCTAAATCCCCTTGTCAGCTCAGTGCTCTGTAACTGTCTGTTCCATAGCTTTGGCTTCTCTCAACCATGATCTTGCCTGGAAAGCTTCAGGTAGGTACCCATAAAGGCAGTGCTTATGAAGGTAAACAGATGTGGGTTTACCTCTCTGGATGTTCTCCAGCTTGAATGTTCAGTGTCTGGGTTTTTGTTTTTGGTTTGTTTTTTTTTGCAAACTGCTTACATGCTCCTACCAGAAGACTGATCCTGTTTGTTAATCTGACTCTTTTTGTCACTTTTGTTTGGCTAAGAGAACTGATTTTAAAATAGACAAGACTGTAAACGAGTAGCAAATGGTACTTGAAACCTCCCGATGGGTTGTTGAGCCTCAATGTTCCCATTGTTCCAGCCTTCAGGGAAGCAGGCTGGAATTATGGCTGCATGTGTCAGACAGGATCTTCCCAGCTTCAAACCCTCCAGGCTGGGGGTGCCTTTTGTTTACAGGTGTAAAACCTCAGCCTGCATTTGGCCTTCCTGCTCCCTTCACTAGATAACCCTGTTTAGGGTGATTTGCTTAACTTTGTCCTGAGCGGTCAGCAGTCCTGGCTGCTAAGAAGGGATCCCGAGGGGATTAGTGTTAACACAGAGGTTTTGCAATAGACCTTCAAACACAGTACACGTATGGAGCTTAGCTTGACACAAGCAAACCACTAAAATGACCTGTGCATTTGAATAACATATTTATAAGATTTTAAGTATTCTCATACCATTAATACCCCGCATGAGTGATCCCCATGTCCAGGGCACTGTGAAGAAACAAGCCAAAAGGCCTTCACACCCACTGCAAGGAAAGCAGCAGAAGCTTCTCAACCCACTGTGGAAATTCTTCTCCTTTCCCCTTCTGTGCCAACCTGGGTCTGGAGAAAAACAGCTGAAAACACAGTGGAAACTACCACAAATTCCCGTGACTGTCTAACAGGGTAAAGGGCTATTTAAGATTTCAAGGAACTTCATCAGTTTTCTATTAAGATGGTACAAGGAATTTTAAATTGTCTTCTGTACAGGCTCTCAGCTGCCCTCTTGAGAGACTGATGATTTCAGCTGAAATCACTGGATCACATTGTATATGGATTTGCTGCGTAGCCCCTTATGTATTTGTGGCTGAACAGGGGCTGATCAGCACAGAATTTGCCCCCATGCGGGAAAAGCAAAATAAAACTGGGCTCGATTTGTAAGCTATTCATTGAAGTTAATGAGAGTCTTTTTCCAGTGAAATAAATTTTTGCTCCACATGATTGAACAATCCCAGAAATGCAAAGACAAGACAGTGCAAAACCAAACACTTCTGAAGGGTAGGTTGCTAATGTGCTGATTGCAGTGCTAATGCTGGAAATATCAAATAAAAGTACACTCTGTGGTTGTGTCTATATTTCTGGCTTATTCCCATAGCCAAATCCATCTGAAATTTATTGTCACCCAGACCTTCACAGGTGAAGGTTAAAGTGACTCCACTGACTCCAGTTCATGCAGCTTACATGAATCAGGCTCCACAAGCACCATTCACCAGGCAACCCCCTTCTTCTTCTCTTAGTTGTGTGACGTGCGTAAGTTTGTTTTCTGGAAACATTTCTTCACCTTCACTTTTCTCTAGAGGTAGATATTTGAGTTGGAAGGTCTCCAAACAATTTAAATAATTGCTTTTCTAATTATTTTCTCCATGGGAGATGAGAGATGCTGTCTAGGGACAGTGCCCCACTTTAACCACGATGGCTTCTTGGGGAAGGTGACAGAAATAACCTGCCCTTCTCTCCTGAGCATTCCCATCAGAAAAGACCTGTAACCTGCAGGGCCAGGGGACATTTCAGTCCGAGTTTTCTTCCTGCGATGAGCAATCACAAGAAAAGCTGTCATGTAAACAACTGATGTGCCTGGTTTTCTTATATACCATCAGCTGTAAGCTTTGCTTAAGCACAAAGTTGGCATGCAGATATTATAATGGCAGAGAAAAAATACAGAGGGCAGTTCAGTTAGCCTGAGAGTGTTTCAAGTGCTGCCTTTCCCCCGGGGACTAAGAGTATCTTGGTACCTGTGGCTTCTTGCCGTATCACCCCATTAGCTCTCTGTGGAACTGCACCCCGCTCCTGTGCCTGCGCAAGCACCACACACAACGCTGACTTCTTATCCCTGAAGCACTAACTCAAAGGTGCTTAAATAGCCACTTAATGATGAAATTTCAGCACATTTAGACTGTCTCAGTCAGTGCACTCTCATTTTTTATTCTGTAGACATGTCTACGTGAATTTAGCACCACATTAAAATACGAGATTTCAGATTTCTCAACATCTGTCACAATTATTTATTAAGCACAAGATCCAGCGCTGTGTCAAGGACCGCATTCAGCCCGCAGTGACTGATTAAGCTTCCTCTGCCTTACTCCCACTTGATTCATTTTCTGCCTTGATAACATGAAAATGCTGCACACTGAGATCAGTGGAGCTGCAGTTTTTATTAATACCCAAAGAACTTTTATAAATGGTAGCCATGCATTATTTTTAAGAGCTTTACTTCTTGTTTGTTTGCTTGTTTGCACGACTTAATCCACAAACAGCACGTGTAGAGCTAAAAATGTTCATTCATCTCCAGGTGAAACATGGCTGGATTTGTAAGAAAAGCTGGTTGGTACTCTTCTGCTAGAACTTGCCAATCCTCCTCCCAACAGCCACCCTCCTCAGTGCAAAGAAGGAGCTGAACTGAGCTAAAGACCTTTCTTTATTCTGTGAGAGCTGTTTGTACCACGGCAGTTCTACAGCTGCAGCTTCGCACAGATATTTACCTGCAGCAGGTCAGTGAAAATGGGGTTTCTTTGCTTTTCCCTCCCCTGGAAGGGGTGGCTTGTTGTTCAAAGGAGAGTTTCACCTTTGATAAGGAGTTTTTCAAATAGGTTTCTTCTTGCTGAAACAGTCACTAGGTGGGAAAGTGGGGCCGCATCCCTAGCCCACCCTTGGGCAGCAGTAGGGGTCCCCTGCTTTCGTCCAGCACCCAGGATTCCATTCCTCAGGGACCAAACACTGCAGGCACCCCCTCCCCACTTCTCCTGGCTGTTAAATGCTCAGGTCCGTGCCCCACAGATGAATTCACAGTGCTGGGCACTCCTGGGTGCTGATGGCCCAAGCACCACAACAGCATCTTCAGCAGCAGCGCTCAGGTACCACTGAGATTCCTGGTCTTTCTGCTTGCACTGCTCCCAGCCTCTGTCTGCCTCAGGAAGACAGTTTTGCTCTCCCAGCTGTGCCATGTTACTATTTTTCTATGTGATATATGCACCATCCTGAAACTGAAATCTCACAAAGAGTCTAGATTTGATATTTTGCCCTTAATCAAATCTCAGGCATTTAACAAGTCCATGAAAATTGTCGAGAAACAACATTTTTCAAGGGAATTAATTATAGATGAAATGTAAATAGCGAGTCAGAAATTAACTTCCATACGTTGCCAGAACTGTTGAGAAAGACAAGCCCCACATCACTGTTAAAACAAAGCTGCACCTGAGGTGAAAGGCCAGAGCTTTTATCCACTTAGTTACTGAACCTCTGGTTTGAAATGCAAGTACAAACCCATCTGCTCAGCTGGCAGCACACAGGAATCAAATCAATTAGTGCCACATTATGTGACTGTGGAACCTTTATGCATTTGGAGGAAATCATCTGCATTTATTACTTGCTTAAGAAAACAACACTACCTCTAGCTTGTTTTCCTAATAATTATTTTTTTCAGTTTGCTTCTGTAATAATTAATCAAAGCACTGTCTTCTTAATGGAGTGCAAAAACCATCACACCCGTTTATCTATCCTATAGCAGCAAAATGGCATTTGCTGTCTTAAGCAGGAAATGAGCAATTAAAAGGCAACAGGAGGCTATTTTTTATTTCCCTCTCTCCTCTAGAATAGTAAACATATTAGAGTATATGTGCCGTGTGTTTTGATTACTTGGACAATTGGATGCGAGGCAAATAGTCCTTAAACACGATGGCAATAGATATGTCCGTTACAATTTAAAAGATTTCATTAGCTTTACAAAATAACTAGGTTTATGTCTTTTCCAGAGCACAGGATAAGCAAAAAACCTTTTCAACTGATCAATAAGAAGTAAAATAAATTAATTTTCCCAGACTGCTTCGACATGAAGGGGTACAACAGTGCAAATACACAAAATTGACCATTTAGCTAGGCTAAAGCTAACAGTTGTTAATGCACAGTGTTCATTGTATTAATTCCAACCTATTCAAAATCCCTGTCAAAAACACTTAAGTGGGAAAGACTAAAATCATTTGGGTTGTAAAGGACATTGGCACAATGGAGGCTGTCCGCAATAAAAATGACAAGTACTTGGCAGTGCCTTTTGAAGGATGTGTGCTTAATCTGGGAAGAAAACTTCAAGAAAATAGTCACAGCCCAAACAACAGTTCTCCGCTGCATCAGTGTTACCTTGTCTTACACATGGGTTTGGGTTCGTAAAGCTTTCTAGCTCCAAGGGACATCCCTGCCACCTCTTTCAGATGAAGGTCCCTGGCAGTGCCCTGAGACGTGTGTGACAAGTGTGCCTGTGTTGAGTGATCCTGTCCCTCGGGGTGCCATGGAGCATCCTGGGGCAGAGGCATCCCATGGGGCATCCCTTCCCCATGACCACAGCCTGAAACAGGAGGCAAGAAATGCCCAGGGCAAATGTGGTGATGAAGAGCCACCAACTGTTACTAGATAACTGAAACTGGAGTGTGGCCAGACTGAATAAATACATCTCAACATATGGGCACACAAGGCCTGAGCACATATGGGCTCCAGTGAAACCAGCCCAGCAGCACCAAGTTTGCACAACGGGACTCTGCTTTGAGCAGGATCTACAGACACCCCCATACTTGCACCCTCAAGTGAGGACACTAGCTGTAGTAGGGCAGGGGGGCACCTGCTGAGGGGCTGTTGTAGTTAACTCTTGTCGGGCTGCCTCCTCCACCGGTGTGCTCTGCATCTGAATTTGAATGAGACAACTGGTCTCACATTGCTCTGTGCCCACTGCTCCGAAAAGTGTCCTCAAAAACCTGAGTGAGCAGGACTTTCAGAGACTTTGCACAGTGCAAACCTGTGTAAGATGCACGTCCACTGGACTGCAGGCTCATTATTTTAAAGACTGCCTGTCCCACAGAAGTGAAAAGGAGCAAGCGAGAGAAACAGAGATCAAAGTCTGAAGAAGAAAGAGGGCATGTACACTAATGGACTTGGCTTTGTCCTTGAGAAGACCAACTTTATTGTGAATCAACATTGAAAGAAGAACATATGCACAAATTCCGAGTGGGAAAGTGAGGTTTTACCAAATGGGAAATTGAGGTTTTACTGAAATAGCTTACTCCCATAATGTTAACAAAATAATAACTAGGCCTATCCCTGGTAACTTTCGGCACCCCCACAAAGCAATTCATCTAGCCAGAGCTTCATCTGCTTGAAGCTCATTTTTTCTCACCATTGGTTGAATAGTGATGCGATTTTGGCAAAATGGCTTCTAACATAAGCATCTTCCATAAGCATGCAAAAGGGATCAGTCCAGGGGTAAATCCATGTCTGCAGAGCTGTGCACCCATATTTATGTTGCCTGTGGTTACACCTGACCTAGCTCCAGTGAACAAGTGTAACAGCCATGTGGCTGTGCTTGTGCCATGCTGAGAAAGGGGTATGGTTTTGGTGCAACACTACTAATGCAAATATTTGGCTTCTGGATTGGATGCGTCTGACCAGCTTAGAGCACAGGCAGAGCAACTTGGGTCTGTCCTCACCACGTTAGCAAAGCTGTACTCTCAGTTCTGCCCCAGCAATGCATGGCATGCTGTAGGTGGGTTTAGTCCCTTTGGTCATCTTCCAGTGCTGCTTATTCATGATTTGAAGGCTGGATGCTAACTAACACAGTGCCAGTACCTCTCTGAGCCCACATGGAATAATTCACACATACAAGCTAGATTTATCTAGACATCTTTTCTTTCCATTCAGTGTACACTTATATACCACTACTTATATACCATACTATATCCTGCAGTCACCTACAACATCAGCGGACATGCAGAGAGATCTGTGTCAGATCCACAGCCCACAGAAATCCCTAGGAATCTCATGCTTGCATCAGCCCGGTAATATCCTTACAGAACAGGGAAGCTTCCCCTGTCCTGGATCCCATGCCATTGATTTTGGCACACAGTGGCACCAGGTCACAAGGCAGCAGCAGCACAGCAAAGAGGCTGAACATGTTATGTTACCTGCCTACTGCCTCTTCTCTGCTGTCCATTCTGGGGCTCTGAGCAACCTGAACTGGTGGAAGGTGTCCATGCCTGTGGCAGTGGGTTGGAACTACATGATCTTTAAGGTCCCTTCCAACCCAAACCATTCTATGGTTCCTCCCTGTCTCCTGGATTGTCTCTAGTGTGCCCTGTTAACTAAGCCACAGAAAGTGTTTTTGTGAGATGAACGGGGACACTTGCATAGACAGGCCAGCTGTGCTCTTGAGCAGAGTGTTGAGCAAGTAAAGCTGGAGAGGAGCGTCTGAGCCCTGGAGCTGGTGCATCGCCCCTCTCCTCTCTACACATCACAGGTTATGGGAGGGTAGGTTAGATGGAGATCTCTGCTGATTTTCTAACCACTCATCTTAGGTAACCCTTTTATTCACTTTAGGAAGGAATAAAATTTAAGCTGATTAGACTGCATAATTTATGCTATTGGAAAGCATTAAACACAAGCATTAACAAAAAATATTTTTATAATCTTCAACAGATTTAGTTAAGAACTAAATGAATAGAATTACAACTTTGCACAGAGCAAGTGATTTTATCGGCATTTGTTCTGATTGTTGGGCCTTGAACATCAACAGTTTAAAGGTGTCCATATTCCATTTTACCAGTAGCGAAACAATACTCAAATGTCAGCCCAAACATTAATTAATAGATGTTCACGGTATGTAACAAACCAAACTACTTTTCAGCTAGATTTTGGACACCAGTTCTGTTGTTTCTGCTTCAGCTACAGCAGCTGGAAATCACTCTCTCTCTCAGTTGTGACCCTAACCAAAACAATTAGCCAGCTCTTCACTCTGCCTGAACTGCAGCCGTGCTTAATGACAAGGAGGGAGGGGAGAAAAGCCTGTCAAACAGGATTATTCATGAAAAAAAAATAGCTAAGTGGATTTAAAATTGCAACCTGTCACTGCCTTCTGCAAGTCATTTAGGAAGAGCTGGAAACTAGAATAACAATTTTATCAGGAACAGAAAACCTAAGAAAGAATGAAGAAGAGGACTTGAGGGAGTGGATAGCTGGACCTGGCTGTGGGCAGAAACAGGGTGGGGGGAAAGGTCAGATCATGGCAGTCCTGACAAAATAGGGGAGGATGAGAATGATGCCTGTAATTCCCAGAAACAGAATAGCAAGACATAGAGAATACACAATTTTGTATGCATTTTAAAATACGGAATATATATTCAATTAATATAGAATTGTGTATAATATCTATCGCAGATATAGGCATATAATTTATAATATATTTACATATCTGATATTTGTATATGTAAATATATAATACCCTGGTACATATTTTTATGCACATATATATGCACATATATGTAACTTCCTTAAACTAAGTTGTTCCTAGGATTGTTCCTGTGACAGAAGAAATAATGATGCTTCATTCCTCCTTGCCTCCTTCCTTTCCATTCCAAAGAGCACTTGCAAGCACGTCTAGGAGACTTCAGAAATCTCATGAAATAACTAGCTTAAGATAAACACAGTTTAATTCTCCAGTGTTCAGCTCCTTCCATAGCCTCTTAAAGTCCAAAAACGTCTTTCTTCTCGCTGGCCCAGAAGAGAAGGGAATTTGTTTGTCAGGAATTTTTCCCCCACCCAAGGCTGTGTCTAGAAGAACTTCAGTGAGTGCTGTCCCCCTCCCGTACTGGGGAGTGGGCATTCTGCAACTAGTGATGACATTCTGTAACTGTGGGTCCTAGACACTAATATTAAAATAAACTAGAGTACTTTTTAAATCCTTCAGGTGTCTTAAAATATGCACAATGGGGGAAAATAATGCTGGAGCAGAAATAATATGGACACATTGGCAGTTATGTGCTGGACAGGAAAATAAAGAGTACTCCTGTTGTTTCCAAAGTTGACATGAAACTGGTAGCAAAGTGTGAAGGCCCATGATTTACATTCTCCTTCCATAAGCTCTTCAAGAGAAAGAAATGGTGACCACACTGATGCCCTTACAAAATAAATTTTAGTATCTTTATCCTGGCCAATGTGGATATAAACTTTCATCTTCTGAAATTTATGAGCTTCAGGTAATTTGAAAGCTTTCCCTCTTGGCCATAGCAAGGCTTTCTTGCACTAAATGGGAAGAAAAAGATGCTATCCTTCCATATCAAAAGTAATAAAAATCCTATTAGAAAATCAGATGGAATGACTATATGTACCGTTCAGACAGGAGACATGAAAATCTCTTAGTGTGTTAAAAATATTCTTAGGTTAGAATTAAAGAATAGTACGAACAAGCTCTACAAAACCACAGTTCAAGCGTGATACAGGTTTCATATCTAGATTGTGGATAGATAAAACTTGAAACTCTTTAATCACAAATCAGCATGACTCAGGCAGGGCAGATGCAGGACCCTCCTGCATGGTCTGACAACTCACTGTTCAGCAGAGATGCATCCCCTCTTCCTTGTTAAAAGAGCAGGTTTCGGTAGCTTCAGACACTGCTGGCCAGAGCAGGGATCCCTATGGGGCTCTGGTGGGGCTAGAGGCACTGCAGGAGCAAGAAAGCTCTCTTCTCTGTGCAGTTACCTAAAAGGTTCTATTTATGTAATTGTGTGACCCAGCAATGAGAACATGAACTGGGAACAGAAATGAGAAAATGACCGAACCAAATGATTAAATGCCAATGCTTATTAGCCTGTGTTCTTCTACCTCCTGCATCGAGATCTGCAGGAGGAAGCCAGGATCTCCCCACCAAACCCCACTGACATAAATAGGGCTTAGCCACATATATCAGATTACAGGATATTGGTCCTGAACTAGCCTTGAACCAATGATCTAATCCCATTACCAATCCTGTGAGTCATTCAGCTCCACCAGGAGCTTTAAAAGTATTTTGTATTTAATAAAAACATTCAGGAAAGGCATGGCGCATTTGTAATACACTCTTATTATCTCTACAGATGTCCTGATAGTGGAAAGAAGTCTTACAAGTCTCAAACCTCTCTTGATCAAACTGTAGACGTAAGAAAAGCATAAAAAGATTTGATGCGAGTTAGGGTTTCACTCAAGACTGGACTTCCTCCTAGCTTTGAGAGATCTACAGGGCATCTGCCCTGAAGAAGCACAAAACAGCAAAGCAAAAGAGAAAATACATCAGTCATTTAATAACTAGTACCAGGAGTTCTCAGGTCTGGTTTTACAGCGCTCTCAGTGAAATCACATGGATTTTGTCCAAAACAATGGAGGAGGAGAACCCATTCTCTTACTCTTGTGTATTGTGATAATTTCCTCCTTGAGTTCAAACTGTTATCTTCTGATGAGCAAACATCCCAGAGCATTGCAGCTGTGTCTCCTGAGATGCTGACAAGATATCTTACCTCCTGAGATAAAAGAAGTATTTTGTTATTTGAGTGAATACTAACTCTATTTCATAAAATAACAGCAGAAAGGAATTTTCTGCTGTTAGAAATTTCTGGATGAATCAGTTCTAGACACTCTTAGACAAATAATTCATCACAATCATCTGTTTTTCACTGGTAATTGCTGTGCTAAGGCCATACTCCATAATGGCCCTCCACAGCAGTTTTCCTGCCTCTTCCCTTCAGAGGCATTCAAAGGTATTTTTGTTCAGTGGCTGAAGTTCCAGCTCTGTTCAGGCTGCTGTCCTTTCTGTGCTCTTGGTGCTGACAGCAGATTTGCGTGCTGCCTTCAGTTCTGTAAGCAGTGTCAGGGTGGCATAAGGCAGAGCTGTTCAGCAGGAGCGGCACAGCGCTTTGGTGGCCACGCTACCTGCCTTGACACATTCTGCACAGAGGTGTTACGCTGCCAGGACAATATTCCCTCCAAACTCAAGCCTGCTTAGAGCTCATTCTAGTATTTTACACAGCACCGTGCAAACCTGCTTCTTGCTAGTCGCTAGTCTCAGCCATTTATCTGCTTTCATTCTGCACACCCCAAGAGCACAATATTAGGACCTAACAACTCTGCTATCATCAAAAGTAGGAAAGAAAAACAAACCCAGAAGCGAGAAGCACTCACTTTGACTGAATGTCAGAAAAATTGCATCCACAGTCTGAATATGTTAGGACTGTTCAAGCACTGCTGTTATCTAGATGTCACACCTCCTCGTGCCTTCATTCTGCACAAGACTGGCTGCGCTCGGGGCAGGGCAGGGCAGGACCAGCTCTCGTCTCACTATTCAACTGAAAGCGGTCACTTCAACTTTTTGTTTTGCACTGTGAGCTAACTGGACAGTGTGTCCTCTGTCCTCTGAAACGGCTCCTTTGTCATGAATCAAATTCAAATGTATGCCTCAGCTGCTCTCTTAAATTCTCATCCACGAACTATGAAGCAGCAGTGGTTATCTGCTGAATTAAGTAGTTCAACTACAAGAATCACATATATTGTTTCCAGTCAACGGACACTATGAATAGATTTTATGTAAAATTACTGGGAATGCATAAGCCATTTTGCCAAATGTTATGGAATTTCTTATCCCAAACCCTGAATGAAACGTCATTTATCTTCAGATACTGATAACTGAATCATACTCAGCATTTATATAGTGCTTTACATATGCAAACTGCCACAAGACATTAATTAAGCAGTAGATTTCCTAATGCTGAAGAAGTACACTCACACCATGCTCAATGGGTTAAATGTTTAAATACTGTCAATCCTTAAATACTATTTACAGTATTTAATTGTACTATGAGTTCAGTTATTGGCATAGCTGTAACATTCAGTGGCTTTTTACATACGGTAAGTAGGAGTAGGAACGGTAGTTTGGTCTTTATCTACACTAAACTTTACTTTGAAATTTTACTTTTGCTACCAATACATTATTTTAAAAATGAAGCAACTGTAGTAAGAACACAGCATATCTATCTGTAGACTCATGGTACATCTATAACAAAGAGCTAACACTCAGTTTATTGTTTTGGTTTGGTTTGGATTTTTAATGTTCCAGATGACTTCTTTTTCACCATCTATTCTTTCATATTTCAGGACGTGCAAAAGAGAAGCTTCGAGAAACCCTCTTCAACCCCAAACCACTGCCCACAATCCCCAGGTAATAACCATATTTTTTGTACCACTGCCACATCCTGACTAACAGGCAAATCAGCTGCTTGCGGGCTCTGAGGCTTACAAGGGTGAGTTAAATCAAGTGAAACTCCTTTTCAGGTGAAGGCTCGGTATACTATTAACTGAGGGTCATTTCAGTTGACTCTTGGATATAGACAGGACTTAGAAATACAACATGAATTCCTTTGCGGTGAAAAAGGCACACTTTGGGCATTTAGCTGCAGAGTGATAGACAATCTTTTCTAAATGAAACTCTTAAAAGACTCTTGCCCTTGCCTCCAGAGCAGCTCTTAAACGATTCACGCCAGGGCAATTTGAAAGGCTGCTGTCTGTGACTGCCTACCAGAGCCAGAGGTGGCCCTTCCCCTTCCTCAGGCAGCAGCACTAAATGCTTCTGACTGGTGCCGCTGGCAGCCCAGCACATACTGCAGAAAAGGGGCAGCAGCTTCTCCGAGCAGAACGGTGGTGATGCGCTCACTGCAAGTAGCGAGCTGCCCCATCACGGATCCCCAGGGCACGTGTTTGAGCACCTTGCGTTCAGTATAACGCAAAAGAAGCACCAAGAGCTCTGCAGCCGGCTGCATACAATGCCGTTGGCGGGTGCGGTACGGATGTGCACACACAGACAGACGCATTTGCAACAGCCCCCGCCTGTCCTGAGAACACTGCAGTCTGAACTGGATTTAATGGAGCGAGGATGGACACATGATCAGACGGGGAAGTGTGAAGACAATGGATCTCCAAAGACAAGACAAGGTTTATAAAATGTTGTAAATGTACTGAGTGAATGATAGTGGGGGTTTAGCCATATTATTTATGCCATGGCTTAGGAATACATTACAACAAGCATTCATTTGGTCTCTGTAACCAAAATCTTAGCAGATCTCACAGCTCAAAGGATCAAACAGATATAAATTTGGGTTTGCCCATAAAGCTCAACATTACCAGTATTGCAAACTGGCGATCCTCATCTTTGCGTCATCTTTAATTTTGCTCAGAAATACATTTGCATTGAGAACGCAGCATTTATCTATTTCTTTGCACAGCTTTTATTGTCACATCAGTGAAAAAAGCATTTGGATCCAGAGGCAACTTCATATCTGAGCACTCATCCCCTGGCCAGGCAAGGCACAGCATACAGCTTTTCTCTCTCCAGGAACTACTGTCAATCCCCTTAAAATATCCCCTTACTGGTACAGTCTAAGTAGAGTCCATACCATTAAAAATTTAAATTACTTTTGTCCCTATAGTGGTCAGAAGATGAGGAATTTGAGAGTGTTACCTATTTTTTACAGCTATAATCCTACTTCTTTTTTAAAATGTCTTACATGAGTCAATGTTACCTTCAGACACGCACCCTCACACCAGAGCCTCAGTACTTCTCTAACGTGGAACAGAAGAGCACAGGCTCACCGGTAATGCTATTTACAGCACCAGTGAATTTAACCGTGTGACTTCTCAAGTGCCTCACGTATTGTAACCGTGACTATGAAATAGCCCATACACTTATATTCACCATATAACAGTAAAGTTAATATCCTGGATATTTCTTGTTGGAGCCTCTGCTCTTTTTCAAGTTAAGCAAAACTCAGGGTGTATTTTCTGTGCAGCACACTCATTAGCAAGAATAGACTATGATTGATTCTATGTTCAGCTCTCCCCTTCTAACACAGCTTGTTTTTCTGAGATCACATGTGTTTTTGTTTTTTGTTAAAAAAAAAAAAAAAAAAAAAAAAGAGAGCAAGAAAAGTTAATTACATATAATTATAGCTTCTATAAGGTTTCTACTGATGATGGGAATAAATGGCTGTGTTACATATAAAGGAAGAGAATTAGCTTTCAACAGATTTGTCATTTGGATAGCGTTTTTTTAATCATTCAGATCAGTGATGTTTGCCACTAAAACAGAAAACCCATTTTTGTCTTCCCTGGTGGTGCTTTATCTCCACTGACATGTGAGTGGCAAAGAAGATGCAAGGAATTTGCCCCAACTTTGGCCATTCTCCATACATCCATCTAGAAAACCAACCCAGGTCTTTGCATCGAGAGAGCACCAGACTGTGGAGGCAACAGCAACTGTGGTTTTACCCACCGAGTGTGGCCAAGCACAGGGGGAAGAACCCCATCCTCTCCTCATGCCATGCAGCACAGTTTGCAGCTGTGACTCTTCCCCTCTGCACAGTGCCTCTTGTAGGATGACCTGATTTTGTAATAGCATCTACTAATCTCTTGTATCAGTGCTAGTGGTAAGCAGACTTAGTTTAAATGCAACCGATTTATTAATAGATGTCAATCTTTTCACAACTGATCTTGATAACCAAATGCTGAGAACCAACACAGATCTCCATATAAATGTAAAGCTATCCAAAGCCACAGGTCACACATTTATCAGTGCACTGAGATATCCTCACCATGCTCGTTTTTGCAGAAGGAGCTAACTGCATTGCTGTGGTGGTTCCCAACCGCTGCAGCTCCAAGCTGTACCCTCCTGCAGAGTCAGGATGTTAGGTTTGGGGCTCAGTGATCTGACATGGTATGGCAGACGGCCACTTTGTGCTGTTTAAGTCGTGGAGTTTTGTTGTTGTTGTTACTGGTTAATTCTGTTTATTGGTCAGGAAAATAATAAGATTCGGTTGCAGCTAGCCTGAGTCAGCACCACACCTTATAAAATGTCCCAGGTGTTACGTGCTCTCCCCTTCCCTCCACTCCCTGGAGTCCCAGAAATGGCTTTCAGTCCCACACAGGAGGCATGACTCACGCTTTCGGGGTGGTATTTATAGGCCATTAATCGCAGCACCCAGGTGCTGACATTGCCGCGCTCACAACAGGTATGGATCTGCCAGACAAAGAGCAAATACGACTCACGCTGAACACCAGTAACTGCACTCCCTAAAAAGCCTTTGTCCTGCTGTCAAGCCTTACCACATTGGCCAGCTGGGTGAGCGGTGCCAGAAGAGCCAGCAGCGCCTTCTGCAAACACCAGAGCTCACCGCAGCCAGAGGGAAATGCCCAGACCAGTCACATGCGGAATAAGGATCACAGACACTTCTGCTTCCAGTTAACTGAGAAACTAAATGAGAAGTTGTTTTATGGTGGCTTTTTTACCCCTTCCTTGAGAGTCTCCCACAGCAGTCCTTCCCGGGTGAGGGAAGTCTCTTCTCATATGAGAGCCTTTACTCAGGAAGACTAAGGGAGCTTTAAAATCATTATTTTAAGCAATGACAGTGCAGAAAGAGTTCATGATGCAGAGAACTGTCCCATTCCTTCCAGATCCCAGCAATCACAAGATCCCAAACTGTCCTCCAAACACTTCTCCAGGCTGTGCAGACTACAAACTGTTCTTGCTTTAGGTGCTACACACTACAGTGTGGGATGGTTTAGTTTATAAAAACCTAACAATAAATGACTGTTTAATTGATTTGTCACTGCAGCCATCGAAGTCCCACAGAGTTTACTTTCCTGTTCTCATGAGTGTATTTGTTTATGTTAGCGGAAGGATTCAATCTGATGTAAACCATGAAATATGTTGTCTACTGTACAAAGACAGATAGATACTAAGGCACTAGTTAACGATGAAATCAAAGCTGACTCTTACATACATATTTGCATTAGTCAGTCACCTCCGTATCAGTGTACCTGGCTGAATACTACAACACTTCATTAAACAGCCTGTGAAAGCATCTAGAAGATAATGACCTGTTAAGAAACTTCTCATGTGAATTGAGACATAAATATGACCAAACCACACCGCAGTGTAATTTCCATTTTTGTCTGAAGAAGTGGCCGTTCATTAAAACTGGGAGCCAGTGGATCTGATGTATTTTTGACTGTAGGAAAGCTTTTCCCACATCCCGTTTCCAGTAAGAAAACAATGTTGATATGTCTACATGATACATATATTATTGTCTTGTATTCAGAGTAGTTATCAATAGTCTGCCATAAAACTGGAAGATGTACCAAAAGGTTTGTTATGCAGTTTATATTTTTATTAATGCCCTGAACACCAGAAGTTCAAAATTTGCCAACTGAATATCAAGTTGGTTGTCAGCACTCTGGAGAACAGAATTGGAATTTGAAGAGTTTTTGATAAACAAACTGGATAACTGACAAACATTTGTGCCTTGTATGCCATCTTTAATGCTGTATCTAGTTTTCATTTTTAGTTTACCATTACACAAAAAGAATCTGCTCATAGGGTGAAGTAGCCTGCAGCTTCACTAGTAGGGTGAAATGAAGCAAAAACCCCTGAAGTACAGAAGAAAACCTAAACTCTCTGACCATCTTGACCTTTTGTTTTGCTTACAGTGTTAAAATGTCACATCTGTTTCATTGATCATACAAGATCCTCAAAGTTCACCTTTGAGGAATCTTTGAGCAATCGAGAACTGGCCGAAACAAACAGAAGCATCAGATTAACTGGAACAGATCCTAGGACCTTGTTTGCTGTTAGCTACTGGGACAAACAAGTAGAATTCAATTCTGTCCCAGGGAATATGCTTCTTGTAAATAAAGTAACTTGTGGGGTTTTTTCCCTGTTTACTAAGGAGTGGCTCCTGATACCACGTTACTGTACTTTTATTCAGTCATGATTCCCAGGTAAGTCTCAGTCCACTTGACAAAGAACCATGTAATCTGTCTCTATGAGCCTCCTGCAGGTCCCTCACACTTGTTCAGTGATGGATTACAAACAGAATCAATTCACATCTGAAGCAATTTTAGTCTGGTCTTTCCAGTATATTTTTCTCACATGACAGCACTAGCTTGGGATGTGTTTTACTGGTGCACTTTGAGCAGTACAGTGCCACTGATGATGGCAGTTACACTGATAAACTGCCATCAGTGCTCCAGTGGTATCTCCTTACTGTAAATACTTATGACAAAATAAAGTATACAGAAATAGAATCTACATTCGGTGAGCGATAATATTTTGTATTTATTGTTGCTGTTATGGGCTGTGGTATGCGGAAAGGCCTACAGAAAACTCAAAAGTGGTGGGCTTTCCTGACAGGGCAAGGAGTCTGCCAGCCCAGAGCTGTCTGGGGCATGAAGCCCTAAGGGAGCAGTCAGCGTCCTGACAGGCCGAGATGATAGCCAGCCTTCAAACAAATTCTCCAAGGGCTTGTGGTCACATCAGCATTCCTGACTGCCCTGGCTGACAATATCGAACATGGCTTACAGATCAAGTAGTATCAACATCATTTTGTCTTATCTGTTCATTCTCATGAGGTCATGTGTCAATACAACAGAGGTTGTTTGTGCCGTGACTTGGCCTGAAGTCGAGCTGGGTGGGGTTATCTGCAGAGGCCAGGTGTTGCAAAAGTCGGTTTGCTCCCACATTTACGTTAATCTGGCCCAGCAGCTGAAGGCCTGGGAGATGAAACAGTACTTAGGCTGGTGACACGATGAGTGGTCAGCCACAATGATCCCTCCAGCCTTGACCAGCCAGAAACAGCTAAGCTGTAAGCAGCAACCCTTTTAAAACAATCAGAAAACATGGCATTTTGTTGAAGTCAAGGACTTCAAGAGATTCAAAGGCTACTGAGGCTGCAAGTAACTTATGTCAGCCTGAGCCTAACATGGGTCTTGATTTTCTCTAAAAACCCCGCTTACCTTCTTTGTTGATTGTTTTACCCCAAAATGACTGCAAAATACCCAAATACAAGTCTACACACAGAGATAAAGAATAACAATCAAATTTAAGATCTAGTGTTATCAGTTACCCAAGATGTAGCAAAAGGTCTCTGCTGGTTACATCAGAAGCATATATACTACATAAAGAACAGCGTAAACTTCAGAGGCAAAATGACACCACCCTTCCTAAAATCTTGTTTTACATATTCTTCTCTGATGACTGAAAAGTGAAATTATACAACTGAAATGTTTCAGCTGTATAATTCAGGCACTGAAATGGTTTTCACTGACCTGCCATGTGGTCATCATCAAGGCTGCCAAATCTGGCACGGCTGTTTCGTAAACTGCCGTTGCCCATATGGCCACAGAGCTTGCAGAGATTTGCTGACCTTGCAGTCTGCCTATGTACTACAAAATAAAGCTCAATTGAGCAGGTGGTCCCTTTGTCAAGTTTAATTTCTTTTCTCTTGTGTCTTAAGGACTCAGTCAGGGCGAGGCTGAAGGATCTGTGGCTTGCCTGCCTACATGAGACCTACAGATGCTCAGCTTCCCGGAGGGCCATACTGTAAATATGAGTTTGGCCTAAAAATGGGTGCGATTTTTGTGAGCTTCTGCAAGTCTAGTAATATCATCATTCCTGGAAAAAAAAAATCATGTAGGGATAGATTCAGACAGACAGCAAAACGTGTTTGTGCAACAACTTTCTCTTGCACGGCTCAAAACCAGAAGCAGGCAAAAGGGCTTGATGGTTACTCTGTACGTTTATTTGGTTTTAAACCTTTGACTGTTCATTGATTGCCGTGTGAGCCTTTTTAAACCTGGATACACAAACTGAAGCCTGTCTTTTATAGCCACTACCATCAGAGAAATACTATTTTAAGTCTCCTTCAGTATTAATCGATTTGGCTCAGGAGCCTGAAGGACAAAATATGATAATGCTGGACAGAGAATGACGAGTCAGTCAGCAAACCCACATTAACCCGTCAGGTAAGATCTGAATTTATACAAATGTCCCGGGAGGCTGAATAAGCAAAGTCTTTCCATAACTCAACATGGTTTGTTTTGTTGCAGCCAACGTTCCTAACTCAGCATCTCCCCTTTGTAGCTAACATAAGTGTTCACAGCACTTAGTATCACGTGTCAAAAAAGGAGACTGGGTTTAAATATACTGACTTTGCAGACCCCTACTGTGACTTAAGGCTCAGCTTCCTCCATTCCTCTTACAACAGAATCTACACTACAGGCCACAAGAAAGCTGGAAAAAAAAAAAAAAGGAAGCTGTGGACAACCCCCTTGTAGCTCAGTGCAAGGTCAGCTCTCTTGGTTTTAACTGACAAGGGGCTTTTGGGCTAACCTGGCTAGCTCGAAGTGGCCTAGGGAGCTGTCATACAGCTCGTGATGCAGGGCAAACTGTAAATGTAGAAAATTTCAGCTGGGGATGATAGAGTCATCAAGTGCTCCATCTGAATCCAGAAGTGGATATATTGTCCACACAGTTTTTAAAACGCACTAAGAGAAATAATGTCAGGAAATGGAAAGGCTTCACCTTGACATATGTCATTACAGTAATTTGAACTAGAAGAAAATGAGCTCTAGCAGCTATTAATTTCTTGCTTGCTGTTAGGGTTAGTTAAAATTTACTGCAAAACACTGTTCAACAGATACTTGGATTAAATTATGTTCTAGGGGGAAATTCCATGCTGTCCATTGAAAACAACAAACTCCTCAAAATTAAAACCTTTCATATGTTTTCACAATGTTTAAATCACTTTTTCTTGTTGACGAATAAGCATTTTTATTTCTCTTGTTCTGGTACACAGCAGAAACAGGTTCATTTGCCTCTCCCATCTACAGGCCCCTTCTTCACACCAGTTCCACATTATGTACATAACAGCCATGGTCTCCCTGGTCTGTTGGATTCACCTATCACCCCATAATGTTCATGGGAATTACAGGCAATGAAAAAGAAATGGAATACAAATCTGGTTTTATCTAGGAGATTTCTTTCCACAGATTTACTCCCATTTTTTAAAGTAAGAATGTGTTTGTTTCTGTCATTATTAGCTAGGGAAAAATCCCCAGACCTTAATAACTACCTATACTTATAACCACAATTTTATGCCATCAGTCTGAGACCAAAGGCAGTGTGTTACAGTGATTCCTTACACAGAAGACAAGACCAAACCCAGTGGCCTGCAAACTCCACATTCTGCTTCTTTAGGACTTCTGGAAACCTCTCATCTCACAAAATATGATAAAATCACAGGGGAAAGTATTCATTCCTTGCTGCCATTTGACAGAAAACTCTTGTCAAGCAAAGAACTTTGTTCCTGGTCAGGAGATGGAGGAATTAAATTAAAGAGTGAAACCTCTCCAAATTATATTTTTTTGCTGTACCTGAAGGCTGCTGCCAGCTGAGTCAATACTGCAATGTGATATAATGTCATGGGTCAACGAAGAAAATGTATTCTTTTACAAAAGGGCTTTTGCTGCAGACAGGAAATTTATGTTTTGAATTAGTCACTGGTTTCACTTCATGCTGATTATACAATTTTCATTAACATACAATAGCCCTGTTTCCATGCAAGTGCTATCAAGATTACATTTATGGTTCCAAGAGCTGTTTCACTACACCTACACACAACCTGACTGCCACACACAGTAACAGATGAAGTGTTCTCTGTTTCGTATGCTTACCTAAAATCCTAAGGTTCATTGCCTGTGATGTAAACCTGCTACTGTGGTAAATTGTTAACTAATAAAGTAGGTAGAAATAGACCTGAATTTTGGCAATTCTGCATATTTTGACTATAAACATCATATCTATGAGTTGGATATAAACATGCCATTTAACACATTCTTTATAAAGAAAAATAAAGTGACATTATTCTATTGTCTCAACTGAGATGATATGTAATAAAAGCTGGCAGCACAGGCTATTTTTTCAATACCGTAAGATCTCTGTCAGGACTTTTGGTGGAAATAATGAACTTTTTCTTCTCTGTGTGTCACCTTTTTTCCTCTTTTTTTTTTTTTTCTTCAATATGTACACCTACTCCTGTTATTTCCTGAAAAAATGAAACTTGGGTATTTTGCATTTGAGGAGGTTTTCACAGAGGGAAGTCACAGTGGGGCTGCATTCCCCAAAGACATGCACGCTAGACTTGCTAATACAGACAGGCAGGAAAAGGATGACTCTGCATAAATCAGTTCCTACTCAGTAAGTAGCTGGCAAAAAGGAAACTGTTCAGCTGCTTGAGTCAGGGGAGAAACCAGCTCATACTACTACAAACATATCCAATTACAGCATTAAGGGGTACCTTTGGCCTGAGTCACTTAGTAATTTGTCTTATCGGCTTCTTTCTGATTATCTGGGTGTTGAGCAGACAGAACAGTTTCACTTACAATAAAACTAGTCTACCCATGGAATTACCCTAATTGACTATCTCATTTAACTCTATATGTAGACATTTTGATTCTAGAATAAGAATACCTAATGCCATTGGATTAAGATAAACAGACATTAGGGAGTCATGTTTCAGATATATATTCACATACAGAATTATCAAGAATCACTCAAGGTGCAGGCAAGTTAATTATTACATTTAAATACTGTTGGAATGCCAGATTATTTTGACGAAGAATTTTGAAAGGTCTTTTCTCTCTTAAACAGGAATCTTCCGTAGTATAGACCATAGAAAAATAAGTGCACTTCTATAAACAACCATGTAACCTGGACACAAAAACAACCAGCTTTTTGCACAGCTTTCTGAGCAGAACACGAGAGCAGAAAACTTTATTGTAGCAATATATTTCATTACTTTTTCATTAGTATTTAGGGTTACTGGTATGGCAAAAAGGAAGGATGAAATAGAAGTAAAGATAGGAGGACAGAGATCTTCAACCCAACATTGTCGGGATGTGGAAAGACTTTCAAAAGTAGTCACCCGCTTTCACTGTTATTCTTAAAATGAGTTTATACCCACCACATAAATCTTTCTTGCTGATTTTTGGTTAAAGTTTGCCAGCAAATTTTTAGGGCCGAGGGCTAGGTCTCTGCCTTGCGCAGTGCTGAATGCACCAATGCTATTCAATAGGAGCAACCCAAATGAAATAAGGAAAACGAAAGTCATTGTTTCAGAACAAGAAACAATAAATGTCAGTGCCAATATTATTAGATGCTATTGTGACCAATGTAACCATAACCACTCATGGCTACTATTGAAGCAGAGAAGTTTTATTGACCAAATAGCCACAAAGTACAAAATCTTAAAACCACTATTGTTTATCAAGCAGCTATTAAAACCTGAAAATACCTTAACATGAAAATCCTTCAATTTTTGTTGTCATCTCCTTCCTCAACCCCCACCAAAGAAACCCCAAACCAACCTAAATCATCCTGCAGGTGAATCCAAACCAAAGACTTCTTTGTATACCACTGAATTAAGAATTAATTCAGGCCAAGAAATCTTGCTCAATTTCATATATCCAAAATGAATAAACATCAAAAAAACTCTCCAGATGCCAGAAAACAGTGTGATTCTGTACTTCAAATTATTTCAGATTATCTCATCATCTTAATTTCCCTTGGAAATTATTCTCTCTTTACCTTAAGGTTTACCACTAATATTAATATCACTTAGTAACAGTGCGGGAGTGACAGAACAGCAGCTCTTCCCCAAATTATTCTGAATCTTCTCTGTTTAACTGGTTTATATTTTATTAAGAACCATTTAAGTCAGAAAACTTAAGTGAATTGTAACATACGTCTGTTATATCCAGGAAACGTTGCAGATGTTAGGAAGTGAAACAACTGCATGCAGTATTCTTAGACTGATTTCCCTCAGGATTTTCTCAGTAGCAGTATTAAATTAAGACATTCTCAGACCCTTCAGTTCTGCTAAAATTGAGGATCAATTCACCATTCAGCTCTTTGCATTTGGCCCCAGCAGCCTGTAAGCAGTTAAGCAGAACCCACAGCAGAAGGACCTGTTCTTATCACAGATCACTTGGTTGCTGTAGGGCCCATTTACATCGTGGAACTATACACTGTTGCTACAAAACTGAGAGCAAAGAAGGATATCAAGTCCCATTGCAATAGAAGAAAGAAGATGAAAAAGTATATGGAATTGCATCTTCATGTTGAAATTAAAGGTGTTACATAAATAGATGTTATGAAACTACTATTAAAATCACTTTTATCTTATAAAACTTGAACGTCAAATTATGGCATTTAGTATTATTTGTAGCCTTCAAATTCCATTAACATTGTGCCTAGCTAGCACATGGCAGAACACTACAATCTCAGAAGAGTCTCTTTCACAGTCACAAGAACTTCCCATGTATTAATAAAAACTATTCTAAAAAAGTAGTCATTCTAAAACAGAAGCCAGGAAAATCTGAATGAAGGCAATAATCTCTTTCCACTGCAGTTTCAGATTTCAGATGCATTTGCACGCTCACCTAGTTCTCAGCGTATTGTCAAAGTCTTTTTTAATCAAAGACACACATTTCCTACAGATTTTAGCTCTGTTTCATTTACAGAGCTCAGGCCTTCTAAAATTCAGAAGCATACAAATGCTACGCAGGACATATGCTGCAATTTAGCCTACTCCTCACACCATTTTTCTGTTCCTCAGGCATAGCACAGTTTTTGTATAAAATACTCATTCTGAGTAAGCTCAGCAGTATTTAATCAGACCTCAGGAGGCTATACATCCCTTCACTGACCTTGGCTGGGAGTTAATCCCATAGCTGTAAGTACTTTGGCTATGCCTCTTTAAAGAGGAACCAGAAGAGCTGGTCAGAAGGCCCCTTCAGTAACACAAGAAAGACTTCACCTATTTTTATAGCACTAAATCTTGTCACCAGACATTGACAAGCTTTCACAGCACTGAAGTTTCAGGCATCGGACGTGTTACTGAGTTAAACTACACTTAAGTTTAGTCTTTGCCTATAAGTGAAATACATTTTTTAAGGAAAAAAATCCCCAAACCGATAGCACACTGCTTTTATAGTTCTACAATGCTACTTGTACGGACAAAAGCAACTACAACAGAAGCAGCTAATGATTTGATCTTTCTAAACTATGCAAAGAAAAAAAGATCTTAGTTTTACTGAATAAGCAGGGTTACTCAACACAATAAAAGCTAGTTCTATATGTAAATATTGTACTGTAAACTGTTCCATAACCAAATTTATGCTTTTCAAATGATTTTTATTTTGACATTTTTAAGATAGTATCAAATAATTTTGAAATTGTTTTTAAAATATACTTGATCATCTTGAAAATCAAATACATACAGCCAACTTTATCTGATAATCATATTCTGCCTGGATTCTGCTGCATTGCAATGCTTCGTGTTGCCCAAACAGAGCTTGTTTCAGGACAATTTTCATTTATTCCTGAGAGAATCTAAACCACGGTACCGATCATGAAGTACAACAACCCAATATAATGTGTGCTTCATAACTCAAAAATTACATGCTGAATACTCCTGTGATTTATTGAACTTAAATATCTAAACCCTTAGCTGGGGATTTTCAACCTTTTCAACGCGCACATCCCCTTAGCAGTCTGTAGCACAGACTTGCTTCTTTTAGTTACTTCCCACAAACTCCTTGCTATTATTTCACAGACTCCAAATTCCTAAAAGCAGCACTGCAGACTAATTGCCTAGAGCTGGCTGATAACAAGAAAGATTAAATTAATGTATGTAGTAGAGGAGTGAGACTTCAGAAATAATACTCCATACTTAACAGCGTAAAGATCATTTGTTACTTTGAACAGGATATATTTCCTTCTTCAGAAATAGCAGTAATTAATAGCATAGTGTAAAATGAAAAAAAATAGAATAATTTTATTCTGTCACTGGGAGAAAAAACAACAACAACCCACAGCACAATTCAACAGCAAATTTGGATTAAATAGAACGCATTTAAACCAACATTACAATTGTCTGATCTTTCAAAAATCCACTACTGCCATGTTAGGGGAAAGTGCAATAGAAGTAATTTACGTGTGGGTTTGCTATAGAGGTGGTGAAGGCAAGCAAATCCATGTTGCACCCAAACCCTTAGAGTAACGTAAGCAAAGTGCGTCAGCAGAACAAGAAAATTAAATATTTTTGAGTGATACCTTGGCCTTTCAACCATTTTTTTTATAGCTGGCTTTAAAGATAACTTTGCAAGCACTTGCTGCCTGGTGACTGTTTTTGGCTGGCTTACATGAAGGCGGGAACGCGCTGTCAGCGACTGATGTACTAGAAGGGGGAACCAGAGGGACAGCCAGCTGAGCGACAGGAAGAGGTGGAGAAGGGACTTGAAAGCCTCATAGTGAGCTCGGTTATTTTGTTTCCCAACCCAACAACTATGCATGTCTATGCACGAGTTGAGCAGTCATTGAGAGGCTACTCATTCACAGAGGAGGTTGGAAGTACTCCTAGGGAAGAGGTTTTTCACTTTTTCAAAGAACTATAGTACTGCACTGGAAAAAAGATAT
The DNA here is from genome assembly GCA_035590215.1 of Microhierax caerulescens. Taxonomy (NCBI): domain Eukaryota; kingdom Metazoa; phylum Chordata; class Aves; order Falconiformes; family Falconidae; genus Microhierax; species Microhierax caerulescens. The sequence goes on along the minus strand of JAVJGJ010000003.1, from coordinate 29,002,757 downwards.
CCTACAGGTTCGCCACAAGTTAAGGGTAATGTGGTTAGCAGGCAGAGTCTAGAATAGAGAACCAGTCAAAGCCCAGCCCCCAGGATTCAATATAAGATAAAATATCTGATCGATCTCTAGATTGATCTGTACAGCACCCTGAAGGAGCTCAGGCGCAGCCTGCAGCTGACAGAGTTTGCAGGTGAGCGAGAAGACTCTGCACCTGGGAGGAACCGAGTGGAGGCCTGGCAGACCAACATCCCACCTGGGGACTCTCAACAGCAGCTAGGCATGACTTATACCTACAAGGTGAATACAGCGAGTGCCGGATTTCAGGCACACAACATATTTAAGGGAAGTTGTTTAAACAGTTGACCGCTCCACAGCAGGGTTGCTGGAACGCAACTTTTGTGTTCCTCAGGAGAGGCTTCGTTTGCGAGGAGTTACACAAGCAATGGCAGAGGGGTTTAGTGTAAGCTCCTGAAGCTCTGATCACCAGAGATGCGGTACTCACCAGAGAATCCGTGGAGATGCAGTACTCGCCAGACGGCCACAGGGATGCAGTACAGCTAGATGCAGCAAAGTGAAGCCTCACCGTGAATTCTGGCAAAAATAATTTAAGTGGAATTTAGTCTCTGTGAAAACTGTTCAGGGATTAACAGAATGTTGCTTATGAAACTTATTTCAAATCCTTTCATCTTTGTCTACCATAGCCTGCTTCCCGAAGTATTGCGTTTAAATTGGGTTTCTGAACCAGGTGTTGTAGAAAGGACCTAAATGCCACAGCTACTTGAATAAACACAGAGCACTGTAAAGAGCTAAGATATAAAGCCAAAGGCCAGAGAGTGCCGAAATAACTAAAGGTATTTTCTTGCAAGGAACGTCTGATTGATAGAAAGTCCAAGGAACGACTTCTACAAACAGTGGCAAGTAGCCAGGCCCCATGACTCCAGCCCCGCCAGGCCACACTCCCGCCCGGGGCCACCAAACGCAAACAGTAGCAGCAGCTGGCAATTACCGCGTCTTCAGCCCGCGGGAGCGGCCGGTCCCGACTGCAGGCGGACAGGGACGATAGCGAAGCTGGGGCATCTCGAGAGGGGCTCCTCAGGAGCCGCCATGGCCACGGTCCGGCAGCTCGGGGGCTGCTCTGGCCGGCGCGGGTGGCGGAGAGCCCAGCCAGCTCCTGGCCTGCCCAGAG
>JAVJGJ010000003.1:28968117-28987106 GCA_035590215.1 Microhierax caerulescens | reverse complement strand
GGGGCACCCACCGCTGCTCTGGGCAGCCTGGGCCAGCGCCTCCCACCCCCCCAGCACAGAATTTCTTCCTAATATCTAATCTAGATGATTGTGCCAGCTCCCTTCATAGCTGTAGAAGAAGAAGGTTTGAAGATCTCAGCACACTTGACTTGTCAGCTTCCTCACCTCTTCCCTTTTACACACAGATACTTCTGCTTCCTCTCATTCTACCCCAACAAAAGAAAAAGTGGTTAAACTCATATTCAGGGGTGCTAAGAAGGAAGCACATGTTTTCGTGTCTGAATTTGGAGTAGGTGAATGCTCTGTTCAGCTGCAGCCACCCTCAGTTCCCCCACTGCACAGCCCACAAAGACGGGTGGCTGCAGAAATGATTACTCGGCATTGCCCGACGCCTCCAGCACCTCAGGGCAGAGCATCATCTTTTTCCTTGGCATAATGGAAAACACAGTGAATGCTGCAGCACTAAATTACTAGCTCAAGAGGTTTACACAAAGGTTATAAATAATTTAAATTTCCAATCATGGGTTATTCCAGTCACTGCTAATTTCACTGGGCGTAGAACAGGCGGCACGTGACAGCAGCTCTGCCTTGATTTGAAAAAATAACCTAGCTGATGAATTGAAATGCCCTCACTCTGAGCATAGCGTGGATATACAGTCTCCCAGCTCTGTGCCATAGTAACAGAACTTGCAATAAACGCTGATTAGTGCTCAGTTTAAGGGTGTTAAAAGTGGTTTGTTCTGTTTAAAAGCAGTCACCATGCTACTGAGTTCCCTTTTTCTGTTAAAAGGTTTATATTTATTGAACTATTTAGCATTGTGTTCCAAATAAATGTATAGATTTATTGTTTACAGGCTACTAATTGCTATTATTTATTGATCAGGCATCTTGAATACATGCATCTCCTGTGATTTTTTAGTCATGTCTGAAGTGGCAGAAGCGGTGCTCTGCCTCCAGACTGGGGCTTCACTTTTTTGCGCAGGCAGGTTTCCCGGCAGGCGGTACCTTTTGGCTGTGTGTTTGTAGCATCTTCTGCATCCGTAAGTTCATTGAATCCCACATCTTTGCGGAAGGTGACTTTGTGCAGCGGTGCTGTTTGTAAAACTGCTATAAAATGACGGTCTCAGGAGATGCTGGTGGTTAATGGTTCTTTGTATGAGCCTTAATGGGCAGCAAAGCCAAGCTCCCCAGCAAGCTGGCGATGTGGGCAGTGCCTGGTGGAGCCCAAGTCTCTCGCTTTGCTCCCATCCACGCACTGGGATCGTGTGATGCTTTACAACTATAAAACTGCCAATGTACTTGTGGGAGGACATGGGGATCACATGGCCCAGGGTGACTAAATGGTGCTCAGATGGCCGGGGAAGCTGGGCCGTGCTGGGGTTGCTGGTCTGCACCGCAGCCGCCTGCGCGGGGCTGGGACCGTGGCGCTCGCAGCCGGCAGAGTCGACGAGCGTGCGGGGGGGGGGTTACGGGAGCAGCTGCTTTCTGGAGGTTTGCAGCTGCTTAATTCAGGCTTGGGAGTTAAAGTAATTGATTTCGGAAAAGAAAATCATTGTGTATATTATATCCTTTTTCTCAGCCATACTAATTTTCTAATATGTTTTTGGAGTTGGCATTTATGTTTCTCCGTAACAGGGTAAAACAAAACTGGCTGGCATTTCAAAGCCCGTTTGTGGAAAAACTGAGAGTAAACTTTTTTTTTTTTTAACTTAGATCATGTCTACTCTGAGTTGTATTTGAACTGTCAAATTACAGATTTGATTCCTAAAGGACACTAAGACCATGGCCACGGGCAAATAATAGTCCTGGGCACAGGGCAAGGTTTTCAAGAGGAAGGTACTTACGCTTTCTCAGCTGAAGAGTGCTAGCCAGAGACAGCCTGTATCGATTAACAAGCTTTGTCTTGCTGCCAGTGCTCATTTTTTGTTGTCCACACCTTCCTTTTGGAAGTACCCTAAATAGATGGAATACAGTGCTTCTTTCTAAAGCATGTGGCAGTCAGTATTTGAGATTCTTTTTTCAGTGTCGTAAAGGCCTGCAAAGGGCTAACACTTTTATAAAGACAAGGTTTCATGCTGTTGTTCGCAAGTGAACAGTGAACGTGAAATCAGAAGCCTTCTACATGTGTTATACAATCAGCTAGTTACTGAGTACATGAATTTAATTCATTTTTACCATTTGCCCTGTTATTATGAGCGTAGCTGATACTTGCTGTTGGAGATCAACTATTACGTGCTTAGATATTTCATTAACAGACACGTCATACTTGTTTTAAGGGAAAAAAACCCCACCTCCTCTTAGCTTTTATTTCTTAAAATAGCTCTTCACAGTAACTGCTGTCTACATGGGTGTTCATTCATATGTACATGTATGAAATTGTTTTTCTATTTGGGGGTGTGTGTAATAAAAATGCTAATTCATTCTTTCCATGTCTGCTCTTGACAGACATGCCCTTCTATCTCTGCTAGTGCAGGTTAACCCCTCTGTGCTGGGGAAGGCACGTAGCTCCCTGCTCCGGGGGAAACAACAGTGGAGCAGGTAATGGAGAGAGGAGGAGGAATTAGGGAAGAGGAATAGAAGCTATTATGTCAAAACCAGGATGGTATGAATCTTCAGATTTTTTTAATTTTATTTTATGTTTAGTTTCCATGGAATGGAGTGGAAAATATTTTGTGCTCAAGAAATGTCTGTAATTTCACTTGGAAATTTCAGATACAGTATTTTTATATTTCATGCCATGTAAGAAGTAGTAGTATGTCTGTTGCTTCACTGGTGCACCAATATATGAGTAAATAGATATTTTCATATGAAAACATTATTATACTGAATATGCTTATTTATTTGAAAGTGTTTTCTTTCCATGCTGGCTCAAAATCGGAACACTCTCTGGAGAGATTCAGCATTACCTGCCAGCCTGTGCCGCCTGCCATGGTGGCCCACCAGGGTGCAGGGCTGGTGGCGTGCACAACCTGCGCTGTGGCTGCCCTGGAGCCTCGGGGGCTTGATCATGGGGAATTTTGTTTCCTGAACTGGAAAGAAACCAGCTTTTTCAGTAGGAAAATAATGCATGGAATCTTTATCTATTTGTAAAATCGGTTTTGTGGGTTTCTGGGTAGATGGTGAAAGCTTTCTGTGTGATTCTTCAGTTGCTGACTTTGAGTGCTACAAATATGATGCTCATGCCTAGACCATAATTTGATTTTTGATGGAACTGGAGTTGATCTATTGACTGAGTGATGGGAAACCAGTGGAGGGACTCCCTCAAACTTCAAAAGGCATTCCTGTTTATGGTTTATTCTGGGTGTTTACTTTGATAATTGGCATTTGACCATAGTTTACTTTTGTCAAGCTTACCTGTGCTGGGATTAAGTCCAGGACAGAAATTCAAGGAAATAAAGACACCGGCATAAACCAGCCCTCACCCCTCTACTCCAGCTTTTGGTGATTTGTTTAATTTAAGAGACTAGCAGAATCTCAGACCCGTGTCCTCCATTAAAGAAAGCCTGAGCTTCAGTACAGGAATGACACCATGTCTCCAGGGCACCTTCTGTCAGCTTCAGATTTCCTAACAACCATTTCTGTCCTGTGTTTTCCTTTCTTAATAGTAATGATGACAATAATATCACTTTGTCAGATTTTTTGAGGCCTTTACAAATTTGCCCAACAAACTTTGTAGTACAAGATCCTCATTTATAATTTTCTTCCTACTCTAGGTGAAGGTTCCCTAAGGAATGTGAAAAACCTTCCACATTTCTACCCTTACAAAGAGGAGAGAGTCAGCACCTTTTCTGCTGGTTGTGTGCAGCCTTTTTGCCTGTATCGGGGTAGATGGCAAACATTTTCAAGAAAAGCATGAAACAAACAAAAAAATCATCTAAGCTGTCACACTTTCTAGTGTCCAACTGTCTCCAACCCCCCACCTGGAGCCTGGCAGTTTCCCCAGGGGTTTGCCTCCAAGCTCACCCTCTCACCGATACATCTGGGGGAGTAACACACCCAGTAGCCATGGGCAATCAGCCAATTTTTACCTATTTACAGGCTTTTAAAGTGTTACTGTATAAATCGATATTTCAAATATTTAGAAATATTTTGTATGCGTTTGGTGTATAGCAGTATTTTTACATGATGTTAGGTAGTCTGATTATTTAGTGGTAATTGGTATTACTCTGTATAGGGGTTTTTGTCCTCTTCCAAGTTACCAGCTGACTGCACTGCCCACGCTTCTGTACCAGTAGCACAGAAATCTCCAGCGTGGTATATAAGCACTGGGCTTTCTGTCACGCAGTACAATCCTCCGACACCCTGATTCAGGGAATCGTTTTCTCTCTGCATAGAATTTGCAGTTTCTGACAGGGATGGTTTCTTTCACACACGGCTGGGCAGGCAATTTAATGTGCTGATCACCATAGAAACCTGCAGATACATCACTTGGTCAAACTGTTTCCATGTTGTATCAGCGAGCTGGCATCAGAAAATGCAAATAAGGGGCGTGAGAGAGGATTGGTGAAAACGTTGCCTTTTTTCTTTATTTTTCCCAACACTCTAAGGCACCTGTACTCCTTTTGTACCTCCAACTCAGGTCTCTGCTTAGTAATTTTCTTTGTCAAGTTGTCCCAGCTTTGCTGAGGTTGCTGCTGTCCCTGTCTCTGCCCAGGATCAGGCTTTCGTTGCAGACCTCCTTTGAGCCACCCAAGTGGTTTGGTCTTTCTCAGGTTTGCCCAGACCTTCTGGGCAGCAGGGTCTTGCCCGGCACCTTGAAGTGTCCTGGATCCACCAGCTCTTCTGCGTGGCGAAGCTGGTGAATTCTTATAGCTTACCTCATTCGTGTATTGGCTGCATAGGATTGCTTGTAATTTCATTGCTGAACAGTAATTTTTTTTTTTTTTTAATGCCATGCTATTGATAGTTAAAGCAACGAATGATTCTCAAGAATATTGGAAAAGGGGGTTCATTTTCTTAAAAAATGAAAAGGCCAGGAAAGGCTGATTTGAACTTGCATAGAGTGGATGAACTGAGTATTTGCGATTACAGCTGGCTTGCAATTTAACACTGAGAATTCTTTAATTGCAGCCAACCCTGGATGCTCTGTACTTCCCACGGTAGCAAGAGTTGTATTAAATTTGAGATGTGAGTGTGACTGTTCGAGGCAGGAGGAGGCTGACTGCAATAAAATGCTGCTTCTGTAGGAAATCAGCAGAAAGGTACAACAGGAGGAGCAGGAGGTTTGGCCTGGAGTACAGAAATGCCAGAAGATCAGGCAGCCCTCATTATTAAGGAATCCACCAGGCAGTTTTTAATCACACACACACAAAAACAACAACCAAACAAAAAAGGTCAGGAGAGGCAGTGATCCTGCTGGGTTCCTGGGCAGAACCACAGCATGACCCCGGTTATCACATTTACACCAGCTCAGGATCTTGCCTGCCTGGATGGACTAAGCTCACTTCTGGGTCCACAGAGATTTCACTTAGCTTTTAAGCATCCTGGTACTCCAAGTACCAGCGTCAGCACAGGGCTGCTGAAGCTGTGGACCTCTCCTAGGGTGAGCAGCCGGCTTCTGCAGTCCCGATCTTTCTTAGTTCTTTGGCTTTGGGGCAGCTGTTTGTCATAATCGTGATCCCTCATTTTGAGGCCTTTCCCTTAATTATAAAGGTGCTGAACTGCTTGGGGCTAACTGTAATATGTTGAAAAAATATTTTTTTTTCAAAGAGAAAAAGCGATTGCTTGTGTAAATGGGTAAGTACTGAGTGAGGGCAGTGTGCCAGGTAGAAGAGGATGTGTGGAGGTGAGAGAATCCAATTATAATGTATTATGTGTACATCAGAGGGCTTAATAATTTACTTTCCTTTCAGTAATATGGCCATGCATATTCAACTGTTAAAAACTGGAATCCATTTTCATACAGCATTTCAAATGGTGGTGACCAATTTAATCTCTTTTATGATCACCACAGCATGGTGTGAAAGGAGGTTTCTGAATTTGGCTGCTGGGATTCACCTCTCATTCAAAACCAAAAACATGTGCAGCTGGTGGGAGCTCTTTACATGTGCGAATAGCTGGAACCATATTTTGCAAATACTGGATGTAATGGAGCAAGTTTTAGTATAACCACAGAAGGGCTGGTGTAAGAAAGGTTCTTTTTCTAACTTCCCTTTTGAACACAGGCATGAAAAAAGGACCAAAACTGTTCCACAGTCTGAGCTGAATATACTGAGCAGTTTGTGTGCGGTGGAGGAGGACATGGGGGAAATGATCAAAAGCATTTTTTTGTATTTTCAAAACCACGTTTCACCTAGGAAGTGCTAAAAATATTTTGCTTGTTGTTTTCAGTTTAAAAATTAATGAAAATTAAATGTGAAGGTGCTAGAACAAAAATCAAAATACTTCTTATTTTGATCTAATGCACCTTTTTTTTATTGGTTGAGCAACCTTAGATTGGAACTGTTTCTCTTTCTATGTAGTCTGAATTTTTTATGTTATTTTTTGGTTTTAGCTACCGGTAGAGAAGAAGGTGGTTTCTTCCAACATGGTGATGTGATCATTTTAGGGTATCTGAATCCTTTCCAATAAATTCAATAATAGCAAAGTTTTTAATATTTGTTTTTTAATTTTTTTTTCTGGTTTGCATAACATGCTGCTGTTTTTTCCTTCATGTTCACTAAATGACAATCTAGACTTTGAGTTTGATGTCTCCTGTCAGGTGCTGTCATTCAGAACTGGTTGTGTGAGTACTTGGATCTTATTTCCGCAATAAGATTTATTTCCACAGTGAGGCAAGGATCGTTTTCCCTTCCATGCATTTGATTTTTAGAAATGTGTGGTGTCTGAATGTTTGACATTATTATTACTTTATCAAATAAAAAATAAAATCAAAATTAAAATCATGCTTAATGCACCTTATTATACTCATGGTTTACTTGGTTTTGAGATGAACTGCTGCAATATAGTATTATTTTTAGCCATCATGATTTGGCTTTGGAACTAACTTGAGCTGGTATAGCAGGGGCCTGTGCTGGGGCTATTTAAGCCACATAGTGGTTTTCCTCACGTGAGGCAGAAATATGATTTACTATTTCTGCTGGTGACAGTCTTCCTTTGATAAAAAACAGGAAGGATTTGACTTTATAGAAGACATATATGGGGTGGATGAATAAGGTTTGTCTGTTCTGAGTGTTTACAGGTTCTTTGTTCACATTGCACCCATAAAATACATCCTATATTCTGGTGACTTGGCAGTCATCTAGGAGCTATGCATAATAAATCAGAAAATGCTGCTTTATATGCATAACTAGATTTATACACACTCTCTCAATTGAGAGTGCTATGCAGCAGAAGTTTGATTTACAGGCCGCTATCAGGTGATGCTAGGTGATCCAGACTGTGGTAACTAACCAAGTCATAAAGACCAATTTAGCACTTTTTGTCTCACTAAGTTTTGCATTTGAATTTTTATCAAAAGTGCCGTGTTTCTAAAAGTTTTCTTTGCTACTTGTTTCATGGTGTTCCTGTTTTGTTGCTAAACGTATTGGGCAGAACGCTATCCACCTAAAGCTGGACGGTCATGTTCTGAGCTATCTGAACGGGTCCGTTATGCAAGCAGACATACACTGGTCTGCAGCCGGGGTCTAGCTCTTAAGAGATGGTCTGGTTTCTGGTCTGATACTGTTGGAGCTGGCTTAAGGGTTTGCTTCAGTTTACAAATAATGTGATATAGCTGCAGTTCTGTAAAGTTTGCTTCTAAGAAAGATGAGGCAGCGATGGCATTTTCTGGGAATGCTGCGGAGTGCATCACCACGGTAATTTGTTCCAAAACAGGACACTCCCATTAATTTGTTTCACATGTCTCCCAAATCGTGAATGATCAAAATATTTCAAGATAAGTATTTTTGTCATTATCCTTTTGGGTTTTATTTTTATTTGACTTAAAGCCTAAAATTTTAGATTTGGGTTTGGGATTTGATATGTAAATCCTAGTCTTTCTGCAGTGAGGAGAGGCAGCTGCTAATGTCTTTCAGAGCGCAGTATAAAATTGTTTTCAGTGTTTTTAATCAGACTGGCAGATTACTAAGGTTGAATTATTTAAGACAATACTCTCTTACTTAAGAATACATGAGGCTTAGTAGAAATGCAAGCTGCATGTGCTGAAATGGCTGATGAGCTTTGATTTTAAAGTAGCAACTTTTATCAGTGATCCTGTATCATGGTCTTTCAGTCCTCTACTGCTTATATTAGTTTTAATCCTGGTGACTGTACCAGTTTTGTCCTCTTCAGGAGAACCAGAAAGTACATCACCCGACGTGACAGTAGGAAATGAAGAAGGCTGCCTCTGATGCCCCAACACCCCCTTGTCCGTTAGCACCCACGCGGGGTGAAGGAAGAGGCGATGTTGCTCCATTGTCTCCCCTTGATTTGCGGCTCCCTATGCTCCAGCTCCTGCTGCAGGTAACTTGTCAGCGACAAGGTTGTGTTTGTTTTCTGGAGAGGAGAGTCAGATCATCTTCTGTATTTCTGCAGACTAGCAGAGCCTAATTTTAGTGCTGGGCCCTCCCACTCAGTGCCATCTCTGGACAAAGCACCTGCTCCAACGTTTTCTCTTTTGCCTGGAATGTATGTCACTGGCAGGTACAAATTTTTACCCCTTTCTACCTCTCTGTTTCACAAGCTTTTAGCCATGGTATCTTTTTCCTTTTTAAAAATTCAGGTAGGTAGTAACCGTCTGTAATTCTCTGAACATGAGCTTGTGGGGGAGTTAGGCACTTTTGAATGGCATTGGCTGTGCTTTCTTGGAGGCTGTCGAACTTAACCTTTGTAAAACTTAACCACGAGGACTGCCATATGGCGGGCTTTGCAGTGTGAGGGTTTCACCGATGTCTGCGTGCTGCCAGCTGTCCAGAGCCACGTTTGGGCTGACAGATGGGCAAGGGCCAAGGGCAGCTCTTCTCCTAAAAGAAGTCCCTACCACTGAAATACCTGTTGCATCCTTCCTCATGTAGTGACCAAGTGCGTGGTGGTGGAATGCCTTCCTGCTGGGGCTGATGCAGGTGTAGAATAGTCAAGGAGCTTCAACATGTAAAGAGGAGACCTGTGCAGCTTCTATCTGTGCAAATACCAGTATGACTGACAACTGGCATGAGGCTAAAAAGATATGAGAACCTCAAGGATGTAGAATTGGCATAAAATACTGTTATTCGTCTAATAAAAAAGACGATGTGAGTAGACTCGTGTTTTGATAGAACTAAGAGTAATTCCTGTGGTCCTCTGAGCAGTTCATCTGCCAATGGAAGACTTGTGTGTCAGGTAGAAACAAAGGAATTGCCCTCTCTTCTCTAGTTTCCTGTTATTGGAAAGCCTTAGGCTTCCTAATACAGTAGCTTCTGTAGCCGTTTCCCATAGTTTCATCCTACTGGCTATTAATAATTTTCCATTAAAGTTGTTCATGAAGTATCACAGAAGGTTCTTCGCGCTGCTCCTCTGTGGGGATCAGTGCAGCGGCACCAGGTTTGCCTGCAAATGGTAACGGTGCAGAAAAGACTTTCTGCTTAGCTGCGTCACTGAGTGCGCTGCGGGCTGCCTTTTATTCCTAGGTCAGTCCCAGAAGAAGCTATAGTACATGCTGCCTCTAGTGCAAACACATCTGGAGTGGCTGATGACAGGCAGTTCCTAAGTGGCTATCAACATCAGAAAATGAAGTGTCATTGGGCTGTGGCACGCCTCCCCAGCGAGCTGCCCAGCACCCAGCACTAGCCGCCGCTCCTGGCCAAGGGCAGGCATCTGGTGGCACTAGCGGAGCCAGCCACGTCTTGTGGCCCCATCCTCCCCCGGCTCTGCCCCGGCAGAACGATGTCATGGCATCGGCTGCATGTTGCAGTGCCAGGACAAGGGCAAGCTGGCAGCAAAGCATCGCTCCTCACAATTTACTCATATGATGCTGGCGTGGGTCATACTGTTTCAGCTGCTAGTTAGGCTGGACCAGAGTAAATGGGGGGAAATAAGCTGGCTTGCATCACCTTCCCCGCTGACTGCTCCAGATATTCAATGGCATTGCTGTTGTTCTGACTGATCGTGTCTTTGTCAGTGTCTGTCAGGTGTTGGGAGTTTGGAGTACGCCTAAATGTGGCAAATCTCAGAGATTTGCTTTTTGGATTGTGTAGCAAATCAGCCTGGAAAAATCTGTTCTAGGAAAAAGATGTGACTTTTCAGTCTGCCTGTAAATACTAATAGCAGTGGACTTAAATAGCCAAGAAAAATATACCCTTGTAGCTTGTTTACTTTTGCATGTAATACTCCTGCTGAGCTAAAGAATTTCAAATAGGTCTTTACAGACCTGAATCAGACTCATCAGGGATTGGAATAAAAATAGATCCTAAATGATACCATTGTAAAGCAAAGAGAAATTTTGAAGAGTGGGAATGAAAACCTTGCCAATTTGCCGTGCATGCAGAACCTCGTGTTTCCTTTGCTGCCAACAGCCCCACTGGGTTAAAGAGCATCAAGCTGTATTTAATGATTCAGTTGAGTCTCATGGCCTAAAACTGTGTACTCTGCCATACAATGGAGCCAGAGGGATTTTTTTCTGTTGTGTGTGGGTTGTTTTAGGGTGGTTTTTCTTTACTGCTGGCAGAAGGAACAAACACTTTCTAGCCACTCTGTGTAACTGCTTCTCTGCTTAGCAGGGTGCGAAGGAAGGTGGCTGTGAATAAAGGCCCCTGACAAGTCAGTTCTGTTTGAAGTGGGTCTGTCAGTAGGAAATACCCAAACACGGAGAAACAGCTCCTGGGGATGGTTTGCTTTTTGTAGTTTTTAAAAATGCAGCATTAATTATGAAGAAAAAAATCTTGATCACTCTTAACTGTCTTGAAGAAGTTTGCTTGCTAGAGGTAATACTGTGCAGGGGTTTGTGATGGCTTTTTTTTGTTATCTTTGTAATGGAAAAAATAGTTAAAAGAGTACAAAGTTAAAAGGATGGATCTGGGTTCTTTTCAGGGAAAACTCCCCCTGCTTCAGTGGGACCAGATGTTGTCCTAAGATCTATCATTTGCCATGTCAGCTTTGCTGTTTAAAGCTTTCAGTATGTTGTAACATTCAGACAGCAGTTCTGTGGTTTCAGAGGCTGGTTATTCTTTGCAACTAACTAACTAAATGATGGGCTTCATGGGTCCAAACAAGGTTTGTGTAAATTTGGGCCTCTTTCATTTCCTTAAGGTCAAGGTAAAGTCCAGAATTGGATAAATGTTATGAAAAGGAGAAATCTAGGTGGTTTTCCTACCATGTGTTGCGTCATGTTTTGACTTACAACCAAGGTAGCTTTTCAGAGATTCTGCGAAATGGTTGTGTTATATGAGAAACTCTAAATTTAGTTGCAGAATGCTTGTTTCAGCTTTCTCTGTGCCGAGTGCTGCCCTTGCCTGGGGCGTGTGACTTGGCTGGGGAGTGCAGGAAGGAAGGGTGGATCTGCTGGAGGTTTCCTGTCTTGCCGCGAGTGCTGATGCGCGCTGCTGTTCTTGCACTTCGCTTGCTGCTACAGCAGTGTCAGAAATGGGGCCCTGAGGTCAAGGCAAGAATGGTGGTTTCATATCACGTTAAGCACTTCAGCCACCAGTAAAGAGCAAGGCTTCTCTTTTCCAGGAGTCGCACAGCTTTCTCAAAAGAGGAATGATGGAAAGGAGGCCGCTGGAAGTTTGGTTTGGCTTCTTTTCTGATTTATTGCTGAAGGCGCCATGAATGAACAAGCTGTCTTGCTGGACTCTCCCATATTGCCCTCTCTCCTGTTGCAGGATTGCTGCGTACCGATCGCTTTGCCTGGCTGATCTCTGCCTCCAGCACAGCCTGTGTTTGCAGGGTCCGGGCCTGCACGTGTTGTTTTCAGGTTCACGTGTATGTTACAAGTTGCCGTGTGGGACAAAGCACAGAGGCAACCACAGGAGTATCAGAGGAGCATTTTATGCGTGTCCAGTGTTAAAGGTTATCCTTATAATGTTACCGTCTGCAAATAGTCAGAAGGGTCTTGCTTAAATACAGCTAAAGTTCCAGCTGGCCAGCCGCCCCGAGGGCCCTCCGTGCTGCTCACCGGGATGCGCTGGCGAGGTGTAGCGGTGTCCCGGCAGCTACTGAGTGTGCGCCTGGTACACTTGAGCCTGTGTGTGCTGGGATAGACAGAGTCACAGAAAAGTGATGGCAGGTGCCCGTGGGGAGAGAGGGTATGTACCCCCTGCACCAGGGCTCCCGCTAGTCACACCGTGCTACTGACTCCTTGCCAATGAACTGCATCTGACTGCTCTGCTTCCTACACTGCTTCTGACTTCTGTTCTTGAATTCATACACAGCTGACGTAATTGTACTAGCACAGCATCTGGGCAAATAAGGCCCGTATCACATCTGTATGTCAACTGTTGAGTTAGAGCAGGCTTTTGATTGCTCTAATATACTCTGGGCATAAACGCTATTGAAAACGCAGAACAAAGTGGCGCATTGCTGTGACTTTTGCTCACCTGCTTGTTCTTTACTCTTCTGCCCTCCTCAAGCTTTGTCTATTTTTTCTGTTATGCCAGCCGTAGCGAGGGAGAGTGCGGCAGGACTCCAGGCATCAGGCTGCCATCTCTGGTAGACCCTGCCTGCACCTGTGCTACCCACATCAGCAGGGCAGAGGTGGCCACATGGCGCTGATGAGCCTCATCCCCTACGACTGGACACATTCCCATGCTGAATTCTTCCTTTTCAAGAAAAGCATTTTAAGTGTTGTCTCCTTGGAGTTCATAACCTTGCTGCTGCAAGCTGTGTCTCTGCTGACGGCAGCTGCATTCAGAACAACTATAAACTTTAAATCCTGTTTGTGATTTGTGTAGCCAGTGCAGGAAGGGTATTTTGCCCGAGTTACATGGTGTCTGCTAGGTCACCAGGGTGTGTGCTGAGCATGTCACTGTGGCTTGAAAATGTGGCTGGATTGGATGTCCAGGGTTCTTGTGTTTAAGTGTGTATATATTGTGTTTATTGTATACACTATATGTATTTTTAAAATATATTTCTTTTTCCATATATATATATATATAAGTGCACTAAATGTACTGCGTATGGTCTCGAAGAAAGGGGGCTTTTGCATGAAATGGGTTGTTCTGGAAGCAAGTAGAATAGTTGATCTTAAAGACTGTACTATTCATGGGGGGTTTCTTTGCAGCAGGGAGAGAGTGAGGCTGGTTCTGGAATATTTCCACTTCTGTTTTTCTAAGTTTGTATTTATGCAGACAAAGGGGAATTCTGTTAACTTTCTGTGCATTTTTTGGTTTGCTTGATACAATCTGGCTGTTGTCAGACTTAGTCACACAGTGTTGCTCTCGTGAACTACATGAAATTGGCTCTCTATCATCTGAAAACTTAGCTCGGGCTGAAATCAAGTTCTGGAGAAGGATATATGCTCATACAAATGAGAAAGTGAGCTGCCCATGAGCAAAACTTAATGTTGGAGGCTGTGCTTACTGGTTCACAACTGGTATCTGAGCAGTGAATGAACCATGTAGGAGCATCTGGTTACTACTGTCAGCAACTGAAGAAATAGTCTTGTCATATGTTTTTTCTTCTCTTGTAGGGATGATGTGGAAAAATGCAGTGTTATTCAAACAAATATGTATTACGTTACTATAACTGTAGCGTTCAGCATTTACTCCTTGGAATAGAATGCAAAATCCCCTAAATCCACTCAAAGCAGAGGAATGCAGAGATTGCACAAGATAAATATTTGAAGTTCATACTATATTGCATCAAACATGGCTTACTCTTGCACTGATACCAAGCTTGGTATGCAACAGCCATGTGTGGCTGGATGAATTTTATATGGATGAAATTGCAGTAAAATATCCAACTTGGACATGTGAATCGGCACCGATTCACCCTGGCACAATGTGCTGAGAAGGAAGTTGGGTTAAATACGGGTGAAGCAGGGCAAATCACTGTGAGGCCAACACTGAGCTATAAATTTATTTTGTCAGACTGAATTACGATTTTATTTCCCAATTTTGGATTCTTTGTGCTGCCATTCAGGGATGTCTCTGAATTCACGCTTCGAATGGATTTGCACAGTTGTGTCTCAGGCACATGAGCAGACCATGTAGTTCAGTGCATGAAAATGGGATTCGGTGTTGAAAAGGGTTGTGGATGAGGCTGTGAATTTCCAGGAGCTGGAGAGCAGTTTCTGGTCTGAGGGCTGTAGGTACTGATGTCCAGCTCTAGACAGATTTGAAAGCATGACCCAACACTCGGTAGGCTGCACAGTGGTGTGCTCTGCCACTTGCTGTCATTCCAGGGTATCCGCTTGGTAATGTGGATCTGATCCAGGTTTAGCTGCTCGGGGGAGCCTAGCATCTTCTCTGCCCTAGTGCCATGCAGGGTCACCGTCCTCCTGGAGGTGAGCACCTACTGTCATCTCCCAGCTGAGCTGCTTTTATGAGCGCTGTTAACCTCCCGATCAAAGCTTGGCTCTGCAGGTGCAGTGAACACAGCCGCGGGGTTTGTGGGGGGTGAAGGGCAGGAGCCTCCTCTCTGGACGGCTGTTTGCCAGCTGCACAGATGCTTGTACAGCCTGACATAGAAACCCGCCTGCAGAGCTTAGCCATGATGGATTATTGTTACGGAAAGCAAGAGCTACACCCTGTAGGGATAAAGTACTCGTATACCTCTGTAGCTGCACTTAGTGAAAGCTCGAGTCTCTGAAGTTACTAGGGTTAAAAAAAGAATGATGCCACAACATCATGAGCTGGTTGCTTTTCCTGCAGTTGCACACTGAGGCTCTTCCAGAGCAGCTGAGCTGGGACAGTTGATTTTCTGGTGGTTAATAGCGATACCACTTTGACACAGTGATTCTCATTTGGTTTAAATGCTGACTTGTCTTCACTCTCCACATCAAATCACTGAAATCATATGAGAATCACATGCCAGAGCTGCAGAGGAAGACCACGTCACTTCATTTGCATGACCTTTAAAGCTGCCTTTGAATTCTGTCTGTGGACAGCAGTGTCTTGCAGCTGCACTCCCTCCTAACGCACCCGCTGGAGCCCAGCTCTCTTCCTCGCTCTTTTGACTCTCTTTAACCCAGTAACATGGCGCAACAGTCTTGAAAATCCATTTTCTTGACTTGACTGAAATTGAAAAGAGCTACCAGCAGAGTAGTTCCCAAACAGGAGCAGACTAAATCTGCCACCCGGGACAGGGAAGTGGGAGCTGTTGGGTGGAAGTGATGGGAAGTGGTGCTATGGCTAGAAATTCTCACCCCGTGGGAATCTAGGTCTGGATGTAAAGGTGGATTGCTAGATATCCTCATGGTATTTGTGCTCTTTATCTACTTAAAATATGCAAGAAAATGTTCAACAATCAGTTTTTATTTTGCAGCTTTAAAATCAATGCTATACAACTTACCCTCATGGTTTCCTTTAGAGAAAAAAATAGTAAGGGCATCAAAAAAGTTATCTACTACTAGATCTTTGGGTTTAAATAAATTATTAAAAATACAACTGTCAGAATCGATTCCTGGAAGCACGATTTGGTTTGGGGGATCCGAAGAAAGGTCTTGAATACAAAAGCTGGTCCAACTGTTCCCCCTCAACTCCGACTTGTCCTGCCTTACTTTGTCACACCCAGGACAATCCCACAGGCCACCCAGTCCAGTATGTGGTGGTTTGGGATTTTTTTCTAAATACTGGGGGCGGGGGGGACTATTTTCTTTTTACAGCTGGCCAGTGGAAGATAGGACAGTACTCCTGCGGACAGTCAAATTGGAAAGGATTTGGGAGGGTAGAGCTAAGGAATCCAAACAGAAAGGTACCGCACCTTTCCCTCATGCCGGGCAATTTCATCTGAAGAATAAATGAATGAAATATCCTCTGCTCTGTGGGCCAGCAGCCACCCCCCCGTCGCGCTTTGTCTTCCAGCTGCTGCAGGCGGTTGCGGTCGGGCATGGCTGGTGCAGGGGGCAGCACGGCCCCCCCGCCTCGCCAGCTCCGCGCTCTCCGCAGCTCCGCATTCAGCCTGCCTCTCTGCCGCGGCCGGGGACTGTGTGCTCCACCCCGAACAGACCTGGATGGTTCCAAGTAATTAGCTTGTATCTTTGCTAATTGTTTCTGTTCCCTTTGTTTAGGGCATGATCCTGAGGAGTGGGGAGCACCTGTTATTCTCAGGCCCAGTTAATTGCTTCTGGCGATCCTGTTTGATAGCTCTGGGTTTATTGGCTTTCCTCCAATCTTGCTTAAATAACACTACTGATCAGAACAGTATGTGGAGCTATGGATGTGTACTCAAGCATTTTCAGATCTCATTTAATTTCTGAGGCTTAACAGGATTTGTCAGGCCAAGTCATTTTCACCATGATGAGTGACAATCACAAAGGATGTAGAGGAGGGCACACTAGAGCAGCAAATTCAGAATTATGCATAAAGTAGCAATAACTGGTCCCACTAAATTCCCTCAGCGCTTTGACACCAAATAGTTCTCCTAATTGAATGTCAGAAGGGAGCATTTTTTGCTTGTCTTTCCAAGCAGAAAATGATCAAATGTCCACCAAGCAGGACCAGGCAATTATTTTGCAGTCCCCACTGCCATCTATTGCAAAAGCACTCTCCAAGTGCAAGGAAAGGGTGCAGATTTCTCTGGCAGCCTTCGCTCCTTATGTAGGCTGGACATGTCATATTAACATTTTTCTCAACCTGAGTCAAGACTTTGAAAGGCTGTTATTGAAAATGAGACAAAGTATTTATGATGATGCTCCTGGCTCTTAGAACTACACATTGGCATGTAAACTTTATACACAGTCTTACAAAGTACTTGTCCTGTGTTCAGCAGGCTGTTGGGCTGGCCTTTATTTTCATCTGCAGTTGCAGGTTATATGTTTGTCAGGATCCTTCTTACACTCAGCTTTAATGGACAAAATCTTTGAGATTAGTGTTTTACTTGCTGATTTTTATATACTGTGCAAAGGTATTTCCCAAACCGATGAGATGAAATAAAACAGAAGATACATTTTACATCGCCCAAATCACCATATTGCTTCATTCTTACTGTTACATAACCTACAGCTCTCTTCCTAGTGAATTAAATATCTTTTTATCAAAGGCCAAGCACCATCTGCACTGTCGGATCAGACGGACAGCCCCTGCTCCTGGGAAGCCCGTGAACGTATTCTTTGGGTCGCTACATTTTCTGCAGAAACAGAGAAAGAATTTGGCTCTGGTGCTACAAATGGGAGGTTTTCAGTCTTCCATAATTTCTGGTTTTCACTGGGCATGAATGGAAGATTGAATTTATGTATTTAAATCCACCTGGCATTTATCGCCCCTCTCCTTTCCTCCTCTGAGGCATTCCAGCTATAAGGATGCGAGCAGGATGCCTGATGTAAACAAAGGTTAATTGATACTGATGAACTTCTTCACAATGCAAACTGTGAAGCAGCTGAACCACAAAGTCCTGTTTAGAAGTTAAGTCAGGGTGTCATGATATTTGAAAACAACCTATTGTGTAAAGACAAATCAATCTTAAACCTTGTACTTTCAGCTAACTTCCGGTTAGGGTTTTTTTTTTTTTTTTGTTTTTTTTTTTTTTTTTTTGGGGGGGGGCATTTATCAGCCGAGTAATGTTTGAATTTTAGATGTGTGTACAACTCTCCATCAATTTTCCATCAATACAAACTCAATGCTCTTCAGTTAAAAATATTAGGTCCCTTTTTCCAGCAATGTAAACTCCAGCCTAATTGCACAAGAAAAGGATTCTATTTGTTTCCATTTCTTATCTTTTGGCATTTTGGTTGAATACTATGAAATACATTATGCAAAGGTGAAAGCTCAAATGGTGACATTTTTTGGAAAAGCTGTGATGTGAAGTGAAGGTGTGGTGTGTACAATGGTGAGGGGTAGCATTGCTGCTGCTGTGTCCAGCGACCCACAGACCTGCTCTCTGGTGAGGATGAGTTCAGAAGAGAACTGCAGTTACTAGATGTGAATTACAGTTCTTTTCTTCTAATTGACTGTTTGGCATTCATCTGTATTACAGCAAATTTATAATTTAAAAAATTCTTGAACCTAAGAGTCTCACTTCTGGACTGAGAAGGAAATCTTTTTCTACTGATGAAACAGACTTAAAGAAAAAGGACCATTTAGAAAGACTTCTTCACATTTATTTCTTGGAGGAGTTTTCTAAGAATAAGGCTAATGATTTATCATCTCCCCAGCTCAAAAATAAAAGCAGGCATTGTGTGTTAAATAGGAGAATACAGAATCTTTAGTCTCTTTTTTATTATTCTACAAACTGTTTTAATAAAGCTGGCAAGGAGGGAAATAAATGAGGCAGACAATTCAGTTTTATGCATATTGACTAAAAATGCGTAACGGCTGGAGATCCACCAAGCCAGCCTGGGGACCAGGACCAAAGGATTGATAAATGCTGTGGTGTTATGTATGACCTGGTACAGGCAGAGTCACATCTCTGCTGATGAATTCTAGTAATGATACACAGCCTATAATTACCAAGCAATACAAGTAATGAGAGCAGAAGGGCAATACTGACCAGGAGAGTTTGGAGAAATAATTCAGGTTACAACTCTTAAAATAACACAAGTCTCTTAATTCCAGCTACTTGGCTGTCTGGCTTCTGCAGTTCTGTGCCCTAGAGTGAGGCAGTTTCTCAATAGACTCCGTTTACAGCTGTGGTTTTGACCGGTTTTGTATAGGTAGAGATCTGTAAGTGAAACAAGAAGGTAGCAGAAAGAAGCTTAAATTGCTATACTGTGTTGGTTTTGTTGCAGTTAAACTGCTCAAAACCGCTGCCTGAGCTGTGTGTGTCCCCATGTACGACACACACAACACAGGTGAGCTGTGATCTGGATGTATTTGCTAATAGTTTAGCCTGTGTCTAAATTTCAGTCTATAAATGTCGGGGATTTGACTCTGGTGAAGAGTGTTTGCTGGCAGCACTGATGCTAAAGGAGGAGTGCATGCAGGGCAGGCTCCTACAGCTGC
>JAVJGJ010000003.1:28929698-28959564 GCA_035590215.1 Microhierax caerulescens | reverse complement strand
ACCGGGGGTTGGGGGGGGAAACCAAGCAGCCGCAGATGACCCTGCCACTTAATCCACACGCCAGCCCCCTGGTTAAAGAGTTTGAGGACCCCTGCCTTATACTTTACCTCCCAGAGGTAAATGATGAGGGCTTTGTATTTAGGAGGCAAGGTGGCACAACAGTACAAAATGTCAGCAAATTAATCTCTTGGTTAATGAGCGAGCCATGATGATTTTTGTGACTTTGTATATACTTACACTATACTTGAATGCCTGGCAGTAGACTAAATCTTACTTTTGGATATATGTTTAATTTAAAAGAACGCTTTTTAGATTTTGCTTTTGTAGCGTTACCATATGTAGACATGGTTGCAGTGCTGGGGAGGGACACAGGTAGGCACGCTTGTACACCCACTCCTACACAAGTTTCTTTTTTGTGCTGTCTCTTTGGTGACATTAATGGGCTGTACTGTGCTGCTACAGTTTCCTGTAAAATAACCTTAACAATTGGAAGAACAGAAGGGGAACAAATGAGATAGAAAGCAGCAAGCACAGGCTGCCTCATTGTTTTTTTTAGTTTTAATTATTGCTCAAAGCAAAAGTCGTGGTGTTGAAAATTGAGACCTCAGCAGTCTTGCAGCTGAATGTAGCAAGAAAGATTTTATTTTAAGAAAGGCATGTTTAATTGTTTCTAAAATGTTGTAAAGGTTATAAAAGTCTCTAGACAATAATACTCTTTCAAAATGCACTATGAATGCCAAAAAAAAAAAGCCCAGTGAGGTTGGTTTATTATGCTTAAATCTTTATGGAAAAATCTTCCACTTTAAACAATAAAGGCCAAGCATATCTTAATAAAAAGGAGTATATAAGGCAGGAAGATGTACTAGTTTGCTAATATTCTAGCTCACAGTATAACAGAACATTCTCCTTTATTCAAATTCCCGCTTCAGTATAAAAGGGAGCCAGTGGAGCACAACATGAGAATAATACATCTACATAGGGTTACTTTTATTAGAAATAACAGTTTAAGAAAACTTATTGTCCCTTTTATGAGACTAAAAATGAAATTATTTGTAGCACTTCTCATTTTCAGATTAGAAAGCATTTTAATAGAATCTTTTTCTGTTTGGAATAAAGAAAGTAATTAAGCCCCAATATTTCTAGTAATCTATTTCCAACATTTGAAATTAAACAAGCTTTTTTCCCCCATTGAAAAAGTGGTGTGTAAGTAGCAAGAGATTTATCTGAAATACCTTACGCTTCCTGTGAAGTCTCAGAACTGTAGATATACTTTTTAAAAATTCATAGGTTATTAAAAAAAATTCCAAATAAAGTTTCTATTGCTGATTCTCATAAAGCTAAAATGTCTATTCCCATCATAAGAATTTCAAATTATAATTAGCACAAAAGTGTGGTGATTCTTTTGTTGTTGTTGTTGCATCATTTAATTCAAATGGTGTTGACTTAAAATCCTGCTGAGAAAGATTCTAATTTGTTATGGCTCTTTAAGTTTGTAATATAAACCAGCCTTAAGGATGTGTGTAAGAGAGAGGGGTTTTACAAAAATTGTGGTTGCTTCTGGAGTGCTTGTGCATTTACACATAAAGGAAAATTATATTGTTTAGTATATTTTTGAAAATAATTTTAGTATTATTGGAAATAATCCTTCATGCATGAAACTTTGGTTTATGACTGCTGTATTCTTGAGACATAAAAGAAAACCAGTATGAAAAAAATGTCTTAGATTTCTTTTATGATGACATGTATAGTTGATTTATGTGTGATTCATCATGAAATACTAGCTCATGGTTCAAATTAAGTTTAAAATTATTTAGGACTAAGAACAGTTTAATACATACAGAAATTTCTTGAAACTAAAGAACCTAGTAGTCACAGATAAAGCAATATACAAAGCAGAGAAAATATATTGGGAATCAATTGCAAATCAAATTCTTTTAAAGAAAACATTGTTCTTATCAGCTCAAAATTGTCAGCTTAGAATATTGAATCCATACTTTGGGCTTTTGCCAAAATCAGTTCAGATGCATGTTTGGAAGCAGGAAGATGGGGCCAGATGACATGCAGAAGTTCCTTCCCAACTTGAACTTTTCTATGATTCTAAATTCTGATGGCTAATACCAGAATTGCATCTCCCAGGAGTTGTTTTTTTGATGATGAGTGTCTGGAACCAAAAGTTGGATGCAGTGGAATGCTGCATAAAGGTTAAGAAACTGAGGGTGACCTACTATAAAACAAACCAACCAACCCCCTGCATCTTGCAACACGTCAGTCACTTGTCCTTGTAAAGCTTTGTTGTGACTTTAGTGTGGGACACAGCCTCAATCCTTGCCTTGAACGGCTGACCAGGGGTTTAAAGAAGAGCAGGAAATTATTTATTTATTATTTTTTTTAAAGATCCATTGGAGTCAGACCTCTTTGCTTAGCATATGCTGCATCAAGACCCCGGACAAATGGTTGTGAGCATTCAGCTGGCATCTTGCTTGCCAGTCACCCAGCCTGCCTGTGGGAACACTGAGAGGCTGCGGAGTGGCTGGTCAGTGACTGCTTTTTTACGCTGGATGTAAGGAAGCGTTTCTTTACCGAGAGGGTGATCAAACCCTGGAACGGGCTTCCTGGAGAGGTGATTGATGCCCCATGCCTATTAGTGTGTCAGAGGCATTTGGACAATGCCTTTAATGCCATGGTTCAAGTTTTGGTCAGCCCTGAAGTGGTTGGACTGGGTGATCCTTGTAGATCCCTTCCAACTTCTGCTTCTGTTCTGTTCTGTCTTTCCTTAAGTGATACCTAGCCAAGTTAAGGGAGACACATTCATGTTTAATTCCATCACTAAGTACTACTTTCCAACATGTATGTGGGCTTGTGAACATACAAGAAATGCTTTGCAGCCTTTCTCCTGCCTTCAGTGGTATGACTGTCAAATGAGGGCATGGAACAACTACAGCAGATGAGTCCAGGCTGTGAAAATATAGACTCGTGATCTGAACACTGGTAGCAGGACATGGAACACCGTCCTCATTCTTCTGCTGGTTCTTACTTGTTATAAGTGATAAAAATTAAAATTCTCATCTGTGTATGCTCAGCCTGAAAAATTATTCTTGTATGAAACCACATTCAAGGACTACTATGCTGTTTTCAGGTGTAGTAGTAAATGTGTATGTGTTTAAAGTCGTATCAGTACTTACTAAGCATATCAGCAAAATTATTCTCTTTGCCTCTTGAAAGTTTCATGGAAGAATCACTAAGGTACTCTTGACTTGTAAAGCAAATAGTAGGCAAAAATGTTTTACACAGATCTTCAGGGGTCAAAATATTTTATTTTTCTATTTGAGACTGGTGTAATTGAGAAGTGAAAGCATTTATAATTCTAGTGCTTGTGAGGCAGGATTTACTAGTAGCTGGGAGCATAAATTAAAAAGAAAGTTAATGTTACACAGGCCTAGTTTTATCAGATGCAATACAGGGATGTGATAAATATTGTTGGGAATCTTTTGTGTTGCTAGAGATAATAGTGAGAGTAGCACAGAGCTTTAAAAAGTACAACTTAACATAAATCTTCTTTGGCCTCTAGAAATGTCCCAGATTTGTAAAAAGGAAATAGCATGCCAGTCAATAGAGAACGCCTCAGCTACACTAAAATGTTAGGAAACATTGCTGTCCTTGAAGAAATGCCTGAAAAGTGTAGAATGCTATTCACACATATGGTTATGGGAAAAATGAAGATGGCTTATGGGAAGGAATGGGTAGTAGACTAAAATAATGTTTTAGACAAGAACAGAAAAAAGAAATGGCATTTGTTTTATGCATAGGGTTTATTAGGTGTTACATTAAACTTTGTCAGACTGTTATGCTACTCTAAACATCTCAGAAAGGGCTGAAGATAAAACTTGAGGACCGATGGAGACTATTTGGAAGGCTAAATGTAGTTGAAATGAGGGACAAAATTCCTAAAAATGCTTTCAATGCATAAAAGCCTATTCCAGACAGCTTCATTCTACCAAAATTGCTAGTGAAGACAGCTAGGCAGTAGTCAAAGGTTTTAGCTACAGACATACTGAATCCGCCTGCTGGTCTATACATTTGACTTTCAACTAATTCTCAAGTAATGTCTCTGGCTAATTCTTCCTTCTCCATTCTTTGTCTCCTTTCAGAGCGTTCTGTGGGGCTGAAGGAGAGTGACAGAGGCTGTTTGGATGGGAGGTGGAACCAGCTGGTGCTGCAGCATGTGGAATCCCCTCCCCATTGCCCTCCAGCTGGCTCTGTGCTGTACCAACACCTAATGGTGCCCTTGAGCACACATCATGCAATAACTGAACGCCTTCACCAAGCAATAAACAAACTCAGGAAAGCGGCTGATCCAATAACGTATGTTAAACAGCATAAAAAGTGGAAGAGGAACTGCAAGTCAGTTTAAAATCAACAATTCCTTGGGAAGTACTATGACAGGATCTGCTGTAGCTGTTTCCCTTGATTAAATATGTATGAAGCAGTTAGTATAGCTGATGGAAACAGCTCAGCAGTAGTGACACCCAAACATTGTACCTCTTTTTCCTCTGGTCTGTTTCAAATTTTGAATGAAATGTGAGTGTCTTAAGATTAGAATATGCTATACTTCCATCTCTGCCTGACTCCCATGCCTATGAATATGAAGGCAAAAAATCGTACAGTGCATCCTCAGAGAATCTGACTCTGGATAGATTTCTTTTTAATGTGAACAGTTAGTTCAACAAAAAAGTTGGGTTTAGCTTAAGTTGAATTAACTAGAGTTTGGCTGAGAAATATTTTTAAAAACTAACATTTAATTTAAATGGTTTTCAAGTAAACATTTTTATATTTTCTTTCAGAAACTGAACTGAACTTAAGAAAAAAAAATCAAATAGTAAAAAATCTATTTGATAGAAACTGAAGCTTTTTTTTCCTGTTTTCCTCATGAAACTAAGAGGGTTCATTGTGGAGTTTTCTTTGCCTTTAAATATTTCCTCCCCACACCTATGCTGGAACATAAAGAATGGGAACACAGGTATCATGTGGAGGTGGCTGTCATTCCTGCTTATGAGCAACCACACTTGCTAAGAGTAGGGATTTTGAGAGTGTGTATGCATTTAGTGTGTAATTTAAATCTTTTTTATTGCTTTACTTTGCAGTACTTTGCAACTCAGGAAATAAAGGGTAAGGCATAATCAGCAAACAGAATCTTGCTAGTTCTTTGGAGGAAGTAGAGAAGCCACAATAGAGAAGGGCACAAAACCAAAAAAAATTGCAGCTACATTTGGGTGCACTGGAAGAAGAGAGATGGTAGGGACAAGATTCACATAGGAAGCAAGCTGCAGGGAGTGAGGCAAAAAATTAACACAGTGTGGATCATTTTGGCAATAAAGTTTAGGAGGAAAAATTTTTGAGAGATGATGTTAAAGAATAAGGGTGGGAATTAGCTAATGCCTAGTTGTAAAAAGAAATGGAGACAGCGGAGTCATAGCTGATTAAGAGGTTCCAAACTCAGGTCAGGAAAAGGTCAGCGGGTGTTAACAGAGACCGAGGGTGGGAGAGCAGGAGATGAGCCAAGACAAAATAGTGGACTGGGGGTCAGGCTGAGAAGCAATGGGATTTTGGGTCACAGCTGGATAGAGAATGAGTAATTTAAAGAAGGGAAGTGGAAAAGAAGATTAAGACATAAATCTGGATCCTTCAGTGATCTGCACAAGGAGCGAAACAAAAAGAAGTCAATTCAATGAAGTAAAGAAATGCGGGAGGCACAGAAATGTGCAGCGGGGCAGCATGCAACTGCTCCAGAACAGAGCGAGCCACAGAAGCCTAACGGAAGTGCATTTAAAAAATGTATTTCCTTAATTTTATTTCATATTAATCAGAGAAAGGATTCTCAACATTCTTCACTTTCATTTTACCAAAAAAGTTATTTGGTCCAGATAAATATCGTAAAAGCATAGAGAACAGGATTCTCAGAATGCACTTAAGAGCTTTTTTTTTTTTTTTGATGGTAGTTACCTGTTTAAGTGTGTGTTGAATGAGACTAAGTTAGGAGGAAGGCGGTTTGTTCTCAGGCTTGTTATGCACAAAATTCTCACTCATACCAATCCTGCATGAGTGTATGTTAATATTTAAAATAATTGAATCACTGATATTCATGTCACTGGTAATGGTAAGCATAGAAAAGCTGTTCTGAGGTCTTTGCAGAATGCAGCCATAAGCATGGGGTGGTACACTTAGCTGTGCTGCAAGCTCCTGAGACAGGTAGGAGGGAAGGATGCAAACAGGTACCTGCCAAAAGCTTGGGTTTTGTACCTAGTGCTTTCAAACAGTTTCAGCTAAAGTAACAGGAGATTGAAATGAAAGCACAAACTCAGTCATTAAATTTAATTAATCATACATTTGGTTTACATTTTGAAAAAGTGGGGGTTTGGGGTTTGTTTGTTTGTTTGTTTTCAGGGAAATACATCAATGGTAGACGGGAAGGGGAACTAGCTACCAGAAACTTCCAGCAGTTAACAAAAATACCTGTGGGGGGTTTAAATTCAAAGATCTATAAAGTTCATCAGGGATAGCTCTAAAGTAGTGATGGTTTTAAGTCCATAAGACACAAAACCAACTATGCTTGGTAACAGAAAAAGAAGATTCCCTAATATGTTGGTTAATTATTACAAAAAATACCAGGGATTAGAAAGTGTCTGTGATAGTTAAAGTTTCTTTTCAACATCAGGGTTGTTGTAGTCCCCACACATAAGACCAGCTGCCCTCACACTTGCCTCCTGTAGGAGTGATCCCTTCAAAGTTAATGGGGTTTGACTCTTGAAATCTGCATAAAATGAAAAATAACTGAAAACTCTTTCTGCACCTTGAGGTTTAAGTTCATACTGCTGTTATGTTTATTTGTTTAATATCAAAACCTACAAGCAATTATGGTCCCAGCTGCAAAGGGCACAGTGTTTAAGGGCCTGTGATTCTATAGACATGTCTGCATCTGTTTTATTACTGCTTCTACTAGCTTAAGCCCTGCTCCTATGTGTTAACATAGCTTTTGCAACACTATCATGTATATTTATCTTTAGGCCAAGCAGTTGCTGTTAGAAGTAATGCAGATGACAGTTATTTACAATTATATAGCATGCTGGTTGATTTTACAGCTATGCCTTGATGCTCCATGTGATCTGTGTACCCAGTAAGTAGGTTTTCTTCAGATTTCTTTATGGTAAGACTGATCAAAGGCTGAGGCATGCCTGTGTTTTGTTTTGAGCTCTGGCATCACAGACAATATGCTTCAGCTGACAGTGCAGGCTGTTGTGATAGCCTTTAGGCACTGCACCACTGATGATGTCCAAGCGTAGGAACTACTGAAAGCAAATTCTGCAACTTCGCTGCGGGTAAGTGGATTAAGGAAGCAGAGATTGGAGGAAGTTGTTACTGTAATGGTCTGTGATAGCTGAAACATTAGTTTTAGTGCAATTAAGGTAAGCTAGAAGCAATAAAATTAATGATCCTGTGGTGATCTAATGAGGAAAAGTGTGAGAAGATCTGTCTAATAAAAAAAGGGAGCTGCATGTTTTGTGAAGAGCAGTTAACACTTCCAGATTGTGCATGTTCTAGTTCTCTGTGTATTTATTAGCAGAGCACCTTAATAGATCACCACCATAAAATGCTGCAATTTATTCCTCTTGTAACCTTTATCTTAGTGGAAGGAAGGCTGTGGTTTTCAGTCTGGGGCAGGATCCACCCTCATTTTCCATCCACTTTGCTACAGGCAGACCAATATATAAGAAGGTTCCTACATAGGAAACAGAAAAGATAGCTGCAAAAACCTAACCTCCCTCTTTAATCTTAAATATATTCAGTATCAATTTGACTGCGATACCACAGTTTGTACGCAGTGTTGGTTCCCATTCAAGGTGCGTGTTGCACTTCAGACAGCTAGGCTATAGCTGGTGTTTACACAGAAAATTGACCCGAGGAATTGTGGTGGCATAATTTTATTGTGAGATCAGTGCCATGATAACCTCTTCCCTCTCCCAGCAGACTTCCCGCTCTCAAGGAAAAGTTACCACTTTTGTGTAACTAAAGTTAACTATTTAGCAGTGGAATATATCAGAGTCAGTATGTGTAAACAACATGGTTCCGTTTGTCGGAGTTACTAGTCTGGAGGAGGAAAGTTTTAAAAACCCAGAGGAAAATCCAAATAAAATTTTAGCTTGCCAGGCAATGAAACACAATTATCTTGGTGTTTGTGAAATTTATTTTACAAGATACACATGGTATTGTGGGCTGAAGCTGAGGCAGATTAAAGATCATTATTCAGACAGATAGGCTGGGACAGCAACTTGCCAAACACTGGCCCAGGCTTGCTTCTTCTGACTGGGTATCACATGACTCAGACTCACAGGAACAGCTGGTTAGTACTTAGCAATACTTCGCGCGCTCTGATTACATTTTAATTCAGTCAGAAGCCTATACGCAGCTCGGGCTTTCGTTGTGGAAAGGACCAGAAGCGCTTCCATCCTGCCCCACCACCGAGCCCTGTCAGGGCTGCAGGGAGGGGGAGCAGGTAGCCATGGGAGCGCTGGGTTCTGATTGGCCTGGGTTCCCGCCCAGCGTGCTGATTGGTGCTTGCTGCTGCTTCTGGAAGGTTCTGCGCAGGCGGGCACTGAGGCGGCAGCGATCCCCCGCCCCTGTGAGGCGGCACGGGCTGTGAGGAGCCAGCTGCGGGCGGTTACAGGAGCCTGGC
This sequence comes from Microhierax caerulescens, assembly GCA_035590215.1. Classification (NCBI taxonomy): domain Eukaryota; kingdom Metazoa; phylum Chordata; class Aves; order Falconiformes; family Falconidae; genus Microhierax; species Microhierax caerulescens. Next base: position 28,950,836 of record JAVJGJ010000003.1, on the reverse strand, counting down.
TCTAGGGCGGCAGCCCGGCTGCCTTCCTCACCCACAAGTGCCTTCTTTCAGGCTGTTCGCTGCTTCGTAACAGAGACGAAACACACCAGCTCCAACGGTTGGATTTTTTACCACTGAATCGTCGTGAAAAGTAGATGAGCTATGAGGGTTGTCACTTCTCTTCAGGTAATGGAAATTGTAGTTGTCTCTTACCTGGTTGTGAGGTACCTTTGTTGGCTACCTCATACTGAAGGGTCATCCACTGTCCTGCAGTGTGCTGGAAGCTGGGATTTCGGTGGCAGCTTAAAATGTGTGTGTGGGGTTGCATCTAAATAATGGGGAGAGTGTTTTCTGTAGGACTATCTTTGTATTTTATTCATTAATCTCAATTTTTTCAATTCATGTCAATTATAGGAGAATGATGCTGTAATTACTATAAGTTACACAATTTATAGATGGCATTAAGACCTAGACTTAGGTCATTTGACTTAGAACTTTGCCCTTATTACGTATAACTCAGGGTAAGAGAACTGGGGAGCTTACTATGAAATTTAGGTCCAGCATTCCATGAAATAGAAGAGTTTGATCTTTGGACTAGGGAAATGAGTGGGAATGTAGCAACCTAGACTCCTTCTTTCACAGCTTGAGATAATTGAGACTATGTAGGCATCCTTATCCAGAGTAGGTAAAGAAGTTTTCATCCTCAGCTGCTTCCCATACCCTTCTGCACCTGGTTACTCTGTCTAAACATCACTGGCCTTCAGCTGGCATTACTGTTTGCTGAATCCGCAGCAGAGAAAATTAGCCAAATACTGCTGCCTCTATCTTGTTCAAATAATTTTGCTTAATCATATTATCAAAACTGCCTTGGGAAACGTGGTGATGAACCTCACTGAGCAGTTACCTGGTGAAGTGCTGCCACTGCTTGCTAGGTAACAGGCTTTTGGTTACCAGCTACCACTGGAGAAACAGATCGCTTTTAGGAAAGACTCACTGAAGAAAGGCTTCTGGATGCCTCTGCCCTCCTTGGTCTGTATGTTTTCTTATTTTGCATGTTGGCCAACTCAAGAATGTATATTTATCTATCATTCAAAGTAATTCTGTAACTAATTTCATTTTAGATGTGTTCCTTTCATAGAAAGAATGTTTTAACACATCAATAGCCAAGGTAATGTAAAGGGATCAAGCTTTCTCACAGTTTCTAATTATTTTGGGAAGTAGGAACTCTAGGAAATAGCTGACCTGTCCTAGTAATTGTGAGAAATGTTGACTTTTTAGGGTCAGGTGCAGATGTCTGTGTGGCTCTTCCCTTATTCCTAATAGTTGTGGCTACAGGTAGCCTGGAAGGTGAACAGCTGTATCGTGCAGTACTTCAACTCATGTCCCTGGCCATGCCAGTCTGGTGCAGCTTTCCCTTCTGTTTTGCTTTTTTTGCTTTTTTTTTTGCATTTTTTACATTGATCTTCTGAGATAGTCTACAAAGCAATATGTGAAATTGGGCAATTTCAATTAATTACATTGAGTGTTAGAGAAAATATTGGAAGTGTTTCTGAGACACACTTTTTTATTTAACATCAGAACTTTCACTGGAAACAAGAGTTATGCTTACTCAGCCAGGAGACCCCAAAAAGTACTGTGTGATCTTACATCAAAACAATAGTTCTAAATACCTTGAAAGGAAGATAATAAATTGCCTTGGAGAAATATTAATCCCAAGCAAAAGAAATACTCAGAGTTACTTGTTCTCACAATTAAAAATAAATGGAATGAAGAGGCTATGTCTATTTAAATCCTTTGCTAGGAACTGTTTGCTTCCATCTACAAAAAAAAAAAAAAAAACGTGCCTGAAGAACTGGGTTCTGCTTACATAGTGTGCATAGAAGCTTTTTGGAAGAGAGGCTAGTCACCAGCAATTAACACTGGTGTTTGTGTATTTTGCTCACAGCTTTAACAAGCAGATAGAGATAGGCAAGACAATATAAAAATATGCGTTCTGTTTACCAACTAAAACTACTCAGAGTTATTATTGGTTTACTGTTACTATGCAGAGTCCTTGCTTTAATTTCTTTAATGTACCGAAAAATAGTAGTATTGTATTAACACAAAAGACTTTGCAGGACTTGAAAGCTGACTGAATAATTATAATTCTGTTGGAAATCTTACTGTACTTACAATATCATGCCACATATTTACCGCTTCTGCTTCAGAGTGCAATACTTGATAAATTTAAAAAAAATATTTATTTAAATTTCATCAAATGAAAGTTGTGGACACAGAAAATTTACACACCTTATGCTTCTAATGAGTTCCAAAGTGAACTGCACTCTCAACCCCACCACAATTTATGTATGTCCCCTTCTGCAGTCTAATCTACCAAGTGGCTTTCCACCATAGAAAAATAAATAAGTTTAAGGAGTGTGAGAAAAAAGCAAACTTCAAATATGGTAAACGAAGTTGTGGAGACACAGTAACTTCTCCATAAGGTTGTAACTCTTCAAAAATTCTCTTGATGAGTTTCTGTAAATGAGCTCTTTTCATGGAATTGTTGTGGGGATAAAACACAGAGACTGATAGAAGCATTCAAATTTGCTTAAGTTAGGCTTCTGGGGAGAAGTCAGGGCTTAGTGCAGCATGCCATTCATCTTCTCTTGCTGGTAGCTTGCTCAAGGAGCTCACTATTGCAGAATGGAAAGCACTAGTAGCATTTATGCAAGTGAACTTGCCAGTCGTGAGGACAACTGACTTGTTTGGTCATCAATTATGCTGTAAATTTTTGATTCTTCCTGTATTTCTCTAGTATTAGGCATTGAAAAGAGAACAACTAAGATGTGAAACTGAAGGGGAAGGAAGATAAATTCTTGTTTGGGAGAGTCTTGGGTTTTTGTTTTTTGGTTGGTTTTTTTAAAGTTGTTATGCATTAGCACAGCGTTGTAGTAGTGTTTGTGCTGCAAATGCTGCAGGGAACTATTCAAACTTAAAAGAGAAACTTCTTAATGATTGTTTGGAATCATGAAAAAACACAGCTAATATAAAACCATTCATGAATGTGACACCTGTGCTTTTTGTCAGCCATCTTAAGTGCTTCATTTTTCTTGTTTGCAGCAGATCTTCCAACTCAAAATGTAAAAGCCATGCTCGATCATGATCTGTTATATTTATACCATTTTTCTATTTAATATCACTTATGAGAACAAAATTATTCCCCTCCCAATACCTTACCTATTTAGAAAGTAATAAAATTACATAATGTTTAAGCTTGGGTTCTAAAGTACATAGGAAAAGATTTTATTCCTTAAATATTAATGCCTGAATACAAGCTGAATATTTTTCTGTGAAGACTTTAATTGCAAGCTGATAACAGGGAGCCTTTTGTGGAAACAGTAATGCATTGGATCATGATTGAAAAGCAAAGGAATAGAATTATGAATAAGAGAGACCAACTCCCTCCTTGCTCATGCTCCCTCTGCTGCTTTCAGGGTAATTATGATGTGTTTCTGCATTCCAGAATTTAGGAAAAAAGAAGATGGGGGAGGGAAGTTAAGCCCTTTGGTAGTTTTGACTCACAAGAAATGCGTTCTTATTCAAAGAGAGGTCTGTCCCCATTACTATTCAGAAACCAAGCAATAACCATGCTCAGCGGCACTGGAATGAACTGTGGGCTGGCCCGGCAAATGCAGCACCCGATCTATACAGAGGGACATCGGGGGCTGTGTGTACCCCAGTGGACAGACCCTGCCTGTTCCTTGCATAAGTGTGAAGATTTGCTCCTTTGCAGGAACAGCATATACTTTGACTATAGGAACATTTGGAAAGGAGATCATGTTGTGGACCTGGGACACTGAGGGAGGGAAGCTCACCTGCTTTGCAAACAAACCCAGTGGCACGACTCACCATGCGTGTGTCAGACTGGTATTAGTATTTGACTGAACTTGCTGTGCTGATAATTTTAAATTTTTTTTTCAGTTTTTTGATTGTGGTTGTGTAAACAAAATGTATACTGAACTAACTTAAAAGGTGCTCATAGCTACCAAAAGATTTGCAAATTCCACTAATGATTTACAGAGCATTGGTGATGAATGACTTGAAATCTCATCTACTTGTTGAGGTTTCTAAACTGTGAGGGATAATCTGATCTGTTACTCCAGTCTGATAGTGAGATATTAAAAAAAACAAACAGTTGTTTAGGCTGGCAGCTTTTTAAATGACTGTGGGAATTGTTAACCTGATTCATCTGGCCTGTGCTGGTAGAAATCAGTACTGTTACTAAATGCCACTGGATGTCTTGTAGCCTTGTGAAGGCAATTGTAGACATTTTTTAATGAAGCAAATTTTCCATGTTCTGCCTTGTTATCTTTCCATGTTATCTGTAGATAACAGTTTTTCTAAACTTCCTTTATTCTATTCTTAAGCCTTAAGTTTTAACCATCCTTGATCCAATTTATTGTTATCCAGATTCAGAATTTCTTTTAAGCAATGTTACCTACCTAAGCATGAGCTAGAAAGTGGGCAGTGGACCTCCTGCTTAAAGCTGAGGAATCCCTACGTTAGGCACTAGCCCCGGTCAGTACAGAATTGGACATTTTTCTCATTTATACCAGAGCCCTCAGGCTGGCAGACACTGAATGCCCTTTCATCTGACTTCAAAGTACTGCTCAGAACTTTGCAGTAACAGGCTTTTAGGTAGATCTGTAATTGAAACAGATCTATTAGACTGATCTACCTCATCTTTTCAAAGGCTCTTGTATGTAACCTTACAGAAAATGAGCGTTATTTTTGGGTACAGCATGGTCTCATATATAATTATTTATACAGCTCTTTTTAGCTATGTAAAAATGCACCTTCCCAGAATTCCATTTGAGAGATTAATTACATGCTAGCTTATCTCCTACTACATATATTTAAAAAATATTCAAGGCTTTCAGAGAATTGGAAATTAATTGTTTCATTATGAAGCTGGCCTTAGCATCTTTGACATGGCCTGTAGATTTCATCGTCTTTATCCAGAGAAGCTAAGAAAATTGTGATCAAAAAAACCTAGATATGGCCTAGACAGTGCGGGGGGAAGGGTAAGATAAATACACTTATGAGATTCCTAAAAATTCACATGTGCACATGCATACATGGGTGAAATCCCCATTTTTTGTGTTCTGTTGTAACCACTGATATTCTGGTGATACAGCTGCCTCATTGACAAAGGATTGTCAGAGTTAAAAGCATGACCTACTTCAGCCTGAGTTAAAAATCCTATCAATAAAACTCTCCTATGATAGACTGATAACCTCTGATGATGAGGTATTATGTCTGGGTGTTTGACCTGGTGTCAGTTCTGGCTGGGATGGAGACTATACACAGCAGCCTGTATGGTGCTGTGTTTTGGATTTGTGATTAAAACAGTGTCACCCACCATAGACCTTCACACTTATGGCAACTGAGACCCACATGAAGGCTAATGTTCAAGTCTAGGAGCAGCTGTCTGAATGTTCCAGGCTGGAATATTCTGGTGAAAATACAGTGTTTCTATACAAGTTGGTAAAAATGTAAGACAGCATTGTTGCATGAGGTTGGAAGAGAGCTGTTTGAGGATCTTGGCTCTGTGGCTTGCAGTGAGCAACCCCTGTTGTTTTTTGTGAATGAGATTCCTAGAGAATATGTAATAAAGAAAATCACTGTTAGAAATAATCAGTGTTGATATTGAAGAGGTAAGGAAAAGAAGTAACTAAAAATGCCACAGGACTTAAGTTCTTTAAACACCCTGTAAAATTACTTTGAAATTTTCAGAATTTTAGCTGCCTAATATGGGTACTGATTAACCCTAGCCATGCACTGATGTAGCTGAAATTGGTGACCATTTAATGGCAGAAATCAGCTGCAGCCAGTTTTGAGGTCTAGCAAAATACCCAAGAACACCTGAAGCTGATAGTAAAAAACAAATAAAAACCCCACCGATGTTTAGAACATGCTTGATCGCTGCCAGGTGTTTGAGGGTTTTTTTGCCAGCCAGATTATATTTGTCATGTGGGCTGTAGGTTAGTCCCTGTTAAGAGCAGAGTTGTTTGTGGGGACAACAAGTTGTATTATTAGTTGATTTAGGGTAGGGATCCTCAAACTACAGCCTGCAGGCCAGATACGGCCCCCCAGGGTCCTCAATACGGCCCCCCAGTATTTACAGAACCTCCCGCTGGGGGTTGGGGGGGGAAACCAAGCAGCCACAGATGGCTGCCTGCCACTTAATCCGTGCACCGGCCCCCTGGTTAAAAAGTTTGAGGACCCCTGATTTAGGGTCTTGGGTCAGAACAACTGCAGAGCGTTTGAAGGTTAGTGTTTAATGGAAGTGTCCTGCTGCTTTCATACACCACTATGTTGAGGGGCAAAAAAAGCAGGTCTGAAAATGGGTAAGAAGGACAAAAGAGAAACTGGGATTTATTAATTACATGAAATCAGGAAAAGCATAAGTCTTGCTGAAAAGCCAGGAAGCAAGCATACACCTGTATTTTGTTTCTGCTGAATTTTCTTAACATTCCAAATCCATGAGAAGTTCTGAACAACATTGGTTTGAATCCAGTTCAAACTCAATTCATCTCAAGCAAAAAATGCTGCTCTTCTGCCAGATCTTTGACCAGAATCATATTAGGAGTTAAGACAGGAAAATTCATTCTGGTGATAGCCGGTTTAGTGATGGTAATACTGATCAAGCTAATTTTAAAGCCATATTAGGCAGGGTGTCCAATGACAGCACCATATTCTGGACAGAAGGTTTTGCTCCTTTACCAGTTGCTTCTGTGTCTTACAGGGATTATGAGGTTCTATGTAGCAAAACAGAAAGCTTTTGTTATTTTTCTTTACCAGAGGTAGTATATTTCTTTTGGATGCTTTGCAGATCTTCATGTGACTCTTACTTCTGACAGATGAAACTGTTTTGCAGAGGTTGCTGAGGTGATTTTGTGGAATGGAAATGCACTGATAATTTGCTGTTAAGTTGTTTACAGGAGGATGAATATGAATGAAATTTCACCACCCACAGCAAGGCAAACGTCAGTGTCTGATATTATTTCGATATTATTTCAGAAAGGTTTCAGTAGAGAGTAAAATAGCTGTACAAATGCACTATTCACAGCCCCTCCAAGGATGATAAAATACAATCTAAATATCTGTATGGTAGAGGACATAAATATTTTAATCTCATTTTACCTTTTAATCACTTTAACCAGCATGTGAAACATCTTAATTTTTGCTCTTTTTACTTTGATTTTTTTTTATTATTTCTAAATGTGAATGGTTTGGCAAGTATGTATTGGGAATATTTAGTATTCAAAAATTGATATTTGCACTGTGTCATCGTGAATAGCTTTAAAGCTGTGAACAAACCCTACTGCTGCCATGCAGCTTTCTTCCTAGAAAAACAAGAAAGCACTACCAGTCTTTGGTGAGTTCCTTCTTGACTCCAAATATCAGGGCTGCCTTATCCCTAGGGTACGGTAATTCCAGATGGAATACCAGCACATGGTGAATATCCTGCTTTTTTCCTGTGGTGACTGTCATATTTTAGAAGGAAACAAAAGTTATGCATCATGGGGGAAAGTTTTGAAGAACAAATAGTTTTAAAGCCTGGATAGATCAGATCCCAGGTGTGTAAATGACAGGGGTATGTGGTGATGGTCTGTTTGCCGCTGTGACATCTAGCTTTTAACTTGATTCTTAGTTTCCTTCTGTAAAACTATTATTTAGTAATGAATTGGCAGCAGATGACTTTAGTATGCTTCTTCAGTTTGGTTTTCTGACCTGACAGAAGGATACAGTTGACTGACTTATGTATATCTGTTGACTTAACGTGTATTTATAAACAAATTGCTGAATAATTGTGGATCAATTTTTTTTCACTTATTTGAGGATACATGTTGTCTTCGACTCCCCTACCCACCCACCCCCCAAATAATAAAAAAAAAAAGTTTAACATCACAAGGCCATCAAGGCCATTGGCTACTTCACCAGCTGGACCTGATGTTAGTGCATCTCACCACTGACTTTTGGTGATCTTTAGACCCAAGATGGTGGTTTGGCTATGGGTGTGCTGCTGAGGAGAAACCCCAGCAGATATACTCTGCTCAGAATGTACTTTTTCCCTTATATACTTGTGTATGCCAGAGGTGACTGAAGGTATCTTGCTTTGTAGGCCTGCAGTTTGACTGACAGCTCATTAAAGTTAATGGGACCAGTCCATTTAATAGGGCTTTCCGTCTGGCTTCTCATCAATATTTATGAACACACATACTTTTTTTGTAACTTAATGTTATTTTTTATTAACCAAAGAGACCTGTCTTCAAGTAAAAATATTCAAAATAAACAACATGAAATATTCACTACCTTCTGCACAGTAAGTGTGAGCTATCTGAAAACCTGTCAGAATTCATAGACTGCCTGAATCTTTTGAATCTGTCCTGAATTCATTGTCAAATTTACCCTTATCTAAAATCTCTGTAATTAAAATACATTTCCAAGTCTTCTGAATCCTTCCTCTGCTTCATTTCATATTGTCTTAGTTTGTCTTTCTTTTTTTTTCTTTTAAAAAGGTTTGTCTTTTATTACGTTTTATGCATGTTTGAAAGACAAAAACATTCTCATGTTTGTCTTGAATTTCAGACATCAGATTGATTTTCCCCCAATATTCTGAGCAGAATGATCATATTTAGACTTCTAATGAAGAGGTGAAGAAAGGGAAGTAATAACTTAGTACTTTTCTGCTAAGAAATGCAGATGTTGTGACTTTGCAGGTAAGATACGAACAAGCCATTTTACTGTACTTGCCCAGGGTGAATCAGTGATGCTCATCTGTTAGTATCTTTTTGTGCAAGTCCTTGCCAAGATGACATGGAAAGAGGGCTGGGTAGAATTTTACAGCTTCTTCAGTTTATGATTCCTAAGAGGCCTTTTTTTTTTTTTTTTCCCCAAGTAGAAGAAGCTTTTGTCTATTTTTTTCTTTTCCCAATGTAGATACCAAAAGCATCAAATTTTGCATTCTTTGAGTTTGTGTGCTTTGTAAGACCAAATAGGGTGGAAAAAAAAGCTTTTTTAGATTTAATTTCAGTGGCAGTCAGGCTATAGAGCTAAAAGGAATAGCATTGCAAAATTAATAGCGTTTGCAGTAAATAGCAAAACTCTGATTTCTTCACTGGAACAGAAGTCCTTCCAAGAGAAGTTTCTTCACAATTTTAGGCATTTGAATTAACTAAAATATAAAAATTTACGTGTTACTTGGAAAGGTACATTTGTATTCTGAGAGAACTTGTACTGGCTTTCTGCTTACATGCAAGAGTAATTCTGAAGGTAATTTAGCTTTTTTGTTCACATAGTAGCTAAAACCCCCCAGCAATTAACTCCATCTGTTTTCTCCAGAAAAGGCAACATACATAAGATTTCAAAGGTGCCAAAATGGGATTGAGAGGAGATTTCCATTGGGTTTACCTGATTCCAGTACAGTGCTGCCCCAATCTATTCAAAGATACCACTAGAAATCTTCTATTGATAAAAATAGTCCCATGTTGCATGCATTGTTTCCAAGGGCATGCCTGCCATTTTCTGGCACTGTAGCTGAATTTGAATTTTAAAGAGCAGCACAAAAGCGAAGCTAAGGAAAACAAGTTCCTTAAAGAACAGTAATTTCTTATCCACTGTGCGTTGATTTTTGGGAGTAGTTTTGTTTGCTGGCTTTAAACCTGAATCAATCTATTCTCTTTTTATTTTAAAGAGAATTTTGATATGGTGAAGCAAGTAACAGAAGTAGAGTCTTGGTTGAGAAGGCTTTTGCCAATGAATGCCATATAGTGAAGCCTAAGAGTTGTTAGGAAGAAGTGGAATTTAAAATGCTGGCTTTAGGACAATGGTTTTGCTGTCTTAAGAGAACAAAAGGCAGCATAGAGGTCAGTTGCTTCAAAAGCAGAAATAATTTCATTTTCTCCTGTTACGATTACTGGAAGTTTTAATGACATTATAATGAAATCACTGTTTCATTTCAATGAAACACTACTCCAATTCTATTCATTCAGAGATTTAAATAACTTTATCATAACTTTCACAGGCTGTTGTTTAGGATATTGGTTTTCATTCTGAGGTATGCAAATTTTTGTGTGCTAATATGCTATTAAAAGAAGTCAAGCAAATTACCAAAGAATAGCAAGTTAAGTCATTTGGAGGCTTAAATTTATTACAGAGAAATCTGAAATTCCAATGTAATGTTCTTTTCCAGGTCCATAAATAAATGAGAATATTAAAAGTCTTTCTTTTAAGAAGCTTTTGATTAAGTTGGGATTAGAAATGTTACTAGTTCTGTCAAATTTCCTAAGAAAACACTATACACAATCTTCTTTCACAAAATAATAATAATAAAAAGATATTGGTATAATCAAATACTTCAAATCCTTTTTTTAATATAATCAAATGTTTATTTACCAGTGAGATTTTAGTAAATGGTACTCAACAATGCATTCAAAATCCTGCAGGTCTCACCTTCATCTTGCAGGACAATAAATACTGTTGTCAAAGAATAGATTAATCCAGAAATTTCAGCTGCATGCTTTGGAGGAATTTGGTTTAAAGGGTAGATATGAGGAGAGCTTTTCTTTCTTCTAATGCACTTTTATAGCTGAAGTAGAACCAGATCAATGGAGCAGATACTCCAGTGCTCTTGATTCCATTTGTGCTTTAGGTAGAATGTAGAGTGTGTAGATGCATACTAGAATTTGTGAAAGATAGGTGTTACCATGGATACACTCAAGCAACCAGAGAGTTTGTGTGAATGCCAAGCACTAATTTTTCTGCTAGTTGCAGGAGGATTTGTTCTGATAAGAAACTTGTGCTGCCACTGTTCCTCCTACTCCTCCTGTTTATTATTGAAGCAATACAACTCTTGGATGTCACCCTTTATGCGGAGGGACAATTATAATCATGTTTCTCTACATCTACTGTCCAGGGTTAGCATTTTCACACAACAGTGGCAGTTGATCTAAACATAATTTCAAACCAATGGTGTAAATGATTAATTTTGGGTGCTGTGAATTCTTAAGTTGTGACAAAGCACTCTCCTTTTAGACTGCAAGTATATATGAATGTGCCTGTCTTTCCACTGTAGGGGGATAGTGTTCATGGTGAAAAACTATCTCTCTAGAGCGGGTAATAGGGATAGAAATAAGTTAGAAGGGGAAATAGCAGAAACCTTGTGGAGTTCACGGCTAGTATGCTTTTCCTACAAGTTAGTCACAAAGGAATTTGACAGGAGGAAATACTTATTTGGAATGGGAAGAGATTTAGTATTGTGAGCAAGAGGGCTCCTGAAAATGTGTAGGAAGAGGATTTAAAGTAGGCTCTGACCTCCTGCTGTGTTTCTGAAAGCTTCCTTTTTCTGTGTTGCTTGCCTTGCTCTCCTGTAAGATGCAATGCTGTGGAAGTTTCTGAGAAGCGTGAGAAGGGCTATCATCACTTCGGTGTCTTCCTTTTATCAATTTGGCTGTTGGTTTCCTTAATCGCGCAATCTATAGTTACACCTGACTGAAGCTGAATCAAGCTAAGGGTATTCCAAGAGAAACCATAGCTGATGTACAGGTCTGTTACCAGTGTGGATAGATCTGCTCCGTATAGCTGGCAAAGCAGATCTTGCCCATTGCTGCTGTAGCGAAGGAATCCTGAGCGGTGATGGCCATAGTGGGTAGCAGTGAAATCCACAAATGTTGATAGTGGCCTAATGACTGTTAGCACAAGAAGCTTTGTCAAAACTGAAATAGTTCTATGGTTTGATGTTTCAGTGGGGCAAGTATTTGTTCATTTAAATGACATTTAACTGACAAAAGTACTGACACCTGAATTGAATGATTGAATGCAAACTGTATAGCACATGAAAGGGTATTACTGAAATACACTGACTCATGTTGATATGGTTACTATTTATGGAAATATTTCTTCTCGACCTAGCAATAGGTTGCTGCAATCCTGCTATTCCTCGCTGTATTATGGCTTAATCTTAGTTTAGTTTATATTAACTTGTCTGGTGCAAATTAAATAGACAGACCCTATGCTTCATATCCGTACTGTTGACCTGTGACTCTGTATCCATTATAAAATAACTAATATAACAGAAGTAGTTGAGATGGTGGAAGACCTATCTATGTGTCAGTCCTCGTGGGGAATGCAGAGGGGGAACACAGCAAAACCCCCAAGCCTGTTTTTATCCCTGTCAAGGAGACATTATTAATATTATTTCAAATGTAATACAGAAGAGTTCTAATGTTTCCCATGGTAAATGACTTTGAGAGGATGCTGCTAGGAAATATATTCTAGAACAGCTGATTGGTTATTATGGAAAATAGGTTTCCATAAGGACCCATAATTTTAAAAAGTGTTATTGCTGGGAATAATAGTGTGCTGTAATTGGTCACTGATTTCCCATTAACCCTCAGCATTCAGTTCTTGTTTTGTGAAATTATGAAACCTTTCAAGTTCATTTTTTTCCTTTTCAAACCCTAACTGCACCTGAATTAACAGCTGTATTAATACACTGATAACATTAATGTGCACTCAGAATAAATGCTTCTTTGTAAGCTGTGAGTGAAAACAGATGACTGTTTTCTCATTTTATTAATGAAATATTTTTTCCTTAATCTGTGTGCTGTATTACTCGAGTGTAGCTGATTGTTCATTTCTGTCTGCTGATTAGAAATACTGTATACACCTATTTATTTGAAAATGTATTTAAGGCCAGATGAAATACAAAAGTAATGTCAGCTTACCTAAACTGGCCTGTGGAAGGCTTCATTTGTAAGACTATTCTCAGAATTTAGAATTTAAGGGAGTTGAATGTTTGACTCTCTAGAAGCCTGGTATTTTCCATAAATTAATATGAATGTTTCTTCTGGAAATTAACTAAAAATAGCAGAATGTTCCTGATGAAATTGTAATAAAGCCTGGACCATAAATTTATAGAATAACCTGCCTACACATCACATCTCTGACAGACTTCCATCTATTAGTGTTTGCTACAGCCCTAAAGCACAAAGATGTTAGCCATTTTGTAATGTTTTGGATCGCTTAAGTTACTCCCACAAAATTTCCTTCTTGGAATTCCACTGAGTTTGCAAACTCAGTAGTAATTCACAGCAGTTTGCTCCACAGCTAACTCATGTGTTTCTTCAAAGTATTTCCTGTTACCACTTTCTCTTGAAAACCAGCAGATTTGATTATGGTCTTGTGGAATGTGCAAAAAAATGTGTTTTGCAACAGGACCAAGGACAAGATTTTGAACGTCTTTAAATCGATCACAATATTGTAATTCCTAGAGGGCAAAAAAAAAAGTGAATGACTTTCAGTTGTCTCCTTAAGGGGTGATAAGTTTCTAGATTAAGCTTTCAGAGAAAAAAAAAAAAGAAAATTAGAAGCATGCAAGACAAACATCTTGATGAATCTCTAGTAAGAAAAGATAGCATTTTGCTCTTTGCATATGCTCTACTGCCCAAGTAGATTACTACACAAATGTTTTGCCATGGGAAAAAACCCTCAGCTGTGAGTATATTAACTGTGAATGCACAAGCAAATTAGATGTGTTTGTACATCCAGCTCTTACTTTTTTTGTCTCTTACTGTATAGGCAGGTCCATATGTCTCAGAGATGAGCTGGTAGCAATTCTGAGGTTTGATGAATCACCACCCAAAGAATTAGAAGGTGTCATGATCTAATCATGATCTTAACAAGCCACTGAATATCTGCAAACAAAAGAGTAAACCACAGATGTATTAGCCTGGGATGTCTTCCAGACAAAAGATATTACTGTTTGCTTGAATGCAAATTATTACAGATTCTGAAGCAATAAAAAAGAAATTAATTGTTTTTTTTAATCTTTTTGTTTTCCCTCTGTCAATTAAAATTTGTTCCATTGTATGGCTCAGTGTCTAACTAATTGCATTTCTTGTTGGGATAAGAAAATAATTGGCAAAGAAGAATATCAAGAGAAGCACAATGCAGTGTAATCTGTTTGAGTTCTGGGATTGTTTCCTGAAGCCCAGAAGAAAGATGGAGATCCTTTTTCCACCTTTGTGCCTTATTTAAAGGCCTAAGTCAAATCCTGCAGAATTAAAATAGAATATTTCTCATAGCTTTAGTAGGCTTGGAGTCATATTCTTTTCAAAATCTGAACTCTCTAAGTGGTGCCTCAACAGTGAAGAGGATATATTCAGAGCCTCCCAATTTTATCTGAGTCTTTTAAAACTGAACTGTTTAACAAGAAGAAAACCATCAATCTCATTTTTTCTTTGTATTTTGCCTTGTTACTCTCCCATATGGATGTGTGAAGTCATATATGATTTTGAGACATTGAAAGCTGAAATTTCTTGGAAATTACAATTAGCAGAAAGGGGTTTGCCTGGCCTTATGTAATAATGATAACCTTGATCCTTGTGGACTGCACAAATGAAGAAGATAGGTAGGGGGTTGTTTCTCTTTCATTGCACAAGTCTTCCTAGGAGCATACTGTCAGACTGTTCCAGTACATTCTCCTGTGGACAAGTTTGCTGTATTCTAGGGTGCAGAGAAAAGTAAACTGTCGGCAGGAGAACTATCTTTAAAATAATTGTTACCTCTCATGACTGGTGTCTGGGTCTGAACTGTAAGACAGTACCTTCAGTGAGAGGCCTGAGGACCTACGTAAGGCTTAAGGTGTTTAATACTGGATGGTAAACTCGGTGGAATCGAATCTGTATGGGTTACGGACTACCAGCTTAATTCCTGGAAGTCTGGACTTCCAGCTTGTCACTGTTCTAACACCATTGTGTCTAAATTGTACTTAAGTGATAAAAGTTCAGTGCTTGAATTTGAGGCTTATTCCTAAGAAAGTTCCTACAAAGTGTTAAGGGCTTTGTTTCGGTAAGGTACAGAATGACTTGCATCCATAGGATGTATGAGCTTTCCACTAGTAAATTTTTAGTCGTTGTGAAGTTCATCAGTTTCTTTCATACTTCAGAAAGTAAGATCCTTACCAGTTGTTGCCTTTAAGAACCAAATTTTTTTGTTTGTACGCACCAAGCCAGATGTCTTGTGTCCCAGCTAAAGTGAGCATTTGGCATTCAAGTGTCCTAATTACTTAGTAACTTCAGCAGTATTCCACCTTCAGGTTTATGTGTCTTCATTTTATTTTATTAGAAAGCAAGCTGTTGATGGCTATTGTATTTGTTGTAAAGATTATTCAGATTTAACAGGACATTCAATTATTTGTTTTTCTATATGTGTGCATTGCTTGCTTGTCACTTTTTAACCACTCAATTTGTGGAAGCATCTTCCACTCCTCTATTTTGAATTGCAATAAAGTGGAAAAATATTTGATTTTTTTTGTTTTAATTTTCAGTGGCTCCTATTATAAGCAGAAAAAAGGAGAAAACAAAACTTTCTGAGCAAGAAAGGTAGTGAAGAACAGACTAGGCCTGCCACTGATTATCTGTCTTTCTGAGAACAGGACTAACTTCTTATTTCCCACAAGATTTAAAGTGTTTTCCTTTACCTTTATTTTATCTTTTATAAAAGTCTATGGGTTTTATTTTTACTGAAGTCCTATTTTTTGTCTCTTTAGGAAAAGAAACAAAACCCATTAGCTCCCCTTCTGCTACAGAGAGGTCTAATTGTGACATTTCAGTTTATAAATGCACTTAAAAGTGTACAGCAAGTTGGTAATTTGACTTATGTTTATGTAGACAAGCCCTTTCACCTTATACATAAAACTGGGGAGACTTGTTTAAGGGAACAATGTGAACACACATCCTAAAACTACTTTCATTATTTCAACTAACTCCATGAACCAGTATGTTCCTGTGGCTTTTACTGTTTGTTTGGGGGGATAATAAAAAAAAAGTTAAATGCTCTCACCTCTGTATCTTTTTTGTGATTTAACACTATTTTGAATTTTTTCTGGCATAGGTCAAATATTCCATGTGTTTCTTTTGTCATATAATCTCAAAGATTATTTTTTTTTTTATTCTGTTCAGCTTCTTATAATTGTGTCTCTTGGGTTTCTAGGCAGCTTCCCAGTTTGATCTGATACAGCAGCATTTGTTTTCTGGAAATCCTAAGGTGTCCTTCTCTTCTAAGTTTTCTGACTTGAAAATGCATTTAAGATAGAATTTGCCAATGGTATGTGTTTTTCCACAGGATCAATCTGGAGAGAAAAAAATTTCTCTGGAACACTTTTCTATAAAAGGCATTAACATAAGTTTTTTTTTTATTATTTTCTAGTTTAATGAGGAACACCTATAGGAGGGAACTGACTTTGAATATGCTTTTCTGAGTGCAAATCATATTTTTTTTTTAATTTCTAAACCAACATGTTCTATCATGTGAGTGATTTGAGTTATATATATATATAAATTAGTATATTGAGAATAACTATCACTTCTAATACATATGAAAACATTATGTTTGTAGCTATATATAATAATATCTTGGTCCAGTAGTTGTTGTAGTCTGTGTTGCTCGATTACGTAATTCAATCTATTATATTTAAATATAACCCTTTCATTACTTTTGCATTTAATTAAGTTATAGTCTTTTTGGTCCTCTTCTCTAAAGATACTTTAATATAGTAAATAAATCATTTGCATGATAACTTTCTTATTTTTCCTTTATTTTTTACAATAAAGTATATTTAAAAAGATATAGATTTGTTGTGTGTTAAAGTGGAGATGAGGTGATCTTAGTACTGGGATTATGGCTCTCAACTCAGATGTGAGAAGCTTTCCATATATGACCATTTTATCTGGTGTTGATAATTTCCTTGCTCATTATTAGTCTTTGAATGGATTAATAACGAACAAGGAAATTAAATCACATGTATTTCTGAAGTTCAGGTAATAATATTACTAAGAATGATCATATGTTAATAGTATTTATAAACTGTCCTATTCTGCTTTCAATCCTTGTGAACGGGAGTCAGAGCATTTGTTGCAGAGAGGTTTGGTTTTGAGACCCTTCTGTGCAGGGGACAGCCACAGGCAGCTGAAGCTGCGCAACAGTAGCTAGGCAGCCGTACTGCGCGTCCCAAAGCCTCTGTAAGTGTGCAGAACTGCTTACCGAGCTCTGGAGGGTTCCTGCTGGTGGTCCGGTGAGCATTTGTTTTTTAAGAAAAAGCAAGTGTCCTCACTCTGACCAGGAATATATATTGCTAGTATTTTAAAATGTAGGGGAACAGGACTAAATATCTGTAAATTTATAAAGGGCTACATTAATGTGAGGCAGATCAGTGTACCAAACCTTCCTTGCTTCAGTCTCATCGCTTCTCAGTAGGAACTAATACTCAGAATTAGTAATTTGAAGAATCCCAGTGTCAAGGGACTTCCGAAAGAAGTATAACAGAAAATGGAAGAAATCTGCATCTTCCTTTCATTCAGGTATTTCTGATAGAGGCATACAGAGAAACCTTGTCTTTTTAACACAAGTATCCTACTGCCTTAAAAGGGACTATGCCCGAATATAAGTGCCTTCTAAACATTCAATGTGAGGAGTACATATAAAATTAAATTTACTGGAAGCGACTTCATCTGCTCCAATCCTACTTTATCAAATTATAAATGATATATTCGGTTTGTTTAACAGAGTCCCTATCCCCATGGTCCACAGTAACTCTTGTGCTTATAAAGTGTATGGTATGAGCGCATTCACGTACCATGTGCATCATCATTAGTATGCTAATACATCATATAAAAGCAGAAGTAGGACAGAGTTTTGTGGGTTTTTTTTTGCTTTTCATGAGGAAAAGAATTGTTATATCCTCACAACAAAAATGGATCAAAAGGGGTTGTAGAAGTATGTATGTATGAGGAGAGGTGGTACAAACTGTTGCTTTGTATTTCATATTCTTCCACCAATTCCCTCACAACTTGACTCACACTTTTGAGGCCAAATATGTAGTACAAAACAGGCATTCCCGGGTGCAGCAGAAATATGTGGGAACCAAGAATTAGTTCATTCATCCTTTCCTGCATTACAGTATCCAAAAAAATCAATTTTCTATTTCTATTAAAGTCTTTTGTAAATAGTAAAGGAACACTAGTTGTGGGAAGCTTTGAGGGAAAGGTGAAGTAAGTTAAGGAGCTGTTTCATAATTGTAAGCTGCTTTCTGCTTCATGGTTTTAAATTTAAGTGTTCACCTTGCGTGGTTTTAAAATATGACCTGCTTTAAACTTGCTTGCAGAAATGGAAATGTTTAAAAAATGAGTCTCTCTAAACCTTGCATTGATACAGATCCAGTGTCTCTGAGCTGACAGGACCAGTAGTATGGATTGGGAGGTACTGTTAAGTGTGGAAGTAGCCGACTGGAATTCAGGCCTTTTTGCTCCCAGAGTTGTGTGCCTTGTTAACTACATCCATGTGTTTCTGACTTGCCAGGGATATGATTATCTTTTGTGCTCTTACTGGAAGTTGTAGCACTGGGATTAAGAGCCCAGGCCAGAGTTGTTCTTGCATGCCAAAAGAATCTGTGTGCCTATCTGTGTTAACATAGGTAAAGTATATGGGTGGGATCAAAGCAGAATTAATAGTTTGGAGTAATTTTGTCAACAGGAGAGCTGGCAGCAGCTGAAGAGTGTGTATAGTTAGCTGGCCTTGAAAACACAACTAATGACTTATACTGCATATTCCAAGTAGAAAGGGAAAGTGCAGCCACTTCCCTGGCTGTTTGCTGTAATCATTACCAGCATACAAGAACTGTAAGTAGTTCTGTGTCAGGTGATGGATCTGGAGGGTCTGTACCTGATGAAGACACAATGTTTGAGATTTATAATCTCAAACTTTCTTTTTTCATCAGCTAGTCTAGAAAATTGATTAACATACGTAAAAAACAAACTTGTAATTTCTAAAGATGGGTGAGCGGTAAGTAAAACATGTCAGTGCAATATCTGGTCTTTGAAGAGAAAACACAGTTGCTTCACTTTAAGTCTGTCAGGTGTAGGTCACCTCTGTATGCTTTTAATTTTCTGCTATTGTCCTTACTTTGTTATTTTCTCAGAGAAGCTGGAACTTGTCAAGCAAATCCTTTTTAAATTTTTCTTCCTCGTCTGTGATGCTAAGGCATATTAACAGTGTGTGGGGGAACAGACTTTTTTGGTCATGGTGTGGGGGAGGAAAGACCTCAGTTGCCTTGTACAAAATGAAATTTAGATCTAGGTAAGCAAGTTTGAGAAGGCTGCTTTTGAGGGAGAGAGCCTTTTCTCCAGGGTCGTAAAGGTGTTAACAGTCTTCAGAGTGGACACTGAACTCTTACTGGGCGTTTGTGTTGCCACAAAAATAACTGTTTCACCAGTCTATTTCTATTACTTGGCAAAAGCAAGAATGTGTGATTAGTTTTCCATAATTGGGCTTTGTGCTTCTAATGGATTCTGCCACTTTTTCTGCAAAAGTGACCTGATCTACCTCTCTGCACTGAATTGCAGCTGAACCTCAAGGCAGTTAATTAGAGCTTGTGACAATCAGCTGCAGTTGTAGATGTCACATTAGGTCCCAAAAGTAACTCTGTGGTGCTGTATTCACGTGAAGGTAAACATTGCCTCTGCATGCACAAACACAGCAGGTTCATCCTTCTCACTCCAGCTTTTGTGAAGGTTAAGTGTTAAAGTATAAATATTCCTTGCTTTGGCCAGTTTTACCTTGGCTAGTGACCTAAGTCTACGGAAATTTTCCAAGTAGAAAGAAAACAAAAAAAATTTACAATCCATCCCACACTCCCCTCCCAGCATATAGTGAGAGGTGTGGTACAGGACAGCTGTAATCATTAGCATTTGGTAGAGTTTCTTCCCCAGGCCACATGCTGAGTCTGGCAGTTCTCACTTGTACAGGTGGTGTCACCAGTCCAACAAGAACAATTTTTTTTGCTGCAAGCATGGTCACGGGGTATGTCTGTAGGCAGTGTGCATACAACTTCTGAATGTTAGCAGAGCGTTTATATTAAACTACTAGTTTGAAAATGAGTGAAGATCTGAAAGAACAGCATGTATTGCAAAAGAGATCAGTATGTTGTGTAGACTTCTGGCTTGCAATCAAACAGTGAACAAAATTAATTTTAAATAAAAAAGCATGGCAAAAAATTTCACTGTATGAGGCAGAAATATACAATCAGCTGTAGTATACAGTTGATTTCAGATGTGCTGTTACTGACATCTCAAAACACAGGGAAATTTGCATGTGAAAGTAATGCTTGGATTTGGATTAAACTGTTTACGAACTGCTGTACTTGTGCATTTTGAGGTTATATTCATTTTATTGTAGAACAATATTAAGATACTCATTTTCAAAGACCAAAAGCTGCTCATCTTTCCCATTACATTTCTTCAGATCATTTGAGGAACTGTAGCTGTGGTTCCTGTGCTGCCCTTCTTCAGTGCTGTGTGCACAGTCAGGTTCCACCTGTAACCATTCATTCCTGTCTCCTGTATTGTACCAGGACAAGGTCTGTGGGGCACATAAGGTGATGTGCATTAGTGAACTAATTTGTCTAGGAAAAAGTAAAATAAAACTGTAAAAGTGCTTAAGTTGGCTTGTTTTTCAGGTGGATTAGTTACCACGTGGTGTGAGTATCAGCAGTTCTAGAACACAAGTGTGTGGCCTAATGGAAAGATTACTGTTGAGACTTTGGCAGGGAAGATGGGGCCCTGGATTTACAGACCTTTCTTTTGGACCTCATTTAAGATACACAAATGCAATAAAGGTGCTTTATTTTGGTTAAAAGGATCTTCTGGTTAGAATAGCTAAAGCTGTCTATCCAAATTGATTTCCTAGTTTCCCCACCAGTGCTGTGCCTGACACTTGTGTATCTGAAGAAAAAGGTTTTCCTGTATTGGTTTCTCACCTCAGTATAATGTGATTATCTGCTGAGGCATTTGCTGCTTAATTCAAAATCAAAAATCTCATTTAGAAAAGTAAGAATTATGTCAGGTGCTAAGCTAAAGTCAACAGAGCTCTTCTAGCTTAGAGACATTGGCCTAGGCCTTTAAATTTTAAGAATGTGAAGGAATTATTTTTCAAATTGTGAAACCAACATAAACTGGTGGGATAATGTAGAGAAATGACACTGGGTTAATTAGCATTGATAATACACAGCTGTGGGCTGGCTTCAGGGGCAGCGGGTTGGCTGGTGTAGACAAGGTG